>MLQL01000010.1:98994-410401 GCA_002072365.1 Penicillium flavigenum
AAAAAAAAAAAAAAAATTCCCCAATAAGTCACAGGATTCCTTCTTAGCCACCATTTCTCTAGCGCGACCCAAAAGCCACTCGGCACCAAAATTATGCATCAATCTCACCTACCCAGGTGTCATGAGACTAAAACAGCATTACTTGACAGGCCTGTGCTCGGCATTGGTTCCTTAATCCCCGTGATTAAACCCAATTGCCTTCATCGCGCTAATGCACCCCATTGCCCACACCCAGTGCGCACAGCTAACGCAATTTACCGAGAATTGGGGTAAACCATGCCCCGGTCTAGATTCTGCAGAATCTGAATAGTTACTACCTTGCCACGGATCCGAGGTATTTTCCTAATCTGGGTATGCTAACATATTTCGTTTCTCCAAGTCGGGCGTCGTGCACAAAATATGGTGTTATCCCTGCCTGATTTGGAGCCAGGCCATTTAGCCGCCAATGGGTTCCCATCCGAAGTGGCTGCGTTGCTTGGGCCTAGTTTGACCTTCCCCTTACCAAGCGATAGAATACTCACAGCCATCTCGGTGACACTAAGACCTAAGGCGCCGCCTCCAAAAAAATGACTTCAACTACTTCTGAAGCTAGTGGCGGGGTCTGGGGAATTCCCTCCGTGTCCCCGGAGTGTTTATCGTACTTCTCCATTGGGAAACATGGCAGTATATTGAGTCTATTTATCATACGGTCATACGGACCGTAGAGCCGTGGCATGAAGCTCCATGTGAATCCTCTGACAACCCTCTCTAGTTCCTGTTGGAATATAAAAGAACTCTGTTCCCATCCCAGTCTCGGTTTCCTCATCAATTCACCCAGCAATCAAGCCCTGAATTCAGTGCACATCAACACGGGACATCATGGCTTCCACTCTCTCCTTCAAGATCTACAGAAATGCTCTGCTTTTGGCCGCCTTTCTCGGGGCTGCACAGGCACAGCAGGTTGGCACAAACACTGCTGAAGTTCATCCGTCCTTGACTTGGCAAAAGTGCACCACGGGAGGCAGCTGCACTTCCCAAAGCGGCAAGGTTGTCATCGATTCCAACTGGCGCTGGATTCACAACACTGCCGGCTACACCAATTGCTATACTGGCAATGACTGGGATAGAACTCTCTGCCCGGACGATGTTACATGTGCCACGAACTGCGCCCTGGAGGGTGCCGACTACAAGGGCACCTATGGTGTTACCGCCAGCGGCAGCTCTTTGCGGCTGAACTTCGTCACTCAAGCATCTCAAAAGAACATTGGCTCACGTCTTTACCTGATGGCGGACGATAGCAAGTACGAAATGTTCCAGCTGCTCAACCAGGAGTTCACCTTCGATGTCGATGTCTCGAACCTTCCCTGCGGCTTGAACGGTGCGCTGTACTTTGTGGCTATGGACGAAGATGGTGGCATGGCACGGTATCCTACCAACAAAGCTGGTGCGAAATACGGTACCGGTTACTGCGACGCGCAATGCCCGCGCGACCTCAAGTTCATCAACGGCGAGGCCAACGTGGAAGGCTGGGAGCCGTCTTCCAACGATGTTAACGCTGGTACTGGCAATTATGGTTCTTGCTGTGCTGAGATGGATATTTGGGAGGCGAACTCCATCTCCACCGCATTCACACCCCATCCCTGCGATGACCCAGCCCAGACCAGGTGCACTGGAGATGCCTGTGGCGGCACATACAGCAGTGACCGCTATGGTGGTACTTGTGACCCTGATGGATGTGATTTCAACCCATATCGCATGGGCAACCAGTCCTTCTATGGCCCGAGCAAGATCGTTGATACCGAATCCCCTTTCACTGTGGTGACTCAGTTTATCACCAACGATGGCACGTCCACCGGCACCCTCTCGGAAATTAAGCGCTTCTACGTGCAGAATGGCAAGGTTATTCCCCAGTCTGTGTCCACCATCAGCGCTGTGGCTGGCAATTCCATCACCGACTCCTTCTGCTCCGCTCAGAAGACCGCGTTTAAGGACAAGGACGTATTCGCCCAACATGGCGGTATGGCGGGCATGGGGGCTGGTCTTGCAGATGGCATGGTTCTGGTCATGAGTCTCTGGGATGATCACGCGGCCAACATGCTGTGGCTCGACAGCACCTACCCAACCAGCGCCTCTTCGACTACTCCTGGTGCTGCTCGCGGTAGCTGCGACATTTCCTCTGGCGAGCCTTCCGATGTTGAAGCTAACCACCCGGACGCCTACGTTGTCTATTCGAACATCAAGGTCGGTCCTCTCGGTTCGACTTTCAGCTCGACCGACTCAGGCTCCGGCACTACCACCACCAAGGTGACCACCACTACTGCTACCAAGACGACCACCTCAACTGGATCAAGCACCACCGGCGCTGCTCGCTATGCGCAGTGTGGTGGGAAAAACTGGACCGGTGCAACCACCTGCGCCAGCCCATACACCTGCCAGAAGCAGAGTGATTACTACTCGCAGTGCCTGTAGACAAGGTGCAACCCCGAGGAAGGAGTGGCGGTAAGTCCGAGAATGGCGAAGATATGAAACTATTGGATCAATTTGATTGATTGTGTTTGACCTTATTTTTGACTTTTAAGAGTTTCGTCTTGCTTTCTTTCGAATTGAATGATCTTGATTTACAATTCCTTCTTTCGTCCGTACAATATGCATACCCGTAATATCGTGGGAGTGCCTTTCTGCTTGTATTCCGATACCCAGTGCCGGCTTCAAGCTAAACCCCGTCCCTAAATTGAAATTGCACTGAAGGTCACTAGAAATGGGAATTCTTTCTTCATTTATCTCGCTCAATGATGTCTCGAACGCGTATTCATATTCAGAATGCATATTCATAAGTCTTAGCCAACACATTGCTTTCTTTTTCTCGCTTTCCTTGAAGCTCTTTCTAAAGCTATCTAGATTGCAATTTCCCATTTCCCCCCAATGGATTCCTATACTATATATCATAATCTGCTGCCCACTGGAGTGGATGTCTGCCAACTGGGGTTGTTGTCCCTAAAACATGTATACATGTCATTTAGCCGTTGTATCCTTCTATTCACATCTTATGGCCAACGTACGTTTGGCGTTTGAGAAACCCAGCAAAGAACTTGCCGATTTCCGAATGATCGCCTAGGCCCATAATGGCAGACACATCTAGTTCAAAAGCGTCAGTTGTATCTGATCATCTCACGGCCACAAATTTACTTACATTGATCTGGCCGAACAATGATAAGAGCACCTTGTGCCGGGTCAATGCCAAGATATTCATATGCATGGCCATGTCCGTCGTTGTAACTCTCGTCGTCATAATAGATCTTGTGTAGGTCTAAATACTCTAGGTTAGGCATGGTGGGAAGATTGAATGTTAGAGAATCCGCACCTCTTGTTTGGTTTTTCCCAGAGACTGGATAAAAGCATCCAGGGATCTGTTCCAACTCAACATCGTGACGCTTTCCATGCCCGATCAAAATGGTCTCGATGAGGCTGTCAATGTCTTGGTCCTTGGGTGTGAACGTCTGGATGGGCCCATCCGCCGCGCTTAAGTAATCTCCAAGCTATAGTTATGATGTATTAGATAACGGCCAGGTTGTAGGTTTAGTGACAAACAGACCTTGTTGAGCTTTGAGCGGTTCTCTGGCACAGTCAGGTCACCTATGAAGGCCATGATGCGCCACCGACCATCGGACTTGAGAGATTTCATGAGGTGTAGAGGTTTGGAGTCACAGAACCGCACGACCTGTGCGCTGGGCAGCCTCATACCGACGGCCACGTTGGAGGCGAGATTGGTCGATTCCAATGGAGAGGTGATGGGTGAGACCTCATACTTGGCTGTCAAGCCTGCGGTGTATTTCCCAGACTTGATGAAGCCTTCTTGAAACTCAGCAGGAGATGTTGAGGCCCCAGAAGAAAACAGCTTGGAAAAATACCGGTCGAATGTAATCAGATCAATAGCCACCTTTTGGCGTTCTAGGACGTAAGTCTCTAGAAGTGAGGGAGTGGCCAGACCAGTCAGAATCTCCCCGAGCTTCCAGCCAATATTATAACCGTCCTGTAAGCTGACATTCATACCCTGGCCGGCTTTGGGGGAGTGGGTATGGCAAGCATCGCCGGCGAGGAAGACCCGGTAGTCCTTGTGAAAGAAATCGGCATGACGCTGGCCGATCGCATACGCCGACCACCAGACTGTTTCCACGAAGTCTACCTTGTAAGGGTGGAAGATGCTCTGTGCTTGGGCCTGCAAATTTTCCAGCGTCACCTCTTTCGGGTTGGTTCCTGGGGCAAGTTCAATATAGAACCTTGTCAGGTTGTCGCTGTCGCCTTCGCGGGGAATAATCAGGACATTCCCTGACTTTGACCGAATAGTAGACTTTTTGCGAATGTCCGGAAAATTCGTTCGGGGAACCATGTCCATGACACCCCAGACAGCGTCGCTGCTGTCTCCAATCATTTTGTACCCGAGGGCTTTGCGGACAATGCTGTGTGCCCCATCACAAGCCTAAAACACTAAGCATAATACCGTATATTTCGAAGATAATGAGCACCTACCAGTGCGTATTTGGCTGCAAACCGTTCTATCTTTCCGTCCTTCTCCGCAGTCACTTTGACCGGATAGGTATCATGGTCCTCGGCAGATGTGCTATCAACTTTGACATCGGTCACATTGTAGCCATAGTCGATTTGTTGGTCGTTGTATTTCTGCATCAGCTCGATGAGGAGCCCGTTGATACGTGCCTGGTTCAAAATAACGTGAGGTTGGTGTGATAGACCCGGTTGGGTATCCGCTGTCCGACCTGTCCGCTTGATGGCGCCTGTGCCATTGTCGGCCCAGAAGTTGACCTCCAGAACGTGGTAAGCCTCACGAAGAAGCTCTTCCCCAATTCCAAAGCTTTCAAAAATCTCCACGGTGCGACATTGCACACCGTCGGCTTGACCCATCTTCATGGGACCCCCGCGCCGTTCTAGTACCTTGCATCGTACCCCATACTTGGCGAGCCAGGTAGCAGCGCAAAGACCGGCAGAGCCGCTGCCGCAAATGAGGACGTCGACTTGCTCCATTGAAAAGATGTGTTCGATGTGTCAGTAAGCGTAAAGCCTATCCGGGAACCTTTTATGGTATATCCGGGATGCGACCCGGGATGCGACCCGGGATAAGTTCCGCAACTCGGGATGAGTTCCGGCAGGCGATTGCGGGACGCCTCGGCCTTTACCAGTTCCTAGGTAGCTCTGTTCACATCACTGCCGTTTTGATATGAACCCGTGCTTAATGTGTCTTTTCCGATAGTCTGGAGCGGGTAAGCTCTTCGGGAGATATCAAGTCTTTGGCCGGTTCTCTATTCACATCTGGTTTCAATCCCTTTTGGTCTCTCATAAACACAAGGCGTATGCATCATTAAGTCTGGTCTAAATCATTATATAATGCTCATCCTTCCGCCCAAATACCCAAGCCGAACGCCAGCGCCGGTGCAGAACTTGCATCAAATGTTACAAAAAGTACTCGCTGCGCCCTGGCCGCGAAGTTGGAACATGTCTCTGGTCATCGCTAACTGCACTAAACAGCTTGAATGTGGGTTTGAGATCCTCTCCGATTTCGCAGACCGAGGCCAGGTTTCCGCATCGGTAGCAGTAATTTGGCGCACTCCACACGGTGACGACATTTTGGTTGTTAAAGTGGTATTTGTAGCCCTCGTTGACCAACTGATGAGCACGGGCGATCAACGAGAGATCATTAACATGGCAGAACTCATCGGCCACTCTGTCTCCGAATAACCATCCTAGGGAAGATTGTCAGCTATGTTAAAAAGAAAAGGAAGACCTGGATGATTCTTACCCGCTCCCCGAGGACTGACAGCCCACGTCTCCACGTCATCTGGGTCAGACCACACAAGATCACAGAAGGCACCCTCGTGAGGAATCTCCTGTGCGCGGGCTACCACGCGGACTTGGTCCAGTGTGCGAATTTCAGGGCTCAGGCCGCCGTGAACGCACAGCACCTTGCCGTCAATAATGGCCCCCAATGTCATGAAATCGAAAACCTGGCAGCATGCCTTCCATACTGAAGCACTACCGTACTTTTGAAAGCATTCTTCGTAGAAACCGTATACCTGGGTAATTTGGCGCGACTCGTGATTACCACGAACCAATGTGACTCGATCGGGATACCTAGAATATTTGTAAGCATTGCCATCAAGTCCACCAAGTGTCATGTGGGACTCACTTTGCTTTGAGACAGAGTAAAAGCGTTAACGTCTCCAGACTGAAATATCCACGGTCCACGTAGTCACCCAGAAATACAAAGTTGCGGTTAAGCTGGAGATCAGCAGATGTATCGCTAGCCGATCGGCTTCGCGAACTCGAATCTTCCTCATCATTGGAATTCACGGTGGGACCGCGAAGCTTCTTGCGAATTTTAGGGTCTGAGATGCTTGACGGGGGTTCGATATCGGCGGAGGTAATGACAGAGGGGGATGTCTTCGGGGAGTCGAGTTCTGTACCATCAGGCATGCCTCCAGAAACTCGGAAGAGTTCCAAGAGATCGTAGAATTGGCCATGAATGTCACCACAGACTGTGACGGGTGTCGACACTGGTTGGATATTTGATTCTGCGAACAGAGTCAGAATAGTTAAGCCAAGTCCTGGCTAGACAACAACTTGCCCTCCATCATGTATTCCTTGACGATCTCACACAACTGCTTCATATGTGGCTCCGATAGATACTTGCAATCCTTCGCGGCCTCCAGCCACTCGTCAGGACCCGCATTGCGCTTAAGTTTGGCAGGACCCGGTTGAGGAATCTTGCTCTCAGGCATGATAAAAAGAAAGGAAGAATTAAGGAAGAGAAATAACGAAAAGAGAGTGAAGAACAAGAACTTGTAAAATGCATGTTAAGGAGGACTGCAGTTGGTGTTTCCCCCGCAAGCTGAATTTCACACTTGGCCGCCTTCGTCTGCCGAATTGTTTAGGCCTGTGGCTTTTCCCTTTTCTTCTTCTTCCAAGTACTCAATGATGTCGTGTACACTTCCATGGGCTATTGTTCTTACCGTCTTGTCTTTATTCGGACCATGATCTGGTTACTGACATACAGCTGGCCGAGTACTTCAAAACACAACCCGATCAATCTTCCTTTCCGCATGAGCACCCTCGTCCTCTACACAAGATATTCCGACTCGTTGACGTCCCTTACTATACAATAGGAGTCCTGCAAAAGGCGTTCCTTTGACGTGTATGCCTGCACATACACATGACTGGATCCGAAGTCATGATAACGATGGAACAATACTCCATACATGAAGGGAAGATAGAGTTATGTCTCATCAGTGAACATATTGAACATATTCATTAATCATTTATATGCCGAACAAAATCTATCTACACATAACCCATAGAAATCCAATCAACCATCTATTTTGCTGAGGAACTCAGTCACAACTCCCGCGAACGCCACAGGCTGCTCCACCATGGGCAGATGGCCGGCCCGGTCGATGATCTTGAGATCAGCGCCACCACGTAGATCCGCGGCCATCTTCTGCATTGTCTGGGGTAGGACACCGTCGTTGGCTCCGGCGACGAACAGACCTGGTACAGTGGCAGCAGCCATACGCTCCCGGATATCGTAGGCACAGAGGGCCTGCACGCTATGGGCAAATCCCTTCAAGCTGTTGGTGCGCACAGCCTCCTTGACGGGCGCAAGGACCTCGGGCTGGGTCTGGTATGATTCCGGTACGAACCAGCGACGGGTGGTTAGCTCGGCCAACTCTTCGCCGACAATGGGCTCCTTGGTGTCTGGATCGGTAGATCCTTCCTTCTCACAAATGGCGACACGGTCACCCCATGCCTTGCGGTTGGATTCGGGAGCGGAAGAGTTGGTGTCGCAAGCGATGAAGGCCCCAACGCGCTCCGGGTGCAGAAGAGCAGTGTTCAAAACGGTCACACCACCCAGGCTGACACCGATCAAACGAGCGGCCTTGGGAGGCACACGCAAGGCCTCGAGCAATGTAGCCAGATCAGAGGCCAGCAAATCGATGTTGACAGGCTGCTCACCACTTTGGGAGTGTCGGCCTCTAGTCAAATAGCGCACGACACGGTAACGTTGGTTCTGCTGATGAGCAAAGAAGGCGTCCACAAAACGATCCCAGATGTTCCAGTTGACCAGGATGGAGTTGCTCAGAACGACGACAGGCGCGTAGGGGTCCGTGCTACCCTCCAGGCGGTAGGGTATTTCAACACCATCAGAAGTAGTGACGAACGACTCGACAGCTGGGCGGGTGGTCGAGGGAAATGTGCGAGTACGGCCATCATTCGAGTTCCAAGGCCCAACGACATCCGGGGCAGCTAGCGCAGTGAGTTCACGGGGAGCAGGGCCGAAGGTGTAGTACCACTCATATACGCGACGCTTCTTAGAGGTGACCACCTCGCTCATGAGACGCGCACCCCATGGTGTATTCATGGCGGCCTTGTGGGCATCGCCTCCAAGGCCATTAACGGGAGCATACTCGTGGAGAGCCAGCGATTCGCGCGGGGCGGCGGGATCGATCGCCGCCGTGACAAAACGGCGACTCCGGCGCCATCCAGGCACACGGGAGAGCATCTCGAAATGTTCCTCACGGTACCATTTGTCCAGGTCGGCTTGTTTGGCGGGGTCTGGGTGAGTGGCAACTCGGACGGCGATAAGGACGCTACCCCGGGTCTCGGCATCTGTATCGGCTTGATCTTCTAGCGGGCGGAAGTTTTGGCTGGTGCGCTCATCGACTAGATCGTACAGGAAACGGCCGACATCAATTTGGGCCATGGTTTTCTTCTCCCGCTCAGTCTTAATCAAGTCGGTTCTTAGATCCAAGTAGGTCTTGCGGGTCAACTCGTCCATGTCGGTAATATCGTACAAAGCCACATATTCAGGCTGCTCTCCATCGGTGGCACGGAAGCGAAAGCCATTAGTGACAAAGGGCAATCGCAGACGCAGAGGTCCATGTTCAGTATTGTACCAGTCGTGGAACTGGGTGTCCGGCAGCGAGCCCTTCGGCTGCATTGTCACGTAGAGAAGACCGGGAGTAGGCATAATGAAGACTAAGGGAGAAGAAAAAAGAATCCAATTTCAACAGACAACTCAGAGAAGGATTCAAAAGAGTTCAATCAAAACAAGACATAAGAACATTTTGATATATATCGGCTCTTAAGACTTGCCCCTCATCCGGGTGAAAGCAGAACCCGAACTTGACTGCCGATGATATTTCCCTTCCTTTTTTTCTTTTTCTCTGTTTTATCAAAGTACAATATACACATGCAGTTTATCGTAAATATATGTACATTTCATCTATTCTATTTTTATTCTAATCTCTTCAATCATACCAGATGGCATTCATACCAAATCCTTGCTCGGGGATATCCACACGCGCGACGCGTGCCAGCTTCTCGTCACGCCAGCGGTACATCTCAACAAATCCAAGCTGGTCATCGCACAGTGCAAGCCACTCATCACTGAAGTCACAGGGGCTGACGGCGTTGGAGTGACCACCGCTGGTCGAGGTAGGGTTGATGAAGAGCTGGCGCTCGATCTCACCATGTGGGCCGAGCTTGAACGCAGTGATGTAGCCAGTCACATCGAAATGGTTTGAGCGAGTAGTGGCGAAAAGGTATTCTCCACCCTTGGTGCAAAAAGTCACATCTCCGCGATACTTGTTGCGCGGGGGAAGGCCTAATGGGAGATTAGTTGCTAGTTTTCACATCGGTCGCATCGTCACACTCACCGGAAGGCAGTAACGGGTACGTGATGTGAGTGAATACTGGCTTGTGGGTGCGCTCATCGATCACGTAGACTGCAAGTCGATTGCCCGCCTCCATCAACGCGTATAGGTACTTGCCGCTTGGATGCATCTCAACCCAGCGGGGGTGGTCGCCCGCATCAGGAGCGTCGAGGCAATCCACTAGTGCCAATTCGCCCGTATTGGGATCCTTGATGTGCGTCCAAATCTTGTTGGCCGTGAGATCGGCGGAGTACAAGTATGTCTCTGTGGGGTCGAACACCATGCCATGGATACCTGTGTTGGGAAGATATTCGTAGTTCTGGATGTTGCGATCCAGACCTCCGTCGGGCTTCACGGAAAACACATTGCCGTAACCGGCGTGGTTGTAGAAAGGGTTGCCGTAAACATTGTAGGGAGGCTTGTGGGCGGCAAGCACGAAGATAGCACGAGTGTTGGTTTCGCTGCTGGGAGCCAGAGCTAGCACGAAAAGAAATGTTAGCGAGAGGGAATTGTTTCCATTGACACCGTGGACATACGGTGACCAGAAACCGGGTGCGACACTTGGTGAACGATCTCTGTCGGGCTATTGACGGCGAAACTGTTCCACTTCTTCATAGCTGCGCCATATATCGCCTTCTTATCGTGAGAAAATGTCATCCATGAGATTGGCTCCGCTTCTGGGATCTCGGTCTTTTTGACCAACTCTAGCGTGAGGGCATCATCGTCAAATTGCACGGTATAGATGCGCCCGGGGGCGGTCCAGGTACCGACCATCAAATGATGCTTCATTTTGGCGGTTGAGGAGTGAGAGAATGACCGAGATATTGAGCCAGATGCCCACGAAAAAGCAGAACGGATCATGTATAAAAAACTTGGATATAATGGAAGTTCAATGTTACCCGCATGCGGGGATATCGGCATCGAGAGGCGGCACCCCGCGGGAGTATGTTTTGACCCCAATGCCGGTGGAATACAATCCGGGGTAGCATCCAAGTATATCTACCCTACACAGGTTTCTCTTCGGTTTGAGGTCATAGATTTGAGCCTTGTTCAGTTACCCGTGGACTATTGCTCAGCTTACTCAGTTCGCATACCTCAGATAGAACAAAGTAGTAGATCTAGGGAGATATAGTATATCTCTGCATACAAAAGACTACACCCCGACTGTAGCGGATATTGTGCATACCTCATTTAATTGTTATTATATATCAATTATTTAGCTGTCTCTTCCTATACAATCTTGGAAAACCGGAAGTAAACATAGTAAACATTTCGAAAGGGAATAATAGAATCCGGAGAAACACTCCCCCACATTGGTGGGTAAGATATTTCCCGGTACGATATCCCCGACTGTCAAGGTGCCGTTGAAGAGAACATGCCTAGGTAATACATACATTAGAAACTGGACTCTGATGTACGTGATTCAGCGTAGAATTACCATCAAAAATACCTTCAAATCACTCGGAATCAATCATACACGCACCATGCGTCTACCCTACGCCCCTTCCACCCCGCCTGTCGATGCGCCCCCCGACACGGCCGACATCTATGCTCGCATCGCGGAGCGCAGAAACCCCCGTCCTCTGATCCCACTTGACCTCTCCCTCCTTCACAGCCCACCTGTCGCCGATGGCTGGAACAGCTTCATCGGGGCTATTCGGTCGCGAACTCTAGTGGACTCTGGTGTTATGGAGTTGGCAGTCTGCCGGGTCGCTGTACTCAATAACGCTGTTTACGAATGGAATGCTCACGCCCCACTGGCTCTCAAAGGTGGTATCAAGCCCGATCAATTGCAGGCTGCTCTTACACTGCCCTGCACCGCCGAGGGAGATATTGCTGGGCTTGAGAGTAGCGCACTCACCCCGCAACAGCGCGCCGTTCTACGCTATACCGACCAGATGACTCGCACCATTAGAGTTGAGGATACTGTCTTTGCTGAATTGAAGACAGTCGGGTACGATGACCGCGAGATCGTGGAGCTCACTACTGGCATTGCCGGTTATAACTGTGTGAGCCGGTTCTTGGTTGCACTGGACGTCGGTGAGAACAATGCTCGCGAGATGAAAAGTGTGGATGAGGTGGTCGCCACTCTGCAATAGAAAGTGTCGTACGAGAATGAAAGGGAGCAAAACACGGAGAGGCACTCTTGACGAACGATCTACACAACATTGAGATTGTTAGAGCCCTCCAGGCCTACGAGTTTGTAAATAGTAGAAGTTTTGGGCACGACAGGGTGGCCTATCATAAAGAGCAACAAGCAAGCAAATGGACATGAATCGATAGCAACTGGAGCTACGAAAGATGTGAGATATTAGTGTTGGTGTATAAAGGTGCAAGTAGATCTACAAGGATTCACTGCGCATGAAAGCGCTTTAGTAAAAAATCGGCCAGATTGGCATACCGTCCCTGGCTCACGTCTTGCAGTGCTAGGATCTGCTCGGCCACATCATGCGCCCAAATAAACTCGGAATGAAAGTCGCGCAGCTCCCATAGACGCTGACGGAGCCACCTTTGATGCGTTATATCATTGGTTTCGATCACTGCCATCAACAGCGGCCAGTGTAACCGCCGAAGGAGCTTCGGGTCAGACAAGAATTGTTTTTGACAGATGTCAATGATCCCTGCGGTAGCTTGTTGGTGGATGCCTAGAGGCAAAGCATCGACGCAGAGAAGCCGACGGTGGAGGAGGACCTGGCCGTAGAAGGTAGAAACGGCCATGTATATGGTATTGAGCGTACGTCGAGCGGATACACTACCCGCAAATCTCGCGGTGATAAAAAGGTCGGAGAATGTCTAATACGATCAGTAATTCTCTCCACATCAAAAGGGACATATATAACTGACTTCTCGGGTAGCGAGGATTTCACGGAAAAGGGCTTCTGCGGACTCGGCGGTACCAGCCGCGGACTCAACGAGGACTTTCCAAGTCCGATGGCGTAGGCAAAATCCCACATGCAATAGCTCTAGAGCTCTATAGTTTTCAATATCGTCCAGAACTTCCTCGTCGGGATATTGCTCGCCCCAAAAGCACCGGCCCCAGAGACGGGCACAACGATGAAGATGGTCCGGCTGCAAAGCGGGATTCCCAGTCTGGGCCACATAGTCGTTAAGTGAATCGGTAAGACCAATGGGACGGCAGCTAGCATCAATATACCTGTTTGGTCGTCAGCGGGAGTTGTTCGAATGACGGCTGGATATGAGCTCACAGAATCCACAACAAAAGCTGCTCAGGAATGAAGGAGACCTTGGCCATGGTCCCTGTATCACTGGCCAATGTATTTACTCCGGGAGAGCAGAACATATCATTCACATCTTTGATGCGGAATAGTCGCGGGTGTGTTTCCAGAAGCGAGCGTACGCCCTGGAGGTGGAGTTGAAGCTAGACCATTAGCCGATTGATAACTGCACAGATCAATGAGAGCATTCTTACATGGCGCACTGAATGCCCGAACTGCCACTCCCAAGCTATCATCAGAAACACAGTAGCAAAAACCGTCTCGACATCATCCAATGAAACCTGGCGCGGCGTCTCGAGCAATTGCCTGAATTCTTTGACCGCTTGGCTGTAATGGTACCGACCATGATCCTGAGAGCGTACAATCAGCCCATTGCGATGCATATCACATGCACTTAGCGCCAGTATCATCCGCATTATTATTCTATTGGATGCAGCTGGACCTTCGTACAGGTGGCTATTTTTCTCGGGTGTCCAATTAGCGGGTAGTCATTTCTCACACGCATGAAAGTCTCACCATAAGCTGCTCCACTTCCATCTCTTCATGTAGTAATATACGAGCGAGGAAGAAGGGAAGTACTGGAAGTATTGTCGATCAAGGGAGGTGAGTGTCAATGAATTGGCGCACGCGACATTGACGTTCAAGGAAGGGCATATGGGGGTCGGGATTGGCGCCGGATTGAATGTATCAAAGGGAAGAGTGTCGGATGCCCAGGAGACCGGCGAGAGACTTGCAAAAAGGGCATCCGGTTGAAAGCCGACAAGGTCCTCAGCTTTGGGCATCGCCCATGAGGGTTGTTCGGGGGTTTCCGGTGCAGGTTCGAGGTGTCGGATTTGCGCGCTTCGTCCACGCTTCACCGGGACACCCCACTCGCAATTGAGGCGCAAGGATGAACATCTTGCGCAGACTGGTTTCTCTTCACCGCACTTGACCTTGCGACGGCGACAGGTACTACAACCTATCAAGAAGTGAGTTAGTCGGCCATGTAGGAAAGGAAAGGATACCCTACCACTCTTGGAACGTGGTCCATTACGTCCAAAGCCCTGCATGGAAATAAACCAGCAGGGATCAACCTGCAGACATGAGCAAAACGATTGAAGACAGCGAATGGAAAGAATCAATAATGAAAGGTATTCGGGATAGTGGACTATCTCAGTGCCGAAGCCGATAAGATAACGCGGGGAAAGCTGAGTCATCATGACGTCGGTCCGACAGTTTCCCTTTTCGGATGCGCTACTCTATTTGGTATGCCGATTCTCTTAAAGACTTCCAAGGTTGGCTTTAAGCTTAAGGGTAAGTTTGAATAACCTCTAGTGGTAAAACGAATGGGGGTTAAAGTCGTACGACCTTGCAAGACTATACATCTACTCCTCCCGCGCAATCTCATCTTTCCATTGACGCCGCGCCAAATCATACATATCGTCCTCCACAATCATATCCCAACCGATCAGTGCCAAAGACTTCCCAACGAGTAATGCCTCAGCATGCGCTTCATCTGTTCCAGCTGCCGCTGCAAACGTCGGGTGATGTGGAAATGAAGTTGTAGGGGCGGGAATCGCAAACATTGTATGAAGCGTGGGAGTCTCGTAGCTAACATTTCCTACGATTGAAGTGCCACGGGTCAGTCCTGTCAATCGAACGGAATATCTTCTGACCACATACCAATATCTGAGGATCCTGTTAGGACTTTGTCATGGCGCTTAAGAACATTGCGACTATAGCGCCCCATGTGGACCTGGTAGCGTTCACAGAGAGTGTCATTCAATCGGACATCGGTATAGAGTTCATTCCTTGAAGCAAGCATATTAGTAACCATTTCATCTAGGTAGGATGGATACATGGATACATACTCCTCAATCTTGACTTGACATCCAGTGGCCAACGCACCAGCCTCAATGCAATTGCGCAATTTGCCAACAAGGGCATTCAGTCCCTTCAAGGTAGGGCTGCGCACCTGCCAGAAAGCTTTAGTGTAATCCGGTATCACGTTAGCTACCTTGGGCGTATCCAAGAAAGCACAATGAACACGTTGATCCGGAAGAAGCTGCTGTCGAAGAACCGCAACGTTGTTGTAAGACGAGACCAGAGCATCAAGCGCGTTGATCCCTTCCCACGGGTTTCCACCAGCATGAGCATTTCTACCCGTGAATTCGCCTGTATTGAATTATTTTCGTCAACATGGAATCCCATAATTAAATCGGACGACTCACAATGAATATTCTTGCGCGCGTTCATAGGCGTTCCAGCTATGCCATCGGATGGCTCTTGGTCGGGATAAATCTTTTTGGGTCCAGGGTGACTACAAATCAAGTCAGCAATAAGATTCCATCTCCATTCATATGTGCAAGATCTCACGCCATCAGCGAAATGTCGACATCCTTGTAAGCGCCGGCATCAATCAATTTGGCCTTTCCGCCTCCATTTTCTTCGGCCGGAGTGCCTAACAGCTGGGCTCTACCAGGGATGTTAAATTTCCTTATGGCAAATGATAGCGCAAGAAACGCAGCGATACTGCTTGTCGCTATGAGATTGTGACCACAGGCATGGCCGATTCCAGGTAGTGCGTCATATTCTGCGTTGAAATTGATCAATCGTCCACCGGTTCCACTCAAAACCTCAAACGAGGTTTCAAGCCCATAAGCATGGCGAGTAACGGTGAAGCCTTGTCCTTCGAGGAAGTCACAAATCGTATCATGGGCGCGGTGCTCCTCGTAAGCAAGCTCTGGGTTTGACCAGATCTGATAATCATCATCAACATCCATTGTTATCCTTGCAGAGTAAATTCTGGCATAAGGATGAACGTACTCGATGGTTCAATTCCCGCAATTCCTGTTGTAGTGCCTCAAGTGCGGCATCTACAGAGGTCTTCACTTCCTCGATATTGATGGTTGTAAGAGTCATAATGCTTTAACTGTCTCCCACTATACTTAGCGTATTAAATTAGATCCTCTTTCCTGAAGGTCACCAAGGACTCTGCGTACCTGAGTATGAACAAGATTCAAAATCAAAACCGGATTGACGTTTGATTAGGTATTCAGAGTAGGAGGGGAAGGCGGCGGAACGCTATGCCGCACTGTCCTGTTGCTGTGACAGGCTGACAACAAGGGTAGACTCACTGAATGGCGGTTATTCCCCGCTATATTGGCGAGCTCGGCAAGAGCCTATGGGGAAGAACCCTCGGCAATCTCCACAGGCTAGCGGAATCCGGGGTATGTACGGAGTATCCTCTGTTGTATATAATGTTATAATGGCAGTGGTAACAGGCTTAGCCAGTGAAAAAGTTGGGATCAGAGTCTGAAAATTCATCCTATTCCCAAACTCGGTTCCGGTTTTTTTTTTTTTTTTTNTTTTCACCACAAACTTCGTAACCCATCGTAGCCAGCGCCATGCGTGTTTCCTCTTCTTTTTCTGGTTTACTCTCTTTGACTTTTATCGGGGTGAGGGGAAAGTGGGTTGCCGATGAGCATATATTGCCGACGTTGTTCCTAGGTCATGAGTTCTCTATGTTGTATGAGCAATGCATTATTTAGACCCTCTAGTTATATGCATTGCATAAATTCCAGTTTCACATTATGGCATTAATAATGATGAATATGCTTTGAATACAACTTATAACATAGGTTAGTATCATGGATAGTCGAAGCATTCAGTCATAGTAATGCTTGGCGTGCATGCAGTCAAATACGACGACAAATCTATATAAATCCCCCGGGGCCCTATTTTTGCTTACATTATCCTACCAAAGCCCCAAAGAAATAGCCCCTGTAAAACCAATATGCCAATACGTAGTCTATAGGTCTTTGTACAATGTTTCTCAGTGCACATATTCGCACCCACTAAGTATAAGAGATTCTGTAGGTAACCCACCAATTGGTGATTAATGCTCCAATCGCCAATCTCTACCTAGGTAGGCCAAAAGGCATATAATATTCCATGTCCTATAGCGACGTTATATTCATGATTGATGTTATTCTATTACGACAGCTCGCTACTCTGTCTCGACGGCTGTTTGACGCCTATCAGACGGGAATTCGAGTATAGCATATGTACCTTGCTGCATTTTATGTTCAGGGACCGCATTGTCTTCCTTACCTTGTAACTACCTTGTCTAAAGACGAATATCATACTAGGAATCATATATAGAACTCAACATCGTGTTATTTCTAATCAAAATGTGATCCGACAATGAGGCGCGGTTTTCGAACTTTTAGGGTGTTATTCGATGTATTAATAGGTTCTCCTGTAGATAATAAGGGGCACCTTATACAATGTATATACAAAATCTGGCATTTGATTCAGATTCTGATCTATTCGCAGATCGCTTGAAATATAGGATAAGCTGTGCAGCTCTATTGTCTCCAATGGATTTTCAAAATGGGTTGTCTCGCCTTGCCTTCTATCAAACGTACCTTCTGCATCAATGGTAGCAAACACATTCGCGTCGTTTCTGTTTGCAAATATTTCTGCTTCTTTCACCTCTGCTTTGCTCTCTGCTTTGCTCTCTGCTTTGCTCTCTGTTTTGCTCTCTGTTTTACTCTTTTCCTCTGCTTCCTTCATCACTCCTTTCATCTTTGCTTCTTTCATCTCTGCTTTCTTCATCTGCAAAAATTCTCCACCGGGAAAGTACCATCCCAAAGCCCATCCATTCACCCATCATGGACGGCAAATCGTCCGAATACCGTCGAGGTGACGTCCAGGCACTGCAGCATGTGGAGTATCCATGTCCTGTGTGCAAGGATCGAAGGTATAAGACAGAGCAAGGTTTCACTGATCATCTGAGAAACGACCACGACATATTCTCATGTTCACAATGCGAGAAAATCTTTGCGGCTGCAGATGACTTGCTTCGACACAAGGTCGAAGCAGGACACACCGGGCCCCCCAAAATCAAGCGCAAGGTGAAAAGCAAGCCTGGTAAGTCGAACGACAAGGTCAGGTCGATGTTCCGGGCTGCTTCCTCGCCTGCAATGGCAGACGAGTTGTCGACTGAGGTGCCAGAGCGGCACCATCCCCCACCACGCCGGCCCCGTCGATCAACCGCCCATGCACGTCAACCATCTACTGAGACCCGCAAGCCACATGCACAGACCCGTCAGTCAACCAGGCAGGTCCCTGGGTCACCGATGCAAGCCCCTCAGTCGCCCATTCAAGTCCGCCCAGCTCGAGGGCACTTCTTTGAACCACAGCCACGCGCTCAAGACTTGCAGCGGCAAAACAAACCATCTCGACCACAAGGCCAAGTGTGCCAACCGCAAGATCAAGTCTCTCAGCCATACGATGTAGACTCTCAACCACGACTGGAGGCTCTCCAAGCCCCGATAGGGGTTCATCCAGCAGCCTCTCGAGTCTACCATGCACCTCCTCAAACCTTTCACCCACAAGCCCCAGTCTTCGCTCCATGCAATGCAGTATCTCAGCAACCAATGAGGTTCCCCCAGATCCCGAGAGTGTCCTACCAACCACCTCCTCAAGTCTTTCAACAACACACTCCCATCGTTCAAGTTCCTGGGAATACATACCAAGCAGGGGTGTATCCAGGAGGTTATCATTCGCATCAGATACCAACTCAGGTCTACCACACACCCACTGACGCCTCTCAGACACTCGGTCAGATTCATCAATCACCTGCTCAGGGGTCCAACAACCAGCTGCGGGTCTATCAACCCCAGCTGGAGTCTCACCATTCCCGCTGCAGAGCTCACCACAAGCCCAGAAAGTCTTCCAGCCCCGGTTGCAAGGCTCTCGGCCCTTGGGACCCTCTGGGTCCCCTAGGCGGGACTCTCAACAAGCGGCAGTCCCCCAGTCCCCTAAACAGGGCTTTCAGTCGCTGGAGAAATCCCAGCGCGTCGAGGTCTTTCGGCTCCCAGCGCAGGACCCTCAGCAATCAGAGGTCACTCGGTCCGCATAACAGGACCCTCGGTCCCTGAAGAAGTTCCGGTCCCCAGTGAAGTCATGTCAACAAGCGAAGCAACTTCCCCAATCACCGATGCATCTATCCGCGCAGGAGACTACCACAGCTGAGGAAAGTGACACGGACAGGCGGGCACAAGAAACACCAGCAACACCATCAACGGTCGGCACAACATCATCCCATTTCATCCCCCCGACAACAGCCAACCCGACCTTCTCACTAGTGTACGGTGGGATGAAGAACCGGTGGACCGACCTCGGACCAGAGGAGCAAACCCTAATCCTCAGATACCTCCTGGGAAGGTGCCACCCACCGGCCCGTCTCCATTGCCAGGGTTACAAAACCCCGAAGACCATCGGCACTGCAGCCTGCACGAAGCGCGGCGAGCCACACCAAGCGCACACTTTCACTGGCGGCTCAGCGCATCGAAAAGCCATCGTGGTAAGCTGTGAAATGATTGAAACAACAGTCAGCACCAGCGTCCTGGCCTTCATAACGGCCATCGATTTCTGACCGGTGAGGTCCTTATCAACAGCTACGTCGCGCCAACAGCGCCTGTCACAGACTGGCTGACTCCAGTCAGTGGCATTACGCCCGAAGCAATGGACGCGGCGATCACGGATGGCAAGGCCTTCCTATCGAATGATGCTGCGCGCCGTGCGCTGGACAAGTTCCTCGATAAAGATACGGTAGTCATTGGTCATGCACTCCAGCATGACCTGCGTGCTCTGAACTTGTTGCATGGTCGGATTGTTGATACCTCTGTTGTCACAGCTGAAGCTGTGTTTTCCAATTTTTCTTCCAAGACAACGCTTCCCCGGATCTGGGGGTTGAAGACCCTTGCAAAGGAGCTGCTGGGTATCGATATCCAGCCTGAGTTGGCACACAATTCCCTTGAGGATGCCCTGGCAACCAGGGAAGTTCTGATCTGGTGTCTGCGTGGCCCTGGGTGTCTGAAGGCCTGGGCTGAGAAGGCTCGTGGCTCGTACGAGCCGGTGCGGCTCCAGAGAGGGGAAAACAAGAAGGGCACGAAGAATGTGGGGAAGAAGGCTGGTGGTGAAACTGTCCCCTCGGCCAAAGCCCAGGGCAAGAAGCGCCTCTCAAAATGAGAGGAGTTCGACTTTGGTCCCGAGATAGAACGGGGTACTGAGGAAATGGAGGGCGATCAACGGGCCATCACCACACTGGTCATCATCCTTGGTCTGGCGATTGGTCAGGCTGGGTGTGGTTGACTACTATGGGGATTGGCAGCGGAAGACAAGTTTACTGAATCAAAATGTTGAAGTATGAAAGTCATTTGAAATATCTCTCCTCTTATATCCGTAGGGCAACACTCCTTAAACTGAGTAGAAAGATAAATCCATGCAATACTACGTAGGAAACCAGATATGCAATTAAGTATTCTCATCGTTTAAAAAAACTAAATCACACAGGAACAAAAGAAACAAGAAACAAAGCAATATTGGGGATAGGGGGAATTAAACGCCAACTTTACAGAAGCAATGAAAAGACAGGCAAAGTACAAGCACACAAAGAAACAAGCCAATAAGAATAAGACTGCTTTGAAAATATCAAAAATAGAAGCAATAAACTCGATATGAATACGAGAACACCTCTTCAGGATTCTCTATGCATGCATCAAAGCGCTCAGAAACCAAAATTCAGCGCTAAACACCTTGATCCCAGTTAGGATACATAACAAGGTCGATAACGGGTTTTAAAGTATACTCCGGCTGGCCTGGCTACGACTTGTAGCACGGCTCGGATTCGTGCGACTAGGCTCGTCTTCCTCAAGAACATCGCTCAGACGCGTGGGGTGGCGATGGCGCGGTGTCACAGACTCCCACCCAGTGCCAGGGCCCCAGCTGGCGCCGGTATAGTCTGCTGCGGAGGCCGGCGCAGGCGGAGGGATGGTAGAGGCGGCAGAGGTATACGCGCCGTCCGGCATGTAGTGACCCTCTGGCAAGGAGTGGTCATACTCCTCGCTTCCCTCTGAGGGAGGGCCAGGTGGGTAGCTTAAAGAGTTGCCGTGCGGGTCGTGGGAGTAGTGGGCATATTCCTCGTCGCCTGCTTCGCTGCTGCCGACGTAGGAATGCGCGTCGGGTTCTGAGGTTGCCGGGCCTGGGTATGGGACAGTTGGGTTCTCGTGTTCATACAGTGCACCCGGGTAAGGGGCTTTTGAGGTAGGTGGGTCAACCTTTCTGGGCTCGATGAAAGGGTCCGATCCTGTGGGAGACATCGGCGTGCCGTCTTCGTAGTAGTGTCCGCTTGTGCCCCCTGCAGACTTGCCGTATGCGTCGGTGCCCATGGCTGTGGCTGATTGTCCGCCGGGGTATGCGCCGTCGCGGGTCTGTGGGCGAGTGGTGTTATGACGACTAGGGAGCCCAGAAACCATAGGCACAACCTGAACACCTCCAACAAGAGTGGGCTCTCCGTTGCGCAGGGAGTTGGTTCGGTCTCGCTCTTCTTGTTCACGACGGCCAAGCTCCTCCCAGGCACGGCGTGCCTCCTCCTTGGAGATCTGGAGTTCGCGGCGCATCTCCTTCAGCAACTCCTCAGCCTTGACTTTGTCCTTTTCGGCTTCCTGGGCGGCAGAAAAGGCATCGGCTCGGCCTTGGCGTTCTTCTTTCAGCTGGCGGTTGAGGTCCGCCTGAACTTCCTTGGAGCGTTCCTGCTCAGCACGGGTGTCGAAGAACCAGCGCTGGAACTTGCGTTCGGAGGAGGCTCGCAGACGTTGCAGTTCAACCACCGCATGGAATAGATTGGCACCAGCGGCAGACAAGTCTGTAATCTGTCTAGCCAATTGCTGGCTGAGTGGATCACGCTCTAGATCCTCATTGTTTTGTTCGAGCTTGCGCATCCAATAGCTGGTGAGACCCTCCCAGTGTGAAGACAGCGTTTCCCATCGCTCAAATGCATGCGGAAACCCAACGCGCTTCGGCTGCTGAAGAGCTTGGGGAGCACCAGGCTGTCCTGCGGGTAGGGCCTGGGCGGATTTGGAGAAGGCACTAGGTTTGGGCTGACCTCCATTTTCTGCCGCACTCTGCGAGCGGCCGTGCTGAGGCTGCTGCCCAGTTGCTTGTGCCGGCCGTGACTGGTTAGGCATTTGCCCCGTCGTAGCAGTCAGTGGTGCGGTCTGGTATTCTGATGGTCGAGTACTTGGCGCAGCATCTGCTGCTGGTCGGTAACCGGATGAGGTGACGGGCACGGTCGGGGCGTGTCCTTCGGGGCCCCTTGATGGTCGGGGGACTCTAATTCTTGATTGGGAGGTATTATCGGCGGCAACGCCAGCGTACTGTTGAGCTTGGGCCTGGGCCTCGGCTTGAGCCAGCTGTTCTTGCTCCAGTTGTTGTCGTCCCAGTTCTTCCTGTTCCCTCTCTCGGGCCTCGTGTTCCGCTTTGCGGCGAGCTTCCCGATCCCGGCGCTGTCTCATTATATCCGTAGGTGTCCTCATACCACTGGGTGGCTGTGATGTCCCTGAGATGGGATTCTGGGGCACACGGGCTCCACCATTTTGAACTCGGCTATTGCCCACAGGTCCAGCGGGACCAGCGACGCCTACCATGTCTGACATAGAAGCATTCACCTCGTCCCAGTCAGTGGAGAGCTGCAGCGGTCCACGGATAGCTTCCTCGAGGGCGAAAAGGATTGCTGACGCGGTGCGCGACGAGACTCGGGTGGTTCGCTGCGGCCAGTAGGATGTGTTGAGGAGCTGGTACGGGTCGTCGATTGTAGACCCGTTGTCGTCGGTCGCCGCTTCGGAAAGGGCCGGACGTAGCTCTGCGATGCCACTGGCTGGGGCGTGTTGCACAGAGACCGGGGTTGTACGCGCCGGCTGGGGTCGATTAGGGTGTGGAACCGGGGCGCGTAAAGATTCTCGACGGTGGAGCGATTGGCGGACCTCTGTCTGGCGAGGGATACGACGTAAGGGACGCTGAGAGCCAGAAGCACTCGGGGGTCTCAATTGGTGATCGGCTGAAGTAGAAGGTCGTTCAACAGTGGGCTGGCGTTGCCGTGCAAAGGTCGTTAACGTTGATGGGTCGTAAGAGTCGTGGGCTTCGTCAAACGCTTTCGGGGTGTGTCGAGGCACCTCTAAGAATGGTTGGTGAAATCGTGGATTGGACGACAATGTGAGTGTTTCGTCACTGATTCAGCTGATAGCTGTCAAGGATCGCGATCGCAAAATTAACGATCGCTCAGATTTGGAGGATTTACAGCCTCAACGGCTGTACAAAGCAATACTCAATGCACAATATAATGCAATTGAGAGAAAGACAGAAGCAATTCGAAATCAGGAGAAGTGAAGGAACGAGAAACGGGTCGGAGTGCGAGGTGGCTGGTTAATTGAGATGGCTGGGTTTTGCCGCAGCTGGAGCTGCAGCCCATCAAACGTGTCTCGGGGATGAAATGCCAACCCTCAAAGTCCGGCTGCCCGTCAAATTCGAAGAGGAAGTGAAGAAGAATGAAGAATACTGGAGGAAGCTGAAGGGTACGGAGTAATCCACGTTCAAATGTTCTGAGGCAGGAATGCCAGCGCAGCCCCTGCCCTAATTAACCCAAAGGCTTTGCTTTTTTCTTTTCAGGGCTATTACGGAGTAGATACCTAAGTACTCCGTACTTTAAAATGTCAGATCTCAATATCCAGGGCAATGTCGTCAACGCGTCCAGATCATAACGTCGCTGCGCAACCAATTTGGGAAGCAATACCTCAATAATTAGCTGCACCTATACTGAGTCGCACGGACCGGTGCTGTAGTACTAGGGAATGCAAAATTGAATAGTCCAAACTTTGGAGCTATGCAGTTTTTAGATGTGTGTATGTGCAGGTAGTATACGTAGTAGAGAGAAGAATAGGAGCCTCTACCTAGGTACCTAGGTACCTAGGGCTAAACCTTGGAATGAATTCGAGCAAATTCCAAGGTTCAGTTTCGCTGTGCCATGGTTGACTTTGAAGCCAAGAACCTTGCAATAATACCTACATAGGTACCTAGGTAGAAATATAAACTAAATATATAGTGATGCGCTGGCACTAAACTTTGTCATGTCGGGCAACAATATATATGTGATGTACTCCGTTGAAATATATATCTGCTACGGCTTCGTCTGTCTAATCCGACTCACCATATTATATTATTATGGCCATTCGTTCTGTAATCTATTCTATCCACAACATCCATAAATCTTGGTTATGCTCCATCTGATCCACTGGTTCATCTTCACGATTCTTGGAACGAACTTCCCCACAGTTTGCGTGGAAAGGGAAAGGGGTTGTATTTCCAATTTTCATTATTTTCATTATTTTCAATGATTTACTATTTACATATCTACGAAATATTACATTATTCCACTATAACATGGTAAAGATGTTGTATAATATCCATATACATGCAACTGTTGCGCCGTTTCCCCGCAATGACATCCCCTCCAGGATGCTCCGGGACCCTCGGTCGAAAGCGAACCTACGAAGTATTCAGTTTCTTCAAATTCAACTAGAATCTTAGATCAAATAAAAAGGCGAGGCTACAAACGGATCCATGCCTCTGGTCATTTTCAGCGCTTGAAACAAATCGAGAATAAAAAGCTACAACAAGAATGCCGAAGGGCCCCGGCTTCAGTTACCATAGCGGATGCACCCATAAGGTCTAGGCCGTCGCGGAAGCCCTCAAAGAGACCCATAGCACCGCCGCGGTGATCCCCAGCTTTGAAGTGCGCGAGGCGACCATTCAATCTAGAGAGGAGATCCAGGGAGGACATGGAGTTGAGTTATGCTCTTCTACACATATACCCACCCCATTTGGGGTTTATAAGTGCAAACAGCAGTAAAAGTGGCTAGAGATTGCCCCGGAGAACAATTTTTGTATGAGGATGGTCTGTGTGCACAAAAACACCATACAAAGTGGGCCACTTTTAACCCCGAGTGAATTTTTGACTTGGAAATGACTATCTATAGTGCCTGCTCAAAGTAAAGGATATAGAATTTCGTAGAGATGAATTGAAAAGAGTCAGAGTATTTCACTGAATAGTTTACCGTAGTCTCGTAGACTGTCGCTTTTTCAAGTGAATTCTATTGGCACTATTGCATACCCAGTTCAGGATAGAGGCTATGTCTAAATGCAATTAAACGGCTATTTTGGTATGTCTAGAGCGATCAGGAGTGGATACGGGATTCTCTAGGTACTCTGTACGAAGTACTCCGTAGGTAAAGCCCTGTTCTCGCGCCAAAGGCTCAGTGCTAATGCCAAAACGGTATTTTGGTACATTCCAGTTGTTCCCTACATGTATGAGTACAATATTAATCTAGTTACGTGGGTAGTAATACATGTATGCAATATAGTGAGCACAGCCCCTAGCTAACCCCCAATTCCAATACCTCAAGCCAGGAGGCCCTCAATACAACACCCCACCGTGACCGCAACGAGACATCTAAACAAACACAAGCAAGCACTACGAAGTACGGAGTACAACCTCAAAGGTAATATTTACCCCCTGTCCAAAGGCCTGGACCTCAGGAGCAAAAGGACAGCAAGGGCCTAAGAATCGGAAAATTTGATACCTCAATCGGGCCGGGGAAGAGCTTCCCGCAGCGCGGACGCACGAACAGAAACCCGCAAAGTCTCCAGAAAGGAGCGGAAACCCAGTACTGAGGCAGGTTTCAAGCATGCCTTGCAGACTGCAGCCTAGCTCCGCGGGAGCTTGGGTGTTTTGGATCGGTGTTTCAGTTTCCTTTTGCTTTCCTTTGTCCAGGTTCTTGGGATTGGGAGCTATTGGCCAACGGAAATATGTTTCGCAAGACACTTCCGGGGATTCATGAATTCTGTTCCTTTCGGAAGGGATCTGTTCTAGCCCTGTGGCTCTGGCATATTGAATTGTGCTGATCATCGGTCAATTATTTATTTTGATTCTGGTCCTTTATCTCAATAACGTTCTGGATCGAGGAGTCCTGTTCTATCGAGGGAAGTTGGGATTTCCTGGATTGTTGCGTCATTTGCTCTCCTTGGAGAATTTCTGTGGGAGCTAGTACTCATGTACTCTGTCTAGGAGTTGTTTTCACTCGAGAGCGCTGCTAGCCCATTGTAAAGAAATATATTCAGAACTCTATGTGTCTGCACTCGACATCTAAGGAAGAATGTGACCGGGAGGACGGGAGGCGAGGGCTTCTGCAGAGGTTGCGTCCCCGGCGAGTTAATCGCTCAAAGGCCGCGAACAGTGCATGAACTGCATAAACTGGAAGAAAGTCATTGGGACTGCAGATCAGGGGTACTACTGGGGGATGCGTCGATATTTATACCGATGGGCGGGATGGCTGCACCTCGGCTGTAGGTATAGCGGGATGCATGCAAGTCAGACTTTTCGATGGAATGTGGGGTTGATTGACTTAGCTGAGCATACGTATGTCTCGAGTTTGTTTTGTTTTGATTTGGTCTGCTTGGGGGCCTGCGGATTTGCGACAATGGAGAATAATAGCACCCTTGGGGAGTATACAATATGGATCTGAAACCATGAGATAGAAGCTGGACCCTGCAAACACATACAACATACATTGACAAGCTGGAAGTGAATTTGTATGGTCGGAACAGACATTAATCAAAAGAAAAGACTTCCTCGATGCACCAATGGCGGCACAATGTCAGAGTTACAGATGCACAACATATGTGATTTGTCCACTGTCAGGGTTTACGGGAGCTCCTTGGGTGTCCGACCATCCTCTCTATGTTGCGGAAAGTTAGGATGGCTCATCCGACTCAATTAAATGCAGATATTTATTAAGGAGTCAAGGCAAAGAAGAAATACGAGAAACAGGGAGAACTATCACTCCTACAAAGGTGCAACAAGACATGGTGTCACTACTCCGTAGAGAAAAAGCATTAAAGGTCTCTAGCCAGCCACTATTCCGTACTCCGTACTCCGTACTCAAGAGCAAGAAATAAAAGCAAACCAAAATATGCCCATGACGTAGTCGCGAGCAGAACAATTTCCGAGATGGAACGTTGTGGCATCGAATTGTGAGGCTCGAATTTTGAGGAATGCTAAGAATGTCGAAGAGATCGAAAGTACCAAAGACCAAAAAGTGCAAAGTCCAAAGTCCAAAAGTACTCTGAAGTACTTTGAACTGCCAAGCGCCAGAGCAATAGACCCTATAAAATAGGCCCTATAGATCACGGCGATCGTTAGTGGCTGATCTCGGGACCTCCGTGGACTTTTGATATCTCACATTTTCTCTCCCAGCCATCTGCACAGGATGTCTGCACTCTGCAGATGTACGGATTATTTTCTTTTGATCTTTTGCCTCTGAGCTGAAAATCATTTCAAATATGAAAAGAAAAAAAAAAAAGAGATCTGGTGGTACGAATTCCTCGTGTCACTTCCTTGGCTTCCAGAGCCCATATCACACACACAAGAAACACAAGAAACACAAGAACACAAGGGGACACAAACACATACAATTCATATTGTATTCGGGAAGCTTTTTAGTGCTATTGTACGGATCGAGTTCCGCGCGCCCTTGCTGGGGGACCCAATCGAAGGGTCCTTGCTGCAACCCCATCCCTACGGAAGGGGACCATGCAAGGTCAGATAGGTCATGATCGTCTGTGCTTTTGTTTACATTGTGCCATGGTGCATTGGCATGCACCTGCTTTTCGGGCTAGCCACCGGATCATTGTCCTAGGGCTTCTAGGTCGAGGTTATTTTTGGTATAAACATATCCCCTTCACCCTGGCCTCCACTTCGGTCATTTCATTCTTCATTCTTCATTCTCTTTCTCTCGTCCTGTGGCAATTCTTCTCTTGATCTGTTGTACTGTGCCTAGATCCTAGAGATCTTGCTTACTCGTGGTCCATTCTCTTTCATATTACTCGAGCTCACAGTCCCATGGATCACAGAGGCCTTTATTGTCCAGGCGAGTTGGACGTCTTGTATCAAGATCGGAATAGATCAGAGACTACAATCTGTCTCCCATCGCCCTCACCTGCAAAGCGAGGATCATCTTACTATCCGGCTGGCCCAAAGGTCCTGGAAGAATCAAATCTCGATCCTTTCTACCTCGAAGAATCACTGGCTGCCACGCCATCTTGGAATCCTTACACATCGGACATGCGCAATGATAGCTTTGAAGACGCAGACCAGTACTACACCCTGTCCCTGACCCACAAGGACATCCACAACCCATCACAATACGGACCAGATCGCTCCACACTTGCGCAGGTGGAGTTGGAGAACAGCTTGAGATTCCACCGATACACTTCCTCGACAGAGGAACGCAGTCCGCTGCACAGCAGCCAGGTCTCGTTCAGCTCCGTTCACACAGACAGCACTACTCCCGACTTGACGCCCAGCAGTTCTTTTTCTTCATCCTACGATTCACCTAGCTGCCCTGACGCCGTCTTGGAGGCGACTCAGCAGCTTTACAAGCACGCAAACCAGACCCAGATTGAGCCCCGTCGCCGCTTCTATCTGCCTGCCTCTACACCACCTACATACTCTCTTCCTCCTCCCCCTCCTCCGCCGGTGGCTCCCCTCAACCCGGCGGATACTCGCCCAACCACACCTTGCTTCCAACACTCAAACAACTCTACTACTACCATCACCATGGGCTACGAGGACGCTACAGGGTCCTGCTCATCGCGGTCCCGCCGCCGGAAGCAGCCTCCTACCGGTCTCACCCTGTCGCGTACCGCGAGTTCCCCCAGCACGTCTCGTCGGAAGCAATCCAGCCCTGGAACCCGCCCTCCTCTGGATCCCTCCATGATCTCTCCTCCATCCTTGATCAACCCAGTCACCATGGAGCCTCACATGACCCATTTTGACCACCCTCTCTTCATTCCCGCCAACGACTGCCCTAGTCCCGTTCCTAGTCCTGTGGCTAGCTCCCCGCCCATCTCCCGCCAGTGGACCGCAACCTCGATGGAACGTCCTTCAATTTCTACCATCGACGCCTTCTGTGAGCAGTCCGTGTGGGAGTCGGACTCCGATTCTGAGTCTGCTGGCCGTAAATCCATGTCTCGTCGGCCTATAGACACACTCCGCAAGGTTCGCAGCCGTGCTAAGCTACGTGCCGCGAAGTCACAACCAAAACTTCATCAGGCTATGCTGGACGGTCAGACATGTGAGCAGTTTCCATGCATGCCAGAGGATATTCTTGGAGAGCCTATTCCCGAAGCGTTCCGTCCCAGCATGGACCGCCCCAGCACTAGCAAAGAAGCGGTGCGGGCACACAACGGGCTGCATACATTGCGCCTTGTTGCTCCTTCTTCCACCTCTCTGACCCGCTCTCGTTCCCGCAAGAACAGCAGTCTCAATAGTTCCGACGTTGACCGATCTGCAGCTGCCGCTTTCCAAGCTCAGTTCCGCCGTCGTCAGCGTTCCGACTCCCCCGAATACTCCAACTCTAGCTCTGACAAGGGTGACAAGGAGAAATTGACCTCGTTCTGCTATGACCAATACTCTCACACCCCCACCAATGGAGCTCGTGAGCAAAGGCCTCTCTTTGAGCGGTTCATGGACTCCCTGCGTTCGTTGAACTGCCAGAAGCCCCAAAAGTCTCACAAGAAGACCAATGTTACCACCATCTGATGCATTTTCCCTCGGCGTTCCGGTTCTCTGGGTTCAATTTTAACGGACGAAACTATGCTACAACATTACCGACTTTACCAACGATCCCTCCAACGATTTCATATGACTGTCTTCATGTCTCCAATGTGTCTCGATGATTACGAACACGTCCACTCCCTGACGCAAAAAGCTGATTCTGCTTCCCGCGCACAATGAAAATAATGAACTCTCCAGACCCGATTGTGGCTGGACACAGACGCGCCCAAAGACGTTCTCTACCTGCGATATCTCGCGCCACGAAACAAACATCATGCCTAGCCCTAGAGGCCATGAGGCCATGACTACCGACTTTTGCCGACTTATGACTCGATACCCTCGAGCTAACTATCTTTAATTTTCCTACTGATCTCTTTGCACTGATTTTCTTCCATGTCTTGATTGCGCTATTTCGCGTGCTGTATTACCATCGCTCTGTTTTATTACGAAGTT
The DNA here is from genome assembly GCA_002072365.1 of Penicillium flavigenum. Lineage (NCBI taxonomy): Eukaryota > Fungi > Ascomycota > Eurotiomycetes > Eurotiales > Aspergillaceae > Penicillium > Penicillium flavigenum. Next base: position 128,880 of record MLQL01000010.1, read on the forward strand.
ACTATCGCCAACGGTCTTCATTTTTACCATGTTTGACTGAATCATGTCCTGCTACCACTGCTATGACAATCATTTCCTTCATCAACCTGTGATTCATAATTCCAAAATAGAGGAATACGGCGCCCTGTGTGGTCTGTGTTTCTATGACCCAAAATCTGCATTCCCGTTTTTTTTTTGCATTCATCAAAACTTGTTTCACTACTTCAACCATGGATGCTTCACGGATAGACAAAATAGAAACAATCACATTTTACCTCAAGCATGAATGGTCCTTTGTTACTTCGTTGTCTAGGAGATGGGCACGTTTTGAGGAATGCTGGACTGCGGAGTCCGGACGATCCTCAAAGGTATCTTGAATACTACCGCAACCTCCTTGAACCATCAATCCGACCGAGTAATGACGAGGATGTAACAGAAACTTCTACGTAGGCAAGGCATTACAGTCCTATGCCATGCACGGGGGGCTCAATTACACAACCAGAAAGCCCTGGACCAACAAGGGCGAAGGGAATCACCAAACCTTCCCCTAGGCACAAACTAACATCTTCAGCTAGCTCCGCCTCTGAACAGTCAACTCATCGCCAGAACTTGCACAACCCGTCTGGCCACGTATGCAGTGCGTCATGATCATTCCTGCACAGTCGCCCGCAGATTCTCTTGCAGCTGTTTTAGAACACTAACGTCTAGCTACAGAATCGAATCCTGGATCCCGGGTCCGCCAGCATGAGAACATAAATGCCATACAACAAGTTACCTGTCTAATTCTCATTGCGCAGCGCATTCGTACGTTCCCCACAACGGCTGCACCGGGGAACCCGGGGATCCACTGGGGATGTGGGATGGCCTTGGATCGACATGTCGAGGCTGAGGTGAGGATTTAGGGCTTGGGATGGCACACGCCAAACTGACACTGACCGACAATTGCGCCAATGTACCTAGGTACACCTCTCATGCAATTCACATAATGAGATTGTTCTTATTCAAATACAAACCCACTAACAGCTGCATCTTGAATACTCAAATATATTGTACACAGTCAACCCGGATATGAGGACAAGACCTATCCCTTGCATGAGCCGCGCCTCAACGTCCGCCAATAGCCACCATTGTCCGAGACCTTGTATTTCGACCTCGGCTGAAAAGACCCATACCACATCATTTTGTCCATCTACTTTGCTCCCTATGTGATACAAGCTTAAATCAGAACTACCAATCTGATTCACGAGAAAAAGCCAAACCGCGCCGTCCCCTCAATCTGATATCACAACTCCATTCTCTCCTCAATACAACTCAAACCAACACCCCGATCTCCTAATCGCCACTTTGACAGGTAACGCTAGACAGGGGTCTCATTTAGGCTGGCCAAATAAATCTCCATCTCCCTGTGCCGGAACCCTTCCGCGGTGATCTCAGGCGCAAGGTGGTCCACCGGCTGCGCCCTCATTGCGTCCCCGAGACCCGCCAGGTTGGCTGGTTTCAGATCTATCGGAGTTTGTGATGTGGAGCTGTAGGGAGCTCGATCAGGCACTGGGGCGTCTAGACCTTTCTGTTGTTGTTTTGTAGGTACTTTGGTTTTGTGAGATGCCTACTTAGGACGTGTAGGGCTACAATATGTGACATATGACTTGTCGTTTCTGCCTCGTGTTTGACAGACAGACAGTTTGCCTTTTTTGCTTTGACAAATCCAGTTCTATTTGCAGAATACATTGGACATCATCGAGCTGGTGGCTATCATACCAAAGTCTGGCGAAATGTCTCTGAAACGGTAGAAAAGGTAAAATCGGATACCAGATCCAACCTGCAACACCACCATGGCAACAGCCGTGTCTACGGTAGTGTGCAGAGACCCCAGCGTCAGTGTCTTAGAGGAGCACGACCATTCTATCCCAAACAACCGAGGACACACAGTCCGGACCGGCCTTCCGCCCCTCCCGTATGTCGCATCAACCTTGCAGTGGCAGCGGATACTGTTCCAAGTATTTGGATACTCGCATCCCCGCGGTAGGGATGATCCCTGCAGCGGGGACGTAGCAGCGGAGACCCCGGGAGATACTCGACCGGCCCATCTCTGCAGGAACTTAATCCTGCTTTCGCATCTGCAAGATGAGATGAGACCTTTTCCTTCCTTCGTCCCTGTCTCTGGCGGGGCATTGTTATGTCGATCTCCAGACATATCACAGCCTTGTGTCGTATCCATGACAAACACATAGTGCAAGCCGTAAGCATGTCTGCATAAATCCAAGACAACTTCAACTGTGCTCCACAGCCTGACCCTCGCCCTTGCCCTCCTCCTTCATCTCCAAAGCCTCCATATTCTCCTCCCACCCCGGAACCCCAACCCTCCCCTCCCACTTCGCAATAACAACATCCCCCTTCCGCCCAAGCTGCACCTCCGCCCGTTCCTCCTCCCCATCCTCCGCCCTCGGCGCAATCTCCGGAGCACCACCAGCCTCAGCAAAAACAGCCTGTACATCCAGCTCCTTCAACGCAGCTTCATACAGCACCCGGAGCTGCTCCCTCTTCTGTCGACGCAATTCCGCAATTTCAGTATTCCCGTCCGTCCCCGTAGATGCAGCAGATTGACCCCGCACCGGCTTCTTCACAACACCCGGTCCACTCCGCTCCTCAAACCCGCGTAACAGCCCCTCCATGATGCCCAGTACAGTACCGGCGCGCATACCCAGCTGTGCGCCGACGGGGAAGCCTCCGTCGAAGCCTTCTTGCACGTGCGCGCCCTTGGAGGCGGATGTGCCGTCGCGGTAGCCTGCTGTCACGTGTTGGCGGCGGAGGCTCGGGAGGTCGGAGGGTTCGGTTGATTGGGAGGTTGCGGTTGTTGGTGGGAGTGGTGCGTTAAGGGTATTTTGGGGTGGGGAGGAGCCGAAGATGTCGTCGAGGGAATTGTCGTTGTCGACTGCGGGGTTATCTTGAGTTGACATTGTTGTTGCTGGGGAGGATGGTGCGGATTGTGCGGATGATGAGTCTGTGTTTGTCATTGCCCAGATGGTGTGGGTTATTCCAAGGTTGAGTTGGACGACTGTAGGGTTGGTGTCAGTTGGTAAGTTGTTGGTCTGAAAAAAAAAAGATCGCGGGTCGGCGGGGGCGATCCGTTGATCCACTGACGTCGATGGACTAAACTCGGGTTTGTTAGGGTTGAGGTATTCGACAATAACCTATTATGTAGTCACAGGTCATACGTAGAAAGCTAGATATGAATAGTAGGTAGCATAACATAGTCCTAGTTAATGTGCAGATCAAGGTTATTTACTTCGGGAATGAATTCCCCTGCTCTAAGTGATGGGATATTTCTTTGCTGAATAGCATACCCCTCTTGATGCTTTCCTTTCTACCTCAAACCGCGCCGATTCCTTCATTCCTTCTTCCCTTCTTCACTTCATTCCTTCATTGCAGCTGGTACAGTGAAGTAGGTCTACAATGAGCTAGGAGAGACCATGGAAATGGGAAAGCTAATGACGGCTGACTTGTTCGCTGTGGAGTAGCTTGGATCCGCCATTCCTGGTTGCTGCAATGGCAACTACACCTCAACAGAGGTCTATCAACATATCCTTGATTGCCAGAACTACTCAGAGAAAACGTAAGGTGTTGGCTGTTGTGAGTTAGTCGGAGCGGGTCGGGGCGATCCGTCGATCCATAGAGCTACGATGTACATCGATGGTACGTGTATATTCTCTTGAATCCGTTTTCTATGACATATTTGCAAGTCCTATAATAGGAATACACATATTGAGATACAAGTGGTCTGGCATGCAATGACCAATGTCTTGTTGGGCATTTCCTTTACCTCCTTTGGCCCCCAAGCGCATCATATGATATGCCCAAAGCAGTTAGTAACCACGAGCCTCGCTTTCTCCTTTTGAAATCAATTTGAAACATTCAAAGCAACCTGAACACTCACAGCTATGTCTACACTCTCCCTCCGACTACTAGGCTACACAACCGTCGCCACCGGCCTAGCCGGCTACAGCATCCACCGTGGACTCTGCCATCTGGAAGAAAAGTATCCAGCACTTCCTCCCGCAGCGGGGAGCGGAGCTCTCCACAAAGCACACAGCCCAGATACCCAGCACTGTGCATATACCGACATCTACGCGGCACAAATACCCCTACAAGTCATCGAAGCACGCGTCCCAAGCCCAAAGACACCAACGAAAACAGAGCTCGAATATGCCTGGGCTAGATCTGTCATTGGAAGCAAAATCCTACGAATTGAGGGTTCTCTCCTCGGACTACTCACGAGCTTCCGTTTCACACCATGCGATACAGGCAACTCAGCGGAGGGGTTCTCACCGGACAAGACCACTGGTGCGCCGCGCATTCTGCTGAACGGTTTATTGCAAGTGCAACGACTCCCGGCCGCTGATGCAGAGAGTAATGGACTACTGGTCTCATTGGAATTGCCGGACGCACCCCGCCTGTTCTTTGAAAAGATTGCGCGTTGGGGGTATCCTTGGCGCTTGATGTCGGGTGTGCGACATGAGATGAGTGTTTCTGAGCCGTTCCAGAGAAACGGGCAGGGTATATTTGTTGAGGTGCGCTTCGCAAGTGCGCATGATTATGAGGTTGTTGATGCAGAAGGTGAGCTGGAGAAACAGAAGATCATCCCAGCTTGGGTTTTGAGGTTGCATCGTGGATATGCTAGGTTCGTTCTTGATTCCGCTATTCGGGAGTTGCAGCGGGAAGTTGAGAAATAATGCTGCTAATGTGGGCTATGGGCTATTTGCATCCTCCAGACCTAAAGTTATTGGACACATCGGTTTGCGGCGGAATTTCTCAAGTCATGGAAGCTCTAGCGTACTCCGCTCTTACACTCCCCTCTTCGATATCAAGCATACATATACTTGACAATACTTAGTATTGAGTCTAATTAAATTGATTGCAACTTCATTCATTGCCTGCACTTTATCTATTTAATAAATACCGCGCCCAACCTTATAAACGTATGTAACACACCCTATTTACCACGCAATATCAACATTTCTCCAATTATCAGGTCATACCCATTTATTCCTCCTGACCTTCCTCATCATCGGCCCCATCTGGAACACAAGCATCCCCATTCGGAATAATACTCCACGATTCAAATCCATTGTACAGATAGCACACATCCCAACCATTGGTAATGCTTCCCAGCAGACTATTCTCTCCACCGGAGCAGTCAGGGGAGCTGAACATGCAAAGATCATACCGGTTTGTCTCCGAGGGGCTCTTCCACGAGATACTCTTGACATTTGTTGAGTTGAATCTAACAAGATTCAATACCTGACAGTCACGCCGTTGCGCACCAGAGTAGTGGAGAATGGAGTATTCGATATTGTTCACGGAGCTATTGCAAACCGGGGGTGCTTCACTGAGGAAACGGAAATCCCACTATAAAATATTAGCAGGTTTAACTACACCGGAATTCAGTTGGTTTGATGTACGGCTCTGTAGGCAAGGACTGCAAGGTCTTCAGGGCTGGGTAGTGCATTCACAGTCCAGCAAGAGAGGCCAATGGCCATCAAGCATACGGCGAGGAATTTCATTTTGTAGTTGGTAGAAACAAGCCCTGTGATAAGTAGGGCTTAAGGTTTGAAATAAGCAGGTATAAAATGTTTATCCGAAATATTGAGAAGCGTAGAATTGCTTCTTTTTAGTTCTTTTTATACACCACTCTCACCCTAAAGTCAGGCTATTTTAGTACACAACTGCACCGGCAGAAGCGGAGCCAGCAGATCCAATCACATCCATCGTCAGCCAGTCGAGACTCCATAGGCTCGAGGCACCTCCTTTCAGCTGCAGCTAAAAAGCAGCTGAAACAACTTGGCCAAAGAAAAACCATGACTCCGTACGGAGTAGAGGGGTCTCGGATACGTTTTTCTTGGCATCGGGGGGAAAGCGAAGTTATTGGGCTGCCATTAGACGCAACATCATCAACACCCTTATTCGTAAAGGTTCTTGTCGGATATGGTACGGTTCGGCTGGTCCTGGCCTGGTCTCGGGGGAATAAAAGACGAGCTATCCCAATGGTTGTCTCGTCAACTCAGCATTTTAGCAATACGCACAGGTGCACTTAATTGACTCAGGACCGACAGGGGCGGTTTACGTGCAGCTTGCATTGTAGACTAGGGCTTGGTGGAAGACCAGCCACAGATTCTGACATTGCTGTTTTGTTGGGGGAATAGCTCAATATCCATGGATGTTTGTAGACACGTCGAGTTGACTAACCGTGTGTGTTGAGCACAAAGAAGTACTATAAAAGCTTTCGCATATATGACGTGTACCGCCTCGCCTGTAACCGTGAAGCTTTTTCTCGGAAAGTCAAATAAGGTAGCATACAGATAGTCTGGCTTCGGACTTGCCACTATGACGACCTAAGCGAAAAACATGAAGATATAAAGGCCGAGGGTGAGATCTGTCCGATCGGTACCTCGACGATAGTAACCGCTACAGCTTTGACGACGGAATGCTAGGTTATTAGCGATAGGTTCTCGCCCGAGTGTTAAGTATGATAGACTTTGTAGATATCGATAACGAAAGAGGTATCCTTAAATACCGGTCATGCTAGAATAAGGATAAGATTCGGGCCTAATATAAGCAGCTAGAAGATACCTAGGTAAGGGATATAGGACGTTGGCCCTTAAAGAGCTAGACTTCCAGGGTGTAGTGTATCTACTAGCCCGTGCGGCTATTAAAACCGGTTAGTAGACGAGGGTGAGCGATATCACGGAGTACCACGCTGGGAGACCTAGAATTTTTTTTTCAAGGTTGATATGTTTGGTGACATGCCTTGTGTCTGGGACTGATCTCGATAAAACAACATTGAAGCGTTACAAAGAATGCCAGTTTGTCTAAATTTTTTATTTATTCAATCTATGAAATATCTGGAATATCCCAGACAGAGGGTATACGAAGACATTATAGGCCGTCACGAGACACCAAAACCACGGTAGAGGAACTATATCAATCCCGCTGGGGATTGGATGCCAATCGCCAAGCGCGGAGAGGCAAGTCCTGTAGCTTCTGCGCAGCCGGCTTGATAAACATAATGAATGTGAGCGCGCCAATGAGCACACAGAGGATGTTGGTCATATAGTACCCGTCACGGTCGATGTGGCAGGTACCGCCGCCGTTGATGCAGCGGTTCTTCTCCGGCTCGAGGGCGCAGGAGAATGGCGTCGTGACGAGGGTGTCCTTGAGGGAGTCGGCAGGTGGGGGGATGGTTGGAGGAAGACATGTCGCTTGGGTGAACATGTCAACGAGTTTCAGGACAAAGATGCGGGGGAATGTTCCTCCCAGGTTGGAGACGCTAGAGGTTATATGTTAGCTATTGTGTGCATGGTTTATTGCAGGATGAGGAATGGAGACGGCCAGATAGTATGACTTACGTTGCAAGGAGAGTCATGTACGTCCCGCCAATGGCTGGATCGGCGATGCGGGCGTGGAAGGCCGAGATGGAGACGAACATGACAGTGTTCATAAAGGTTGAGAGGACATGCTCGCCAATTACCGTGAGCATATACCACATTGGCACTTCAGAGGCTGTGGGGTAGATCATAACAGTCAATTGGGCGAGCACAGCGGCTGCCAGTCGTCCGACAAAGGCCCAGCCCCAGAGGCGCATTGCTCCATAGTTGGTTGACCATTGGCCGGCATAGTAGCCCAGCATGATCTCAAAGGGGAAGTCAATCAACACGACCAGGGCCATGTTGTCTTGGCCAAAGCCCTTGTCCAGGAGCTTGAGACTGGTGACTCCGTCATTGGCCTGGAAGCCGATCTTGGCAATCAGGTGAATCACAATGATGGTCTGGATGTTCTTTAACTTCAGAACGCTCCACATGCTTTTATACACATCCATAATGCTGTCACGTTCCTTGGTGCGTTCTTCCTTTTTGAGGAAGGCCAAACCACAAGTCACGATCAGATAAGCCCAGCCCCAGAAGTTGAGATAAGTGCCGAGCGATAGCAGACCGCCATCTCCGGGGATGGTTCGGAACCATCTGTTGGCAAAGTCCTTCGAGTTGAAAGCCAAGAAGACAGTGTAGGACAGGAAGTGGCCCGCTGTCAATCCGACCGTTTGGGCGGTTGAAGCGTAGGAGATGTTAGGCGGGGACATCAAAGTGATAGCCCATCCATCCACGGCAATATCCTGGGTGGCGCAGAAAAGCACCAACATAAACCACCAGTATGTGAATTTCCAGACACCCGCACCACCATCGGCTCCGGCCTGGACCATCATCTCCTCGATATGGCCGCCCATATAGATCATAGCCAATCCGGCAATCACCTGCACCGGGGTAATCCAGCTCTTGCGCCGACCAAAGCGCGTACTCCACACAGCGTCGACAATAGGACTCCAAAACAATTTGAGCGAGTATGGGTATGAGGCGAGCGAGAAGATTCCAATCTGGCCGTATGAGAGGTACGGCTTGAGCAGGAAGGGTACAGAGCCGGTGGCTAGGCCCATGGGAATTCCTTGGAGAAAGTATAGCAAGACCAGCAGCAGGAAGTTGCGTCGATCACTGCGTGGTAGGTTGTGGAAAGTTGTATTCGTCTGGACTGGGGTTTGGGGCACGACCTCATTGTCGAGGGAGAAGCTAGTTCGTGACATAAGTTGGGCTGTTCTTTCGGCTGAAGTTTCCGAGGAGGGCGTATCCCTCCTGCGCATTTCGATGTTGTTATTCATCTTGCCATTCGCACGTCCGTTTGACCCGGTAGCAACTGTCAGGTTCGCTTTGGAGCGGCGCTTCGAGAGGGTCGCGTTCTTGCGTGTCATTGAATGCAATGTTATGATAGGGAGGTATCGCCAGCGTCAACTTCGTCCTGATTGAATTGAGGACTGAAGTTGGATATTATGATGTTGAATAGTGAAAGGGATGGATCGAAGGTTCAGTTTCGAAGGGGTCCTGCAGATTTCGATACCTTGAGTATGCTGTATGTTTAACTGCACCGAGAATGAAGGAGTGAATGAGGGATTTGAAAAGAAAGAAACCTCGAAAGTAGATGTTTGGTGGGGGTTCTCCGAACCGCAGGACGACAAAAAGAACATGAGGCAAGCTGGCCTCTTGGCTGCGGCTGCAGATCCGGGGAGCCGGGGTTTCTATTCTAGTGTTCTCCGTATAGAAAACGGTCGAACATGGACATAACACAGGCATAGAGATGGATCCGAATCTGATCTTTTGATATGTATTCTCTCTTGTTACACATAGAGTACCTAATACTATGAGGTCACCACATCAACACGGTAGGACTGCAGGGGATAAGCCTATATCATATCTGATTTACATAAAGCCAAAATCCCAATATAAACACCTTTACGGCTTGGTCTCTCCCAGGGTCTGCTCAAATCGTGCATACCTAGTCAACAATAATCTACCTAGGTAACAACCTCAGCCCAGCCCAAGCTTCTGCACCGCGTCGGATGTTGAGGTGATCACGTGCCATAGATAAACAACTCCTTAGTCTCTACTATCTACAACATAGCTTACCTTCTATGACATTGCAACCTTGGAAGGGAAGCTAATCCCTACAGTCATCTCGAAGACGCTACATAGTTTTACAAAAAAACATCCAAAATGACAACAATGACGTCTCACGCCCCCGCATCACCAGACCCAGAAGAAGAGGAACTCGACTCAGAGATAGCCTCCATCCGCGCAGAAAGTAAGCATCGCAAACCAAAACCCCTAAATCCAAAACCAGAAGCTAACCAAATGAAGTCCAAAACCTTCAAAAACACAAGCGCATCCTCACATCGAGCCTCCTAACAACCGACCCAATCCAAAAACTCCTCCGCAAACAACCTCAACCCCCCACCATAAACCCAACCGACCCCCTCACAACAATCTCCCCCCTCGTCCATGCTGCCGGCGCACACACCTTCTCAAACCACCACCGAATTGCCTTCGGCGCAACAGCCTTTCCATTTAAAGACCCATCCCCGACAGCCAATGGCGCGACCCTCCTCGGCGTGCGCATCGACGTGTGCGCGCGGAATGGCCGCTTCGCAAAACCATACTACGTAATCCTCCAAAAAGAGCGAAGTCGCGCTGGACCGGGGGCGGGTGGTGCTAACTCGAAGGTCTTGAAGGTGTATCGACACACCGTGCCGGCGTTTATATCGATAGCGAAGCTGGAGAGTGTTTACCTGCCACGGCCTGGTGTAACCCGCGACAATGGAGATGGGGTTGAGGGAGGTTCATCTGGCGAGGACGAGGACACCGAGCCCGCGAAGCCGTGGAAGAAGGGCGGCAACTCTGCCCGGAAACAAGATCTGCGGGGATTTGTGCGCGAGCTTCGGAGGGAGCTTGTTGCGTGGCATATGCGTGTTGATGCGGTTGAGTTCCTGCGTGAGAAGTTGGGTCTCGTTGGTGAGGGTGGGGGGCCGTTGCCGTTTGATGTTTCGCCGGATCGAGACACTGGGATTGTGTCTTTGGCTGCTGTTGCGATTGAGGCGCGGCATGTGCGGATTGAGTGGGTTGATGGACGGGTTGGGCGGTTTAAGTTGTCTAATACTGGAATTGTGGAGCGGGCTGTTGTTATTGGTGATCAGGGTCGGGATAAGAAGGTCGAGGATGCGATTACTGGGGGTGGTGGGAGGGTTGAGACGGTTTTGGATAGGTTGAGGGTTGTGTTGTCTGGATCACCTGGGTTATGAGATGTGTTTTTATTTCGTTTTTCAGCAAGAGATACCCCAATATGAACTTTGAAGTATTTGAATTAAATTGAATTTGAAATTCAGTGCAGCTAAATCCAATCTTATAAACAGGCCTGGTATGTCTATTCAATGGTCCCCACCAAATGCTATGCAATCATGAGACCAAAAAGCCGCCGCAATGCGTGTATGTGTATGTGCGCGTCAATCCAAAAGACTTCAAAATTATTACAAGGAGGGTAAGGGCATAACAGGGACAGAAGAAGGGGTTATTAGAAGGGTATATTGAGTAAATGTCATGTCATCGTCTCCAGTTAGAGAGGCACACAATCATGGCTGGGATGGATTGTATCCGGGGTTGAAGAAGTTTCAAGTGGTGAATGTTCCGCAATACTAACGGGGGTACTGGAGGTGTTGAAAGTGACAAGCGGCAAAGGACCATATGATTGGCCATGTCGCACCTCGAGATGCCGGCGTAGGATAGCCTCTTCCAAATACCAGCGGCGCTGCAAAGTTGTCTTTTTCGTTTCCAAGGCCTGCATGAGGGAGGATTCTTCTCGCTGATGCTCGGCTTGCATGGCAGCAACATCCTGGATGTGTCGGTTACACATTTCATCCAGTTCCTTTTCCATACGCGCCGTGGCTTCCTGCAGCTTAAGTTCTTGGCGATCACGGAGGACTTTGATGCGGGCGTCGTGGAGCTGGTCCATGCTCTTGTGGGAGTGGTATTGTTGTTCTAGTTGCTCCATGTGTTGGCGAGTGAGCACACGGGCTGGTGGGGTCGAGTCGGACTCCGAGAATGATTCTGACGATCGTTCGGATCGTTCGGCTTTGGTCGGTGTTCCGGCGGGAGATGGCGGTGGGCTGGCATTGCGGAGATACCCCTCCATATGCTTGATGCGTGTGCGCGAGTTCATTTTGGCTCGATCGAACTCGCGTTGCTGTTCGATTTCTACCGCCAACTGTCGCTCTTCAATTTGGACTATGGCCTGGGTGTTCTGTACAAGCGCTTGTTAGCCTAGAAAAGTGATAACAATAGAATCTTGTAGCCCGAACCTTCTCGCGTCTCTCATCCTCCTGGCGCTGGTTGTCAGACTGGTGCTCTGAGATAGCGGTCTGGTGCCGACGCCGGAGGGTACTTAGAGCGGCGTCGTGGAAAGCGAGATGTCGGTTCCTTTCCATTTGATGCCGCTCGTGCATCTCACTTAGCTCCGGATCGTCTAGGCTTCTTTGTAATTCCTCTTTACTGAACCGAGGAATTTCCAACCTTGGAAGCGATACCTCATCGCTCGCATGGAGCGGAACATCCTCATGGGCAGCATTGTCAGGTCCTGGTGTAGGCTCGAAGAAAACATGTTCAACGCCTTTATCGCTTGCGGATACAGCTATGCGCCCATCCGAAGGCAAGTCAATGGCCGAGGACGTGCGTTTCTTGCGGAAATTAATTCTCCCAATGGCAGACTTCAAGCTCCGTCGCTTCTCCTTTTTGTCGGCAGAGGCGATGCTGAGAATTGAATGCCGGTGCGACCTGGCCTCGAACGCATCATTATACCCGTGTCCAATAAGACCGGTTTTCCCCTCACTGGAGCAAAACGAGGTCGGGCGTGTAGACAGAGAAGCCAGCGATCGCGTACTGCCGGCCTTAATGTGATCTGAGGAAAGTGTGACATCCGACAGCGACGAAACGATCTGGTCGAGCACGGATGGGACGGGGGAGGACGGCTCGTGGGACGGAGTGAGGGAGCCGCACACCGAATTCCGATCGGTCGATGATCCGGAAGACAGGACTGGTGAGGAGAGATCGACAATTCCTGAGGCGATCGAGGCAGCTAACGGCGCAGATACTTCGATCTCTGGCACTTTCAGACCCAGTTGTTCGGCTTCTTCGGCTAGTTGTTGCGCCTGCGCTGCTTCGGATTCCGGTGAGGGGAGGTGAAGGACATCGATGCGATATTGGGCCTCATCGAAGATGGGCCCCGCGCTTGACTCCATTGTATGTACAGTTATAGGAGATGGTGTTTGGCGCCTAACCAGCGGGCGCACATGAAAGTCAAGGTCAGATAGAGCTAAGAATAATATCCGTCCACATGGACGCGTTGTATGACGGCATCCAGGGGATAGTCAAGGAGGGGTTGTAAGGACAGTATGAGAAATGAAGGTGTGGAGGTAAGAGGGTCAAAGCTACTGAGTAAAGGGGCCAGAAAGAAAGGGGAAACAAAGACCAGTTGGCGGTCTTTTCTTATTTCCTCATGTTTTGTCGTTTTAGGAAATTTCTGGTAAAAAAAAAAATAATCAAACTGACCCACGGATGGCCCTGACGCAATCCCTGGTTCTACTCCGGGACAATGGGGTTTATTTTGAAACGGCTAAGCTTGACGGCTTGGGGATACTGTAAGAGATAGAGATGATAACTCTTTATATAATACACCTGTATTAACATATGTCGTAGGATATATAATGTATTCCGGAGATTTATCAAACGGTACCAATAAACATCTCGGCATTTGTTTAGATAGCCCTGCGCCAACCTGCATTTCCAACTCTATACTTGATCCCTGGAAAACACCCCTTGACCAAACCCCTCGATTTTGGCCATATTGGGGAAGTAGGGCTTAGGGCTACGGAAATAGCCTCGGCCTAATGGAAGTGCGGATCATGCCATACATCATGCCAAGAACACGAGATATCAGGAGATGTAGACGGGCGCATCCACCTCCATATAAGACTAGCTCACTAGTCGTTCAACATGTCGAACGCCAGTTGATAAGCCCGCTCTTTAGCCTGGTATTGTGGAGTTCCGATCCTCGCGTTCTTGTCCCATCCATGGCTACACCCCTGCATGCGCTCACTGACCACATGCCAGCCTTGCAATTTCTTGATATTTTGGGCCAGTTCCTCTCCTTCAAGCGCGAGGGTATCACCATCCGCGGTGATCATAAGAACCCGTTGTGGGAATCGATCTGCCTGGGCGTAATGCGGCGAAATGCGCGGGTCTCGCTTGTCGAAGGATGAGGGTACATAGCAGCGGTCGAAGAGCCGCATGACAGGAAGAGGAATTACAAATTCACCACGAGCCGGGGCGATCTTCGAAGCAGGATCAGGACTTAGATCAGTCACGGGATATATTGCTAGCAAGGAGCGGAAGGTATCGCGAGGGAAGAGGGTTGATGCAGCTGCCAGCGCGAGGTTGCCCCCAGCACTAAATCCAGATATAGATACACGAGTTAAGTCGAATTCATCTGGGCGTGTGAGCACATATTTGACGGCGTCTTCCACATCGTTCAGCGCGGCGGGGAACGGGTGTTCTGGTGCCAGACGATAGGGGATGTCCAAGACAGTATGTTTGGTTTCGTGACTGACCCGTCGACAAAACTCGTCGTCGCCACCATGGAGGGGTAGCACGAAGCCACTTCCGTGGAAGTTGAGGAGCACAGGTGATGGGCCTGAGCCAGAAGACTGATACAGGTGAACCTTGATGGTTCGACCAGCATCCCGGGACTTGATATAGCGAATCTCATCTGGGCTGGCGGTTACGTTTCTAGCAAAGTACATGAATGTCCGAATGATAAATGCGAAGCATCTATTGTAATAATACATCAGAATATCCATGGTTGGCGTGGGAGGATGTAGCATGTTGAAGTTGAGTCTGAGCCGAGGCCTGGGGTTAAGGATGCCACTGCTGATCTCCACCCGCTTCTACGGAATAGTCTACGCTGACTTGCAGAGCCTAGCCCGGAGGTACTAACTTGAAATCGACTAACATGTGTTATTTCTCGTGTCTAATATACAATCTATCCAATAATAGTCAGTAAAGACCATCTACAACATATAACTAAGACAACATTTGTATCCGAATTCCAAGGCATTTATGCAGCATACGGTGTAACTTTTCCTGACAATTGAACTGACTGGGTTTACCTTTCTCTAACTGACTGACACTGACACTTTGTATCCGCCATTCTGCAAATATCCTACTTCTATGATCTATTGCGAACCAAGCCAATGTTCTGGTGCGTCGACATATCCTCCCGCTCGTGGCGGTATTGCATATCCAAGCAATAAGCTCCGAATTCCCCGCATTAGGAAAATTCCACGCAGAGCCTCAATGCCTTCCACGCACCTTGGCTGCCAATCAAAATGACCGCCTGCCGTCGTCACGCTCGACTCCAACGCCCATCGCCATCGCATGTATTGTTTCTGGGAAACACCTTTTGGAGTCCCACTTGCCCGGGAAACAACCACTCTACTTTATAAAGTCGTCATTCTCTTGTTTTATCAGTCGAAAGACTACCTATACCTACTTAGCCGGACAGGAGCGCTGAGAGATCTCGCTCCCAACATCGCAATCTACACGCAATTTACAGGATGTCAATCAAAGTCGACCCCGTCGACACTAATTTCACGGTATTCATACGCTTACCATTTCCCAGGGGCGACTTCGTCGACCCGCCGCCTGTAAGTCTCCCCAAGAGAAACTTCTCAAGCACCCACTGACGTAAATAGGTGGAATGGAATGCATCCAAAGACCAAGCGCTATGGGATATTCTTTCTCGGCCGTCTAAAGGTGACATAGACTGTATGTATTGCTTTTCTTTCGACTATTTGCTTTGCTTCGCATTGCTTCGACATCGCTGACATCATCACAGGGAAAGCTCTGTAACAGCACTCTGCCCCAAGCACCTTCAAGTCGAGTGATGCTAACATGGTTGGTTTAGGGCAGAGAACTTCGACGTCACCTTGCAGTTTCTTCTTCAGCAGGCGGCATGGCTCTATGATCGCCAGCTGTCGCAGGTTCGGGCTCA
The DNA here is from genome assembly GCA_002072365.1 of Penicillium flavigenum. Taxonomy (NCBI): domain Eukaryota; kingdom Fungi; phylum Ascomycota; class Eurotiomycetes; order Eurotiales; family Aspergillaceae; genus Penicillium; species Penicillium flavigenum. The sequence continues at coordinate 144,330 of MLQL01000010.1, forward strand.
AATGCGGAAGGTCGGCACTACACAGTCGACCTCCCCTTCCCCAGCTCTAGGTTCTGTTTCTGGCAGTGCGGCCTTGAGTGGACAGCCGCACAAAGAAACGCCAGCAACAGGTATATCCGGTGCTTGTTTTATATTCAGTATGGTCTGAGGCTGATGATCAATAGGTTCTCGCGCGCCATCACGGCAAGTATCTCAACAGAAAGATATCCCTCTACGAGGTATGGACCGAAACCCTACTCATCCTCCTACAGGGTATTTGATACCGCCGAGGGATCGAACGCATTTGACATTGACTGCAGCCCCTGAAAACCGACGTACGAGCTTTACATCAACTACGGCTACTAACCCCACTCGCGGATCTCGGGGCCCTACGCGCACCGGCACGCCCACAACCGAGGACAAAGAATCACGGTGGGATTCTTTTGGTCGTCGGTCTTCAGCTGTGAGACGAGAACAGCCACCCGTCGTATCTTTGCCCCGATCTCCGCCCCTTGAGGAAGAGCCTCTATCCTCAAGCTCCTCAGAAGAATCAGGATCCGACGACGAGGACACCACCAGACGTGCACCCCTGTTCAAACGGTTTGGCAATTTTTCTACCCAGCGCTCTGGTCTTCGGGATGATGAGGACGACGAAGAAGACACTCCAGCGTTTCTGCCCCTAGCCCGAGAGCACGAGCATACCCATCGGGAGCGGCCAGTCCAGGAACTCAGTACTACCCTCCGTTTAGATGCCGAGCGAGCAGCAGCGCAACGCCGCCATCCTGAGCAGCGGGCTGATCCCAGGGTCCCGGTACCGACAGACTCATCCGCCAGCTCTATGAGCTCGGGCGGTCGTAGCAGCCTGCCGGATGGAGCCAGACGGACCAGCCAGGGGGCACCGATACTCAGCCCTCAGAGCGCTGCCGAGCGCCAAAATTCGCGCAAGTCCACCGCCTCAGGCCGCGAAGCTAGCGATGGTACCCCCAGCATGGGAAGCAGCTTCAGTGATCTCGACGGTATGTGTCCCAACCCCGATGATTCTGGATTCCAACTGATCGACTGGTCAGATGCAAGCGTTACCCAGTCAGCCCTGGAGGAGGCTCTTCTAAGCAACATGCAGCATGGTGGAATGGCGAGTCGGATGAGTACCATCAGTCAAGCCTTGCGCAGCCGGTATCTGCAGTGAAATACATCTTCCATAGGAACAACCATTTTGGCAGATTGCACTCTACGATGTAGTATGATGTGTATGAAGTAGCTCATGCGGGGGCCCAGTTGTTCCGCATATAGCATCCACGTGATCGAGTGGCACCTCGGCCTCTCGGTGATGCGCACCAGTGAAATAGGGTCATTCTGGATCCCTTCACTTTTGTCCGACGGAGCTCCCTATACTCAGATATTCCAAGCATTCACCGTCACACATCGGTCAAACGGGAGCGCTAGTGCCGGATCGAGCTGTTCAGTTTCAGCGCCCCACACCATATGATGGAGGGGTAGCTCAACCTCGCTACAATAGTCACCTTTGAAAACGCAAGTTAAATGTACAACATAGAAAATTTCCTGGATATTGTGAACAAAGCAGATTCTCAGCCAATCGTAGACAGCTGACTGGCATCAAAGAAACACCCCCTGCAACCCCACCAAGGCGTTAAGGCGCGGAGCGGCATCCTCGGCATCTCAACTGCAGTTCACCTGCAGACCTTCCGTTCGCAATTGCTCGACAATTTTTCTCCGCCGCCAAACGTTTCTATCATCATTCACAATGTCCACCCCATTACTCGGTGAGATGTCCCCAGCGGAAGCAGAATCCGTCTATTTCAATGAATACCCCCCACCAAAGGCACTACCGCGACATGAAGCGCTGGCACGCGCATTCATTGACCTTCACGTCGAGGCACACCGGCGTGTAGTGCTCGTCACATCCGGAGGCACAACAGTACCACTCGAAGCGCAAACCGTACGATTCATCGACAACTTCTCCGCCGGAACTCGTGGAGCCACATCAGCCGAGTACTTCCTCGAGCAGGGGTACGCGGTGATCTTCCTACACCGGCAATACAGCCTCCTACCATACTCGCGGCACTACAGCCACTCAACAAATTGCTTCCTCGATTTCATGGACGAGGCGCCGGCGTCGGCGGATTCCTCCAACCCAGGCCATGGGCCTATTATGGTGCGCGACGAGTACCACGACCAGATGCGCAGTGTGCTGCGGAAATACCGGTACGCGAAGCAGAACAACCGCCTCCTCCTGTTGCCGTTCACGACGGTCTCAGAATATATGTTCGAGCTGCGGTCAATTGCGAAGCTGATGCGGCCGCTTGGCCCGGATGCGCTCTTCTACCTTGCAGCCGCTGTCAGCGATTTCTTCATCCCGCGCAGTCGCATGGCAGAGCACAAGATCCAGTCTAGTGAGCTGCCTCCGCACATGCAGGGGAGTGCAATCTATTCGGAGGAGATCTATACGGGCGAGAACGAAGAAAAGCACTCGTCGAATAGCAGGAAGCTCGTCATCAACCTCGACCCCGTGCCCAAGTTTCTGCATCAGTTGGTAGATGGCTGGGCTCCGGAAGGGAGTATGGTTGTCTCATTTAAGCTGGAGACGGATCCCTCGCTGCTTGTCTACAAAGCGCGTACCGCGCTGCAGCGCTACTCCCACCATCTGGTGATTGGCAATTTACTTTCGACGCGCAAGTGGGAGGTAGTCTTCATTACGCCCGATGAGCCGCATGAGCGATGGCTCCGCGTTCCCAAGTCTCGACGCAGCAAGAGTATCTCTGGTGTTGAGGATCAGGTTGGGTTGGCGGAGGCTAAGAAGGGGAATCCGTCGACGCCGGAAGAAGTGGAGGCTGAGCAGGTTAACGAAACCAGTCGGGATGGAATTGAGATTGAGAGTCTTATCATTCCCGAGTTGGTTAAGCTGCACACGAAGATGATTGAGAAGAAGACGCAACATGCGCAGTGATGCATCCATGGGTGTAAAATTCAATATAAACAAATAATGGGTCTTTTCGGGTCTAGTAGAATCAATTAATACTGTCATTGGTTCCGTATAGTACTATGTATTTGGGGATCATGCTGGACCTATGCAAGAATATATATTGTCCTAATAACTAGGTGCCATGCACTGTTTCATGTTTATATGTTTTGAAGCTTTTTGCTGCCATGTCAATTGGTTTGGTGTTTATATCATGCGTAAATCATGTAGAGAAGGCCATATTCTGCCCATACTTACACTTTCAATTGAATTATTTAACTATTTACGGAGTACGTACTCCGTAACTATTCAACTATTCCGTGATATCCTGCACTGCCCGTGCTGATCTCGGACTATGACGTCGTGCGGGAAGCTAACCCTGAGGAAATGAAGATGCCTTGGAATATCTCGTAGAGCAAGGGATTATCATCTCTCCAGCCCAGGAGATATTTGATTCAAGGGGCTATTTAATCCCAAATTCCACCTGGGCTACGCGTCCCGATGTGTCAGCGGCAAACCTCGGCGTCGATCATCCTTCTAGCGCCGACCCTTCCCCAGTTCTTCGCTCTTTTGGTTAACAGGAGAGAGGGGGAAAACAAGATCTGATCAACTGCTCGGGAAAAAATGACCAATTGATTCTATTCTCAGTTTTGGTGTACTCATATTTCTCAGGATGGTCCCCCGCCGGCTCAGTCGTCGCCTGATTGCAGTGGCAACCGCCATTGCGCTCTTCTTCCTCTACCACATCAGCTCCTTCTCCAGTCACGATCGCCAATGGCGCCCTCACTTCACAACAACGACAGAAGTTCCCCCGGCCTTTGGCGACAATGGTGAACCAGCCCCATTCTGCCCGCCCCTACCAGGCATCGAAGATGTGCTCGTGGTAATGAAGACCGGAGTGACAGAATCACGCGACAAAGTCCCCATCCACTTCCAGACAACATTACGCTGCATCCCCCACTTCGTGATATACTCCGACTTCGCAGAAGAAATCGAAGGCGTCAAGATTCATGATGTCCTCCGCAACATGGACAGCGCCGCAAAGAAGAATCCGGACTTCGACTTCTACCACCGTATCGTGAAATACGGCCGCAAGGGTCTAGAGCAGCAAGATTTCTCCGACGAAGCCAACTCCGCCATCGGAAAACCGAACAATCCAGGTTGGAAACTTGACAAATGGAAGTTCCTTCCAATGGCGCAGGAAGCGCTCCGCCACAAGCCAGACGCAAAGTGGTTTATCTTCGTTGAAGCAGACACCTACGTCTCGTGGCCAACGGTCCTAACCTGGCTGGCCCGGTTTGACCACACAAAGCCACACTATCTCGGCACGGAGACTCAAATCGCAGACGTTATCTTCGCCCACGGTGGTTCGGGCTTCATGCTCTCAAACCCCGCCCTGCAACGCGCCTCCGACGAGTACGCCGCGCGCGAGGTCGAGCTAAACGCATTCACAGACCAGCACTGGGCCGGCGACTGCGTGCTGGGTAAGGTCCTCAGCGACGCAGGCGTCAACCTACACTTTACATGGCCGATTCTTCAGAATTCAAACCTCGGCGAGCTGGACGAGTTCACCACAGACTTCTACCGAAAACCATGGTGTTTCATCGCTGTCGCCCTCCACCACCTCTCACCAGTCGATATCGAGAACCTATGGAAATTCGAACAAAAGCGCTGGCGTGATGTAAGTCAACCCAATCCCCTTCTCCCAATCATCCATCTACATAATCCATAACATTCCCTAACTTACACTCCAATAGAAAAACAAACGAATCCTCTTGCACGGCGACCTCTTCCGCGAATACATCTCACCAGAAATAAACTCTCAGCCCACACGCCCGAACTGGAATAACATGGCAAACGAAGATCAGCCCTTCGCACACACCTTCGAAGACTGCCGCTTGATCTGCCAGACGCAGAAAACATGCGTGCAATTCGCCTTCCGCGAAGGGAAATGCTTCACGAGTCCCAATCCGCGTCTAGGACATGCTGTTCCCAGCGGCGATGCGTCGTCAGGCTGGATTACTAGTCGGATTCGTGATATGACGGAGAAGAAGGGATTGTGTCGGAAGCCTGATTTCGGGGATTAAGGTGGTCTGATCGTGTTTGGATATTGCTTTTGGTTGTTCCTTTTTTGGGGGAAAAGATCTCTGTGTTATGGTAGGTTTCTTTTTTGCTATTTATCTGACCTCATATTTGGTTTTGTGTTGCTTGCATGGAGAGCGAGGAATGGGAACGACTTGACGAGTACTTGGTTTGGAGCCTGGTCTGGTACTTGGGCATACCAAGTGATTTCCAGTTGGGTTTTGGAGAACTTGTGTTTTTTGTTTTTCTTTTCTTCTATGTCCCTTTACTACCATTTTTTGTGTTCTGTGGCTGATGAGCTTGAATAGACAAGCTGTATTCGTGGCGTTGGTTGAATCCTTTTTATATACTTGCTTGATCGCTCAATACACCCTCTTGCCAATCTTGGATTCCCATTTTGCTACTGTGGAAACGCAAGTATTACTTGCACTTTCATTGATTCACTGCTCTAAAAGATAACGCCAAAATAATAAGAAACGAATGAAGGCCAGCATTGCGCGGACGGCGTCAGGACACCAATTAGGTGGGAGAGGGAACATGCACACTTAAGAATAAACCTAGGTAAGCACAGGACAAGTCCTGCTGTGAGTCTGTGCAGGTTTCACGGCATTATCCATTCACAACGGCGGAGCGGAGACATCCCCCAAACACTGATCGATTCGCATGATCTGGTATCCGGCCCTCTTGACATGTCGAATGAACTCTGGTAGGTATCCAATGGTAGTCGGATGCAGGTAGTGCATGACAGCAAGATTCCCGCCCTTTTCAACACTGCGGAAGAAGGCTTCAAGCTGCTTCTCTGGGGTGGACGTATCTGCCCATAGCCAGTCTTCGACATCGACGCTCCAGTTCACAATGGACGGGTTTGGTATGTGTCGGGCTAGCTCCTGACGCAGCCGGGAAGCTACTGTACCGAATGGCGGGCGGAAGTACGAAGCTGCAAATATTCAGTGTCAGAACCATTTTCATGAATGCTTTAGAGGATAACATACACTCGATGCCCAGCTGCTCTCTAAAGATTTGCATGGACTGGATAATCTCGTCATCGATCTCAGCGAGGGTTGGCAATGATTCCATCCTTGATATGTCAGCCGCTTCACATGAAACCCCAATGGCCAGAATAAACTTACTTTGGATGAGTGTTCGAATGAAACGCCACTTGGTGCCCCTTATTCAGCATCTCTTTATAGAACTCCGTGAAATTGCTCGTCGGGTCCCTGAGTCCAGCCCCGACAACGAAGAAAGTAACCCGCACACCCTCCTCGTCAAGGATGCGCATGACCTGCTGAGAGTACTGCGGCTGTCCATCATCGATACCAAACGCAAAGGAATTCGGACGGGAACAACGGAGAACCAATTTCCCATTGGGCAGTTTCCAAGGGACAAGATAGTGACCATTTTCCGGCGAGGGCATTGGAACATCAGGCACAATTTCCACACGATGCAAAGTGATGGATTCATTGGTGTAGAAGCCATGGAACGAAACTGACACGACGCGATTGAAATCTATATCGAAATGAGCCAGAGGGATATAGAGCTCACGACGACCTGTTGGAATTTTGGTATTGCCCTGGGGGTGCTTTCGTCGACCGCCCTTGGACTTTCTATGCTTGTGTTTCTTCCTCCCCGCATCGGCGTGTATATTATCAGCATCATCCCAGTTATCATCCTCAGCAAAGGCCTCGGAGGCAGGACGAACCACATACCTCTCCGCCTGGACGGAGTCTGCAATGCCGGGGAAGGGCCTGCGTTGCGGGTTGCATTCGTCGTTGTGTTGATTGAAAGAGACACTGTACTGATCCGTGCCCTCAAATATGACATGCAAATACTCGTTGTACCAGGGTATCAGGCCGTAGCAGGCGTTGGAATCGAACTGTGTGTGGAAGTTTTGATCCGGGTCTGTTGGGAATAGACGGACGAATCCTGGTCCATGTTGTACGGTTAGATTCTCGCCGGAGCCGTGCCAGAATCCCAGGTCATTGCGGGTTGGATTTTTGAAAGTGTCAATGACAAGAGGAGCCCTTGACTTTGCCTGCGAGGCATTATGCGAAGCGTTGTGGGTGAGATCTCGGAGTTCATTCCAGTGGCCGTGGTCAAGAATTCCGCGAGATAAAGCTGAGGCTGGGAGGAATAGCAAAAGAGCGGCAGAACCTATAAATAGCAAATGCATGATGGAAGATTCCTGGAAAACGATTGAATGTCCTTCGAAGAGGTCGAGGTGGAAGTAGTTTAAAGGATCGTTTATTTACTTGGAGCAGTCGAAAGAGTCAAGAACGATTGACTACACAGTTAAACAGGCAGGAGGTATACCTAAATCTGCGCATCTCTACTTCTCTATATACCCTCTACTACTTACTCTCTACTCGCTACGATTTACAGGGGAAATGAAAAATGAAAAAGATTAGATAGTTGCATAAGACCCATGGAAATCCGTAGTGTGGCACATCTTCCCGACCTTTGCATCCATATCACTGCATTGGCGCTCACGATAAAACCCATCTCCCGATAAAGAACGCAGGCGAAAAGGTCTTAGGTTCCACAGATCCAGGTCGCATATGGTCGAGAGATCAAGCCCTCAAAACTTCCTCCGGGCCGTAATGTGAGATCTGATCCTGAACATCCAGGGTAAAATCTCGAACGTGGTAAAATTCATCATCTGCACCGTTGGAATTCTTTCGTTTCCATTTTTTTGGTTCACTTTTCTGATTTTCCTTCTTTTCTCGTCGTTGTTCGTATTTGTTGGTCTCTCGCGCGAGGCACAACCAGAAATGGAGGTTGAGCTAGCTCTACTGCCAGAATGCATCATCATCCTTGGGAGCGGGCTTTGACTTTGGGGCCCAATTGGAACCGGCCAGGCCAGCCTTGGTATCCTTGGGCTTGGCTTCTTCCCTCGGCTTCTTGCGTTCAGTCACGGTTGTGGTAGGCCCCCACAATGTAGAAGCCTCCTCCTCCTCCTCGGATGTAATAGTGGGCCTGGGAACAGCAGGCTTGTCATCCTCGCCATCGTCTGCAACCACCTTGTCACTCTCTTCAGCCTCAGCTTCAGCGGCAGCAGATTCAGCATCAGCGTTGAAGTCAGCTTCATGGTCAGCCTCAGGATCAGAGCCAGCGTTAGACTGGCTATCGAAGAATTCCTTGTCAGAGTCATCGTCAAACTCCAGCACATCACCTTCAGGGCGGTACTGTTCAAGGAACTCCGGGATCACTTGCTTGCATTCGACCAAGATTTTAACAAGATCCTCGGCAATGCCCTCATCGCGCTCATTGTAGAAAGAGGTGGCGATGCCTTCGTTGCCAATGCGAGCAGTACGGCCTGTAGGTGTTAGAAAGAGGTATTAGCGGCAAGTTCATGAACGGTATCGGGAACAAAGCAATATCCAGTGGCGTAACACATACCGATACGGTGAACGTATTCAGTGATGCCCCCATGCATAGCGCTGGGGAGATCGTAGTTGACGACGTGGAGCACATTGATCACATCAAGTCCACGAGCGGAGATGCCGGTAGCAACCATGATGGGACACTTCGCAGACCGGAAGGCACGCCTGTTTTGGTGGGTGAGCAAAATTCTTTTTAAAAAAGGGAATGAATACTCACATAGCATCCTCGCGTTCACGTTGAGTCCGTCCACTATGAATCGAGGTGGTGGGCATTCCAGAGTTGTAGAGGTAGTCATCGACGAAGTCAACCTGCTCCTTGCTGTTGACGAAAATCAAGGTGCGAACAGGCGGCATGCTGATCAGAAGGTCATAGAGTGCGCGCATCTTCTTCGGCTGATCGACCCAGATGATCTTCAAGGTTCACTAAGCATTAGCATTGGTCTGAATCCTAGAAGTGCCACATAATTGCAGTGGTACACATACATCCTGCACAACATTGAGGTGTGAACTGCCAGCTCGACCAACACGGAGGCGCACATGGTCCTGGCTGAGGTATTGCTTTGCAAGTTTCCGGAACTCCTTGTTAAAGGTAGCGGAGAACATCATGTAGCGGTGATCATCATCCTCATTCACATCTTCTTTAGGTCAGCAAAACTGAAACGCAAAGTCGGCGCGAAACGCAAAGTCGGCGCATCAAGGTGGGGTTAAGAGCGCGCGCCATGGCAAACGTTTTCAATCACTTACCTCCTCCTGACATTATCTTCTTGAACTCTTCTTCCCAGTCAGATTCCAGCATCTCATCCGCCTCGTCAATGACGGTGTACCTGAAAAGCCGTTAGTATCCAATATCGGCATGGATGTATATCAAAGTGAGTCACAATCGTACCTAACGCGGCGGAGAGAAAGAACGTGAGTCTGTGCCATGAAATCAAGGAGACGGCCTGGAGTGGCAATCAGGATATCGCATCCTTTCTGAAGCTCCTCACGCTGGAGGCGAGCAGGGGCACCGCCATAAGCAACACACGGACGCAGCATGGAGCGATAGCACAGACGACGCGATTCATCAAAAATCTGAGTGGCCAATTCACGAGTGGGACAGACGATCAGGACTAGAGGCTCTGCTCGAACAGCATCCTCCCTTGGGTTAAATCTTTCCGCGGTGTTAGGCCGAGGGGCAGCCAGCTTCCTCGCCTTGCCCATCAACTTGGAAAGAATTGGAATGAGGAAGGAGCCCGTCTTTCCAGAGCCTATGTTTTGTTAGGAACAAGTTTTGCCAAACACCATACTCCACAGCACATACCAGTTTGGGCCACGGCAATAACATCAAGGTTGGCTAGAACAGCGGGAATTGCATAAGACTGCACCGCGGTGGGATGTTCGTACCCGCAGAGACGAATATTCTCCAGCATGACCGGATGCAAGCCAAAGTTTACCCACTATGAATGATTAGACTGGTACATTGTTGCTAACTTGTCTCGCAGACTGACCTCGGTAACCGCCTTGATCTCGTTTGGACTCTCGATGTTGACCTTGTAGCTGTTCAGCCTGGAGAAGAAGACATGTTAGATATCGAGTTGGTGTCCGATCATCAGATTCACGTCACTTACGCGTCGAGCTTAGCACCGGGGCGAGCAATCAGGTCGCCATGGAAAAGCTGGTCCTCCAATTCAGGGACGGCAGGGCCAACATCACCATATTCGTCCTTCCATTCGTAACGGACAGCAACTCCAGCCCACTCCAGATGATCCTTGGTATTAGCAAGCTCAGCATACTCGAAGGGAACTGGGTCAGTCCAACCCTTGTCCCGAGCAACCTTGTGAGCAGCCTCAGCGTTGGGACCGACACCAGAGAGCACACCTTCAACAGGAGACTCTCCAGCATCGGAACCGACAGCAGAAGCACCTTCGGTGGCCGAGGCCGAGTCGACAACCTCAGGAGCGTCGGCAACAGATGCAAGCTCGGGATCGTCGTAAGATTCCATGATGTATGGACCTAATTGATGATTACAAGTGTCTTGGATGATCAGGTAGGGAACAAAGTGGTATGGGGAAGGGAACAGGAAAGGAGAGAAGTGGGAAGAGGTGAGACTTCTATTTATCCACAAAGCAAACGATTAACGCGTTGTCGACACACCAAACTGGTTCCTCTGTGCGCGCGATTCGCAATTGCCGTTTTTATTCCTTGAACTCCTCGAGTACTTGACGGAACACAAATTTACTATGGGAACCCCAGAGTATATGGAAGTATACTTCATGTACCTTTCTCTGTTAGGAAGGAGCAACCCAACCAACCTTGGAACCCATCCAGACTGTTCCATATATCAAAGGCAATCTTGGGGTACTTCCATCCCCATACAATATACTACCACGATGGATGTATATTGCATGACCTTCGTTATTCGATCTGAGCCGATTGTGATAATCACGGAGCTAATGTGGGTAGCACTTTTCTCAGCCTATATATGCAGATACATGAATGTGTACTACTGAATGGTTTGCTCTAATCATTCTATGTCAAGAGGTTCGTACATTTCTACATATTTCATTCAATATCTACATACAATGTATGTATCTATACTGCTGATCATATGCAAAATTACTCATGCCTACATGTGTAGGTTAAGATTCAGGTCCTCCATTCTCAGTCCGGAATGAGATCTCAAACGAAGCGCAGATTAATTCTCTTGTATGTTGTATATACTGGACATCGGCATACCAAGATCTGTACCTCTTCCAAGGCTGTGATCTACGATGCCTCGGGACGTTAGCTCCTCGGCTTCCAAGAGAAAAAGTGGATCCCTCCCGGGTAGAAGGAGGTAGAAGATATACGCAGTAAGCCTGGGAACGGCTACCTTCTTCAACTCCAGCGGTTCTACCTCCTTCACAACATTCCATCATGGCCGAACGTGTGGAGGTAGATACTCGCAAGCGCCCGAACCGTTTGGAAGCTGCAATCACCAATCCCGGCGCTGTCAAAATCAATGTCACGGGCGCATTCATCGTCGACGACGAACCACGATCCAAAAGTCCCGTCGATGCAGAGGGCGTACACTACGAAAACAAGGATATTCGACTTCCACATCATACAGGCGTTGTGAGCCATGTGGCTGTTGATGTGAGTCAGAATTTTATTTTCTCTGCCCCGCACTGCTACCTGTCCCCCCCCCCGCAATCTAGGGGCTGGGCAGACAATTCGCTCGCAACGCCAGAAAACAGCATAACTGACGTGGCATTGGGACTTGGTAGATTGGCGGAACACTTGCGAAGCTTGTCTATTTCACTCGAGAGATCGACACTGCGGATAATGGCGGCCGACTCAATTTCCTCAACTTTGAAACGCACCGGATCGATCTGTGCATCAACTTCATCCGACAACTCAAAGAGGAACACGAGAAGTGCAATGGTTCGACACGGGAGGGACTGTGTGTCGTGGCCACTGGGGGTGGCGCATACAAGTACTACGATCGGTTGAAAGAAGAATTAAACGTTAATATTCTACGGGAAGAAGAGATGGAATGCTTGATCATTGGTAAGTCGTCGAACAGGTGCAAGTATAGTGCAAACTGTCTGACATCTTAAAAAAAGGATTGGACTTTTTCATTACCGAAATTCCCAACGAAGTCTTCACTTACAGCGATGCCGATCCTGAACCGATGCAATATGCCGAAGCCCGTGCCGATGTCTACCCTTATCTCCTCGTCAATATAGGGTCAGGTGTGTCGATGATAAAAGTATCCGGTCCGAGACAATTCGAGCGTGTCGGCGGAACACACCTTGGTGGTGGAACGTTCTGGGGCATCATGTCTTTATTGACCGGCTCCCGGACCTTCGACGACATGCTAGCAATGGCCGACCGCGGGGACAACAGTGCAGTGGACATGCTTGTAGGAGATATCTACGGCATGGACTACACCAAGATTGGGTTGAAAAGCACAGCTATTGCCAGTACTTTCGGCAAAGTGCTCCGGTTGAAAAACGATGCCGAGCAAGGGGCCGAGGACGGCGAGGGCTTGATTCGCGACGACCCTAGTGAAGCTAGCGAGTCTAGCAAGTCCAGCCATGGAGCTAAGCCCAATCCGGAAGATATGAGCAGGAGTCTGCTCTACGCCATCAGGTATGTTTCATTGTTTCCATTCTCCGAAGAGTCTGAACTAACCCCGATTAGTAATAATATTGGTCAGATCGCATATCTGCAGTCTGAAAAGCATTCAGTCAAACATATTTACTTCGGAGGCTCATTTATTCGGGGCCACCGGCAAACGATGAATACTCTCTCCTACGCCATCCGCTTCTGGTCCAAGGGCGAGAAGCAAGCGTATTTCCTGCGCCACGAGGGCTACCTAGGTGCCGTGGGTGCATTCATCCGACGCCAGCCGCAAAACTGGGGTCGCAGAAACAGTGTTGACGACGTGGTCGCACCGCAGGCGGTCCGAAACCTCGTTCAAAATAACAATGTCCTTCAACAACATGGCAGGTCGTCCAGTGATCTATAACAGACTAAACTATTATGACCGCTCCGCTTTTGAGTCTTGATACCCCTTAGCAATCTATGAACCAGTCTTGTGCCGACTTCTTTTGTGCACCCAGTGTGGCTGCTTTAGCCACCTGTGAAAAAGGCCAATTTGGCGATTCCCGGCATTTGTCCATGTACATTTAGATCTGCCTGAAGTTTTCTAGCTTCTTGTTTGAATTTCAAACATGTTCGGTTATCATCTTAGAGAAATAAATTTCATATTTCATTCCATTTTGCTCTGGGGTATGTACTTTGATGGTCTTATTCTAGCTCTCTTCGCATCTGATATTGGTTGCCCCGTATGATGTCGTCGATCAAGCGCATCTTCCATTACTACTGCGCTGACATCGTCTTCCTCAAAGTACTCATCTCTTCTAAGGTTATTCTCATTCCCAAGGCGGTTCCTTCCGGTTCTTTCTGCTCCAGATCGTTTACATTGCTCTTAAAGTCCTCAGCTGTCTCCTGGACTCGCAATTTTCCTTTACATTGATCGCAATTTCACTTCTATTGCGATTTATTTGCGAGGATCTTCTACTTCCTGCGTGTCACGTACTCTTCTATTCCTGCTTCTTCTTTCTTTTTCCTCGCGCATCTTTCTACCTTTCCCTCATCTTATTCTATCCCTATTCAACCCACTTTTCATCTTCTGTATCCTTCTTGTTGTCAATATGGCTGAAAGTCCGGTCCATGGCATTTCAGACCAACTCAAAAGACTCACGGCGCAATCACCGGCTGCTCGGAATGCATCCCATGTATCAGCTGCGAGGGTTGACGCTACCGAGCCTATCATTCATGGCTCTGTCCTCAATGCACCGGAAGGGACTGACTCACAAGTTCCGACTTCAACTGAGTCTGATCTGACCGATATCGACGAGTCCCTTCTGCAAGATCCATCAGATCCTGCTCCTATGCCGCAGTCGGCTCCGACCGAAACCCATTTCATTAACCCAACGGCTCCGCGTGTGAGCTACCAAGTCTCTGCGTCTGGCGAGGTCATGATTATCGAAGAAACTCCCAAACCAATCGCTCCTTCCCCAGCGCCCCGGCCGAGCCCTCCTGCATACCTATCTTTTGATCGGCTTGCTCAAGGGTTGCCGCCAAAGCTGGCATCCTCGCCTACCACCTCAACGATTCAACCTCCGTCCCTGGCAGTGGAGCGCATCATCGGCCCAAAGCAGCCGATCCCCGCACGAATCCTTGAACTTCTCGAAGAATGGCATGAAGATTCCCCGTACACAGAACATCCTTCTGCTTTGTCTGGCCGTGCTCCCTCTACTTGGAAGCACTTCAAAGCTTTCAGTGATGATGGCGACGAGTGCGAGCTATCAATCTTTCAGATCTCAGTCAAGGGTCAAACTCGACGAAGTGTGACCTATCGTATTATGATACTTCACTCCCAGAACGGACCCGAGGAACTTGTCGTCTACGGCCAACCTCGGCCGAAGTTCAGAGGACCCTTGACCAAGGGTATGAGGGGGCTGTACCTACTAGACTGGCTGGAAATCGAGCGAAAGGGCGAGGTCCAGGCTTGTGGATTAAAACTTTGGAGAACAGACGAACAGAAGATTACGTTCAGTGCACACATGTTTGATTATGGAAGCAAGTGCACTCGGCTGCCCGGGCCGAATGATATTTTCAACATGCGTGCACCATCTTCCACGCCGAAGAAACAGTCCGGCGCAAACGAGGATATTGAGGATGCTGGATACAACTCATCTGAGCCGCCTTATTCCCCCTCGAGGTCTAGGCGCCAAGTTTCGACTAGCAGCCATTCCAAACCGGAAAACGAAGAAGACAGCACCGCAGTTGCTTTACGCCCGTCGCCAGCCAAGACCGTTTCACCTGAATTTCGTCCTCTTGCGAGTCCCTGGAAGCCTCAGAAGAGGCGCCGTGGCACATGGAGCTCCAATGATGAGATCTCCTCTGTTCTTCGCTACAAGTTGATGTCAGATGCGTCGGACCAAGTCCGTGTCTTCAAGACAAATGACGCAAAGGTGTTGTTTGCAAAGGCCCAGCAGTTTTACAAGGGCATGGAGAAGCGCACGGGACTTTTGTGCACTGTTTCTGGTGTTGAGGGCGTCCGATACGTGGGGGAGGGGTGCGTTGACGAATTTGATATCCTTCAGGAGGATATTCGGAAGTCTTCTGGTCCTGGTGATGAGGACCGCGTTGTGGAGGTGAAGCCGGCAATGGGCTTCTAATCGCCAATTGAAATGACCTGATGGGATGGTGTTGTGGACGGAAGCATCTTCATGAAAATCTGTTGCAGTCTGCCTGCGCGTGGATGTATGTGTATCTACTTCCAAAAGAAACTCCAAAAAATCACATTTGTTAGATTAATTCGACTATTTCATGGCCCATATAGTCACCTAAAGCAGCATCGCCATCTTCATTATATATGGAAATCGTGTCCACATTGGGGGGTTTCTCAGAACTCGTCGTCCTTGGGAGTTTTCTATCATTTCGACATTTCCGTTTAGTCTTATGGGCCTTCCTATTCTACGTTTTAGAGCCAAAGTCTGAACTACGGTTGCTAACGTAACCGCCACTTATAGAAGTCCATATTTACGCCACGTATAGGCAAATACCGACGAACGATAGAGGTATACATACGTTGCATGATCCTGTATCAACATGCAAAGGTTGCGGCTCAAGGTACACGAGAAGGCTCTATTTCTGCAGCCAACGCCTGGCGCCTGCCCCTGAGACATGTGACATTTATCCGACGTGCCCTGCGAGTATTAAACACCAAGAAGGTGGTACTTACGCATCTTAGATACATAAATTTTGCTTGCGATATTTGACCCAGGCGGTGATCTTTCGGCTGATATCCGGTAGCTTTGGACCTCCAGGCTCTCCCCGAATGCCATCGTTCCCCCCGGAGGTTATTGGTAGGTTCTAGGCGAGTTGCATATCAGCAAGACTCCGTGTCATCGACGGGGTTCGACCGTCGTCGAAATGGCTGAAAGCGAAACTAGCCGACAATACCCGTGAAGGAAAAACAGCCCCGGCCCGGGGACGACGATCGAGGACTTCCTTCCGAGTATGCGGCAGGAATGGGCTGGAGAAGATTAAATGCTGCAGCAGTCCTGGAAATGCGAGAACGCTTGGAGCCGCAGGAAGGGAGCACGTGCTGACAAGCACAGCGGGCCAAGGACGGCCGTGAGAGCATGTGGTGCTCTTGGCTGCGATCTTGGCAGCGGAGATTATCAACATTCATCTTGGCATTGTCATTTACCGCAGCACTTCGCACCGATGATATGATGCTGGCTGTGCCAATGCCCAGGATGTCAACATACCCTGAAGTTGATATGGACTATAAGTACTATGGCCGCTGGGCTCCAGGCAATTACAAAGGTGCCATTTCGAAGTGGCAATCCGCGGCGCACTCTCTATCTATTTTTCTAATATTGAGCAGCCCATAGGAGTGAGTTTACTGCTTTTTCCTGAGCTCAAATATCGCCAAAATGGTATCATTTCTTGACAAAGTGAAATTTCTCTGTATCGCGGGAGTTGGCCTGTTTTCTGATGGCTTCCTCAATTTGACCATCGGTCTAGGTTAGTGCTGTTCTAAAGGAATACTACTCTACCGATATCTAAGCAAATCATTTGCAGTGGTACCGATATTGGGCTATCTGTATTGGCAGGACCAGGGTGGTGAAGTTCCAACGGCGCAAAGTGACATTATGAAGGGTACCTTGAATGTTGGAATGGCCGTCGGGCAATTGATGTTTGGTGTACTGGGGGATGCCCTGGGTCGTCACAAGGTGTACGGCAAAGAGTTGCTAATCACCTTGTTCGGCACCCTCATGGTCATCTTGCTTCCCTGGAACAACTTTGACAAACAGTCGATTGTTGCATGGGTTGCATGCTTTCGTGTTGTGACAGGAATAGGCATTGGAGCAGGTAAGATCTAGAAGTTGCCGATAAGCATCCGGCCTGAAAGCTTATGGTTACTTAGACTACCCCATATCATCGTCTCTCACCGCTGAAAGCACGCCGCTTGGTTCCAGAGCGGTTCTGTCCCTGTCAGTTTTTGCTTGCATGGGTCTCGGCAACATAGCTGCCAGTATCACGTTCCTCGTACTGGTCGAAGCGTTCCAGTCCGGCATTGAGTCCGATATCCAGTACCTCGAATGGGTCTGGAGACTCCTATTTGGGCTGGGTATGATACCGGCCGCCATCACGCTATACGCCCGATGGACTATGGCAGAGACAGCTCCCTATGAAAAGTGTATGTCCCGTTCATACCAGGACCCTCCCATGCGTGAACCTAAACTTTCTAGACGTATTGAAGGAGACGAACACCGAAAAGGTAGACGAGCGAGGCCTAAAAGAACAGTTTCGGGACTTTGCTGTCTACTTCAGCGAATGGAAACATGCCAAGGCTTTATTCGCGACCTCAGCGTCTTGGTTTCTCTTGTAAGGGTAAACCTGATGTCCCTCAGGCACTTGATCCAAACTGACCTATGACGCTGTCCAGTGATATTGCTTACTATGGTGTCAACCTCAACCAAAGTGTCATCCTCAAGGAAATCGGTTATGCGGATGGGCCTACCCCGTGGGTCACCCTTCGCAATACTGCCGTCGGAAACATCATTGTCCAAGTGGCTGTAAGTTGTCGCAAACTCCTCTCTTATTCCTCATCATCCCTGATTTCCGGTGTCCAAAAATTAACCAAATATAGGGCTACCTTCCTGGATACTTCTGCGGAATCCCGCTACCCGACCTTGTGGGACGCACTCATCAACAGTTCTACTCGTGCATGATAGTCGCCATTCTATATGCGATCTGGGCCGGCATAACCAATTACACAAGCGTTGGGGGGCTGATGACCGTCTTCACGCTCTCCCAGCTTTTCCTCAACATGGGCCCCGACTGCACAACCTGGCTCATGCCTGTCGAAGTCTTCCCCACGAGCGTTCGCGGTACCGCACATGGCATCTCCGCAGCGGCGGGCAAATTTGGCGCCATTCTGACTGCGTTCGCATTCGGTACTGTGACTGACCGTATTGGTTTGCCGGGCGTGTTGGGCCTCTTTTCAGGCGTCATGGTCCTCAACGCTCTGGTTACTTTTTGGATTCCGGAGACCAGAGGCATGACTATTACTGATATTGAGAACGAGGTTCATTTCGCTCAACATCGGCCGATGGATATATTCAAGTGGCCAGGACTTTGGAGGAAGGAGAGGGAGGAAGGGGTTACGGATGACAATGTTCCGGCAAAATCGCAGAGTGTGACCCCCATTGAGGTGGTTCCTACCAAGGACGTGTCTGTTTGAGGAAGAACGGGCTGCCCAGAAGCATGTGCACATTTGATACTCAAGTCAAGAACACGCGACCCTTTTTCTGTTGCTACTATTGATCATAACTTGGTTCGGCTCTACGCTCGTCCGATTGTTAATCAAAATTGAATAGATGCCAGCGGTCATTTGTGAACTTCTTTGCGCTGGTGTAGCATGGATATTACTGGAAGAATGCCGTGCATGACTACCTTTTCGAGGGGTAGGAGCTTTTGTTTAACTCGATTATCACGGATCATATCGAGTAATATGGTATATATATCTCTTGAGATGGCAGGATGCAAGATGCTTGGGCCGTAATGAACGTTACCTCCATGACCTACTATACTGGAGAGTACAAATTGGATGGAGGTAAGGTTTTCTTTGAAAGTCAAAAGCGCGATCTGAGGCCTACTATCCCACCAAGAAATGAAACCCAAGTCGTCAGGAACAAGGGCTGATAGGATCACGTGCGTGTATAGGTAACTGCTGAATCAGCCTCTAGATGCCCGCGGGACGGGTGTCGCGCCCTCGTTGACAACAAACCGTCACATCTACATTATACATCGGGGTTATTTTTCTTCTCACGCCATGCCCCGACGCTAGTTCTACCTGTGCTCGATGGCGTCTCCTCCCTCGCTAGACCCTTTCCCTCCTCCGATCCCCGTCGACACTCATCCCAACCGCGCTACAGGGTCCAAGCCTCCTGAGCTCGAACGATCCCTTCCCGACCCCAATCGACTAGCGCCCGAAGATGCGTACTTCGCACCCTCACTTTCGCGCGCCCGATCAGCACCCAGTAACTACGAGGAAAATCTGCGGTCGTTGAACGGTGACGGCAGTGCCCATATTGGGTCTACTGCGGCGCTGCGGAAGAAGTTGGGCGGTCCTGGACGGCGTCGGAAGCGGAAGGGAGCCTGGAAGAAGTTGCTTTGGGTTAAGCAATCGTGTATGTCTGCGCGGAGGCCCGGGCCCTGTATAAGGCTCGGGGTTGGTGTTGCACTGTTGCTGACGAACGATTCATAGATCCGGATAACTACACCGACACGGAAACGTTTCTTGACCACCTTCAGCGTAATCCTCGGGTGCGGCCGTATGATTTCTGGCCTCTGGTGGCTGACTCGACTGTGATTGTGCAGCATGTCTGTTCAGTGGTTATCTTTGTTTGCTGCTTCGTCGGCATTGTCCAAGACCGAGTGAGCCCTGTCTCAATTGTCTGCTGGGGGAGCGTTGGTACGGCAGTGGGCTGGATTCTATGGGATAATTGGATCTGGAAGGAGCATGAGGAATCCGTGCAAAGTACAGGTGGAATTACTGAAGGCGATGATGGATCCAGTTCGACTTCATTTGCCAGCGCTGTCGATACACCGGCCAATGACACACAATCGGATGAGACGAAGACGAACGCCATTCACGGCCTTGGACTGTCAATGTCTGGAAATGAATCAAAAGAGCAATTCTCCCGTCGCAGTGCGGATTTCAGCGAAAGCATCGACGGAGTGGCTCATTTAACAGCGCAAAGTGCTGGGCCGTCTGCTCCAGGCAGCTCCATCATTGGCACTACGGACCCATTGATGTCGCGAGATAATCACCGCGTTTCTATGCTATCACCGCGCAACCGCCAGCGCTTGACTACAGTCAAGTCGGCCTTCCTTATTTACTTCTCCCTCCTGGGCCTCAGTCCCATCTTGAAATCTCTTACCAAGTCCACCGCCAGTGACTCGATCTGGGCGATGAGCTGCTGGCTTTTAATCATGAATATATTCTCTTTCGACTATGGGAGCGGGGAAGGCGCAGGCGCCACTACCAAGTTCCCTGCTTCTTTGTCCACCAACGCAGCTGTGATGGCATCCACTGTGCTCGCGTCCCGGCTGCCCTCTACGACACATGTGTTCAGTCTCATGTTGTTTTCCATGGAGGTATTTGGGCTGTTCCCCATCTTCCGGCGCCAACTGCGACAGAAATCATGGACTGGTCATGTGCTCCTGACACTGGCCCTTGTGATCGTTGCTGGTGGCGCTGTTGGTGTCACGCTGAGTGGCGGTTGGGCAGCAGCCATTATTGGATCCGTCCTAGGAAGTATCCTGACTGCGTTTGTCATGGGCGGGTGCAGCTGGTGGCTTATCAGCTTGCAAAAGTACAAGAACGTTGTGATCGGTCCCTGGGACCCTGCGCGGCCGATAATTCGGCGCCACTGGAATTAAGCGCCCATGTTTGACTGATGACTTTTAGCGCCATTGTAATATAGATTGTCGGAGTTTGGTTGGATCTTGTTGCTTATACCCCTAGACCAGTCTCTCTATTTGAAACATCCTCGTTTCAAATGCCTTCCTTACGTACATCGTCGAGTTTCGCCCGCGCCCCATGGCCAGTGCTCGTAGAGTCAGATCATGACGTGACCAATATCCCAAATGAATACTTCCAGAAAGCTTAACATTGAATCCAGTTTTCAGTTCTACGGCGATTGGGTTCAACTAGGGGGGAATGCGGGTTTGGGAAGAATCTGGCATACCAACCTTGTACATTGCACACCGATAATAGACTTGCCACCATTTATTTACTCAAGGAGAAACGCTTTTTGGAACGTCTCAACCAGGATCATGGCCCCCTAATCGATTTTTACCTATTGGTAGTTATTGGGGGGCAGTACTTCAGGCAGCCCCAAAGGACTTGGCATTCCGCAATCCTTAGCGCTGCCCTTTCTTAGCACCTAGAATCCTTCTCTTTAGGGGGCTGTCTCACTGCATTATTCGATGAGCTGAAGAGTGATACAACATTCCTAAAAGGAATGGCCCACATGCCCCGCATACTCAGAACAAGGCACATGTTCGATAATCCTGAATCATCCTGGCATATTTCGGTGTCCATGCGTGCAGAACTGCAGAACTCGAATATATACCCGGCCTTCTTCTGTCTCAAATGATTTCCTCTATTCTTTCTCGGTTTACTTTGTTCGCGGCTTGAAGCTGCTTTTCGACCCTCAACGACAGACTGGATATCTGTTTATACATTCTTTCCTGATCTCTGGATCCATCTTTCGATCTGTCTATACACATATCACGACTGTTGGCTAATCGACTCTTATTATGTTCAAACGTCTCGCACTTGGCCTGCTGGCCGCTCAGTCAGTGGCTGCCATGCGTTTTGCCATGTACATTGACGAGTTAGTACAAACCGCTGGAATGGATCTGCACACCCCAGAGCTCACAGCTGATGTCTGCCCAGGTACCATACAACTGCTCTTCCTGGACAGGAGAAGACTGAGGGCATTGACTATGCAATCATGAGTTTTGCTGCCTCAAAGCTATTCAACTCCGACTCACCGGCAGAATACAAGCCATTCGAGTCCCCCGAGACCATGCGCAAGCGCTTCAGCCCGGATACCAAGCTAATGGTCGCTATCGGCGGCTGGGGTGACACCGCTGGGTTCTCCGAGGGAGCCAAGGACGAGGCTTCGCGCACGCGATATGCCAAGAACGTCGCATCCATGCTCGACGCACATGGTTTCGACGGTGTCGGTAAGAGATACCCCAATAATGCTTTTCTGAACCAGAAAAAGGAGCAAGTGGTTAACTAATAGAAACAGATATTGACTGGGAATACCCTGGTGGTAATGGCCAGGACTACAGACAAGTGCCCAACAAGGAGAAAGTGGACGAGATCGAAACATATCCTCTCTTCCTAGAAGCTCTCCGTAAAGAACTTGGCGACAAGATCATCTCTATCGCAGTACCTGGTCGTAAGCAGGACTTCATCGCCTATACCAAGGAACAGGGCCCCAAGATCTGGAAGTCTGTCGATATGGTCAATGTCATGAGCTACGATCTGACTAACCGTCGCGACAATACTACCAATCACGCTAGCGGTGTCCAGGGATCCTTGGACACCATTAACGAGTACCTCGCGATTGGGGCTGATCCCGAAAAGCTCAACCTTGGCTTTGCATATTACGCAAAGTGGTTTACCACCAACGCTGACTCCGATTGTGATGAAAACCCTCTGGGCTGTCAGCTTGCCAAGCTTGAGAACGACGATGGGTCGGACAATGGCAAGTCAGGTTCTTTGACTTTCGAGGCTAGCACTGTTGCTGCTCCCCCTAAGGATCTGAAAGACAGCACCGATGGATTGTGTGGATTCGGAGCGAAGACCAAGTGCCCATCAGGACAGTGCTGCAGTTCCTCCGGCTATTGGTATGTATAACCATCCCTTACTTGTGGTTGGAATCTAAATTAACTTTGTACAGCGGTACTACCGATGAGTTCTGCCAGGCTGGCTGTCTCTCTGACTACGGTACCTGCAAGGGTATCTCTATCACCGACTCATGGCGCAAGGCCCAGAAGGATGGCAAGACTGATGACAAGGGCGGCGGTCAGTACTACTTCGACAGCGAGAACAACATTTTCTGGACCTGGGATACCCCCGAAATGATCGCCCGCAAGTTCAAGGAGATCGTTGCAGAGAAGAAGCTCGGTGGTGTCATGGCTTGGAGTTTGGGAGAGGATACCTACAAGTTTGAGCACTTGGAGGCTATGCAAAAGGGTATCAAGTCTCAGTCTAACTCCCCGAAGGTTGAGGAGCCCCCTGTGGCTGAGAGAGGCCGTGCCTAGTGACTGTATGGAGTCATGATAAGTCGGAGTCGGAGGTTGCGAAATACCAGGATGCTTTTACTGTTCTAAATTGAACATTTGATTCCCCTTGTTTGCTTAGTTTTTATCTCTGAATCTCGCTTACTGCTCTCATTTTTACTCTTAATGGCCTCATCATCCCGATATCTTCATGGGACGTGATAAAACTGAATCGCTATTATGTCCTCTACTATTGATTTATTTACCAGTCCACCGACTCATCCATGACTCAATATACCTCTGTATCAATCCACCGGCAACAGGATCTTCCACAAGACCGAGAGAGGGGCAGTCTTGCACTGTCCGCTCAGTTTCAAATGTGAGACCAGCCTCTTCATTCCTCCCTGGCCCTGTCTCCGACAGACCATGACTCGCGTACTTGGACGCCCAGAAATCGATGAGCTTCACACTCGGATTTTTCTCCGGGTCCTGCTCACTAGTCGCCAATCTGCTCAGCCACTCCTGCGGAGGGACAACCTCAAACTCCGGCAAGGCTGAACCTTGTCTCAAAGCAGGAAGCAAATCATCCTTCCAACTGAAAGTGCGAGGATTAACCAAGTGGTACACCATGTTAAGATCGGGAGACCCGGACACATCCATGGCAATGTCCGAAATAGCCCGACCACACTGATCAACAGGCAACCAACTCGGCCGCTCATTCAGTTCCGGCAATGCACCCGTCGTCAACGCACTCCGGAACATAAGCGCAACGGCTTCCGTATCGTTCCATTGCGCGCCAACCGTATCGCCGCCAAGCTGGCCGATTCTCAGAACTCGGGCTTGCATGCCCGTCTGACGCATGGCGTTACGAGTGATGTGCTCTGTGACCAGCTTCGACCTGCCGTACCCAGTCCTTTGTGCGTGCTCCAAATTATCGATTATGGTCTCGGGAATTGATGCGGGTTTGGGCGTGTTACCCGCAGCGCTTACACTGGAGCAGAAGAAGAAGCGTGCAGGGGAGGGGAGACGAGAGCGCAGGCAGAGGTTGATGAGGTTGTATGTTCCGCGAATATGCTGCTGCTCGAAGGACCGTACGCCCAGGTTGAAGTTTACGGCCCAGGCACTGTGGATGACACATGTCAAGCATGAGAGTAAGTGTTGCAGATCGTGGTCTTTGAGACCGAGGTTGGACTGTGACATGTCACCAGAGACGGCGTGAAGCTTTGCTGCTTCGGTTTCGGTGAGAACGATGTTGCGATCAGCCAGTGCTTTGTAGAGACGAGCTCCTGCCGCTGCTTGACCTGGTGCGCGCACGATTGCCCAGACTTCGGAGACTGTTGGTCGTTTCAGTAATTCGGAGATAATGAAAGCCCCCAAATTGCCGGTTGCGCCGGTGACCAGTACCACCTCTGTTTCTGGGCTTCGGGCTATCGTTGAGAAATGCTGGGTGAAATGGGAGAATTTCTCGATCATTTCACGCATGGAATGAAGCTCATCTTCTCTCTCGAATTCCTGACCAGTTCGCAGCTGGTAGAGGTGCTTCGCAAGTGCGTTGACTGTGCCTTTCTCGAACACAATGTTCTGTGAAAGCTGATCTCCTCCCTCGCCGATATCAATATCGCGCAC
This sequence comes from Penicillium flavigenum, assembly GCA_002072365.1. Taxonomy (NCBI): domain Eukaryota; kingdom Fungi; phylum Ascomycota; class Eurotiomycetes; order Eurotiales; family Aspergillaceae; genus Penicillium; species Penicillium flavigenum. Next base: position 168,732 of record MLQL01000010.1, read on the forward strand.
GATGCACCTCCAAATTTGCGTTGTCTGCAAACTGTCTACCCCAGCCGAGAATATGTCGGCCTCAGCACCGGGTATTAGTACACCTAAGTCTTCGCTGAATCTTGAAAGCAACCAATCCTCCAGTTCTGGAATGCTGAGCGCGAGGGAACCTCTCTTCTGGCCACTCCCTTCAAATTTGGCATATGCTTGCTTGATATCCTCCTCAAATTGCTGATAAACCTGAGCGCGTATACAGGTTCCTTTATCAGTTCTGGCGTATACAACATCAGAACCCTTGATCACGACAAGTTCCTTGGGGATACGGGAGAACGTCTCGGCGCGAGCATTTGCCGCTTCAACAGCTGGCCAGATAGCTTCCAAAAATTCATCATCGCTGAGATGAGGCACCTTGCCAGGAGCACGGAAAATCAAAGCCCCAGGCACAGTCCGCTGGAAGCCGAACACAACGCAGTCACTCACGATAGGCTCTTCTCTGACGCGGCCTTCAATAGGAATAGGAAGTACCTTTTCACCATTGACTAGCGTGATCCGATCATCAAGTCGACTTAAATACTTATAATAGTTGCCCTTCTCTGGATCCGGGTGTTTGGTGAATAAGTCGGCTGTTCTGAAAGAGTTCTCTGGGTTCTTTTCGCTGTATGGTGGCTTTGAGTTCGAAGGACCCTTGCTCGGTAAGCCGTCTAACGCAACGCATTCAAAAACCCCAGGCGAGATTTCATCCATCAAGGTGAGGTCGGCAACAGGACGGTGCAGTCGCATATACTGCCACTCCTTATCTTCCGGAGCTCGGAAAGAAGTCATAATTTGTCCCGTTTCCGTCGCTCCATAGTTGCCGACCAGATTCACGCCCTGTGCAACAAGACGGTCGCCAAGATCATCTGGACAACTAGAGCCGCCGTATAGCACGAGCTGTGGGCGAGCTAGTGCTTGAATGCCTTCTTGCTTCTCTGCCAGCAGTTTGATCACGTATGGCACGGCGCTGATTTGTTGTGGCTTCGCCACCTGGAGGGCATCGAAAAGATTCTGGTAGGTGACTGGAAGAGAATGGTTTCCTAGGTACGCTGGTGCTCTTGTATAAAATGCTCTTCCAAACTCCATTAGAGCGTGTGAGTGGAAGAGCGGGCTAATAGTGAAGAGGCGCAGCCCGAAGCTCTTGCAGAAATTGGCTAGCGTTTGAAGGTTGGTAAGGAAGATCGGCTTCGGGAACCCCGTACTCCCAGAAGAATGTAGAATCCAGGCAATCTTCTTGCCTTCTCGTGATGGATCTGCACCTGGTCGTTCAAAGCGAGGAGTGCTAACAGGACGGTTGAACCAGTCCTCTCTTTGTAGTAGGGAAAAGGTACTACAGCCAGGACGCTCGGCACAAATTTCAGTTACAACTTGCTGAAACTGGTTTACTTTGATGAGCTGGCTGCAGTTTGCCATCTCCAGTAGCCGAATATAAGCCGGTGCCGTGAGGCGCGTGGACAAGAAAAGCACAGCATAGCCAAGGCGATTCAGCGCGAAGAAAGTCACCACGACCTCAAAACTAGATCCAGCTAGCATAGCGACAACAGGTGCCTGCTCGAGACCCGGGTCCTAGGAGAGTATTAGTTGAGATTGACACAGGGGAATAGTCTTCTTCTTACCGCGGGTACAAGTCCTTGCTGCATGTAAAAGCGAACAGCGAGATCAGTGTACCGATCGATGGCCCCAGCTGTATGTTCCTCAAAATCAGCCGCTCCGCCAATCGGGTAGCATACCAGAGGCCGTTGTGCCTCATCTGGTTGAGCCGCATGAGATTTCAATAGGCCATCGATGGTTGCGAACTGTTCGAATGGTGGCCACTGGGAATGAAGCGTGCCGTTCAATAGGCGAGTCGCAATATCTTTGGTCTGAAGTGGCTTGACGCCCCCTTCAGTAGTTGTGATGGTTACTGTAGCCATGATAGTTGTGTAAGATACGATCAACAATTTATTCCGAGATGATTTTATATCTGGCGGAAAAGCCCCATGTTGGGGTAATCCCACGCCTCGCGGGTGCTTTTCCGGGTTTCCGAGTTGATGCCCCCGGAAAACACTTGTGCACAGTTTTGGACCTCCGTGCTATCCAGGTGTCGATTTAGGGCTCATGTGAGCTTTGGTCGAATTAGGCTGTAGTTCAATGATAGCGGTTGGCAATGTCTCCATGTGATCTGAGATGGCGTTGGTGAGCTCGGATATCCGAAATGGACAATGCGCAGGTGACTCCGTAGCCGAAAGTCTTAATATTGTTCATGTATTTCGAGAATTCAGGGTAGAGTGCGAGGATATACTTTCCACACGTTCAGAATATTAATCGAGGCCTGCTGCAATATCGTATGAACAGTACCAAAACCATGGGATATGAGGCAAAAGGAGATGCTGCAACCAAATTGGCTCACTTGGCCTATACATGGTTCATGTCTATAAAAGATTCAATGTACATCTCTAAATTACAATATTCATCCCATTACCTTAAACACGGCACAGCCGACCATTCTGATCCGGAAGACCATCAAGGCTTTTCACAACCCAGTCCTCACTACCAACACCGGTAGGCGCGTAGAACAAGGCAGTTGGGTCATACCGTTGCTTAAGCTTGTACAAGCGGTCATAGTTGGTACCGTAGAAAGCCTGCTGGAAGTGCGGCTCTTGGATATCCGACTCGGACATGTACGCGCCAGAGTCGGGGCAGACAGCGCGCCACTTGCCAACGGCTTTAGTGAGGTCATCCATCTTGATCTTGATATCGGCATCAGAGGTTGTGTTTGTCCATGAGGTCGATGTGATAGCGTGCATTAGCGTCTGGCGCCAAGCCGGGTTGGCCGAGTTCGAGGTGAAGCCCTCTTGCAGCTCGGCTTTCATGTTGAATGCGAGCAACGCAAAACCGTCAGTAATGGTGGCACGCAGAGCATTTAAGGTCGCATTCAGAGATGTAGGAGTGTCCCAATTTGCGCGTGGGAAGAGGCGAGAGCCGGTCATCATGGTTGATGAGGCGACTGTTTCGAGGGCGAATCCGGCCATCCAACCGTCGTAAAAGTTGTCGTAGTAAGTCGTGTTCGGCTGGAATGAGATGCCCAGCTCATGGAGGTCATCGTACCATGGCTTGACTAAAGCGTTGAACTCGTCTATGGTGTGGTTGACAGCGAAGAAGGGGTTCATTAGGAAGGTGAAGGCGTTAGGGCCTGTTGGCATTATCCAAAAATAGGCGTAGGTGCCGGCGTCGGCGTGAGTTGGGAATCGCTCCAAGTAAGATCGGACACCCGCCCAGAAGGTCTCCACAGAGACATCCTTGCCAGTGGAAAAGTTGAATGTCGAGACACTCACACCGACCTTGGGGTAGACACGAGAGATGAGCGAAGTGACAACTCCATAGGTTCCTAGTGGGAATATGTTAGATGAAATCTCGGCAAGTGGATAGGAGAGAGAGAGTACACATACCACCGCCACCACCACGTAGAGCCCAGAATAGGTCTGGATCGGTTTCTTCAGTCACTGTGACAAAGCGCCCATTGGCCAGCACGACCTCAAGAGCCAAAACTTGGTCAGCAGCCAGGCCGTACAGGCTGGACATGGGCGAGTGGCCGCCACCGAGAACGTAGCCACCGGTAACACCAACAGTCTAATAAGGTCAGTTATTCGCCAAAATATTGATATTTAGGGAGTGATCAACCCACCTTGCCTTCGCCACCTACAGCAGTGAATCCGAGTTCCTGGCCCTTTGCATAGACCTCGAAGGCCTGCACACCTGCCCCCATCTTCACAGCTGGACCCTGGTAGCCTGAACCATGATAGTTCTCGTAGTATTCAATGTCCTTGAGGTTGTGGGTCCAGATACCCAAAGCACCAGCACCGGTTGATTTTCCATTGAAGTCATGGCCGGTGTTTTTAACGACCAGACGGATGTCCGCGTTGCGTGCAAAGTTGACAGCAAGCTGGATTTGAGCCACATTGCTCACATTCACAGCATAGCTACTGTAGCCACCCACTGTGCAAGATGCAGAAGCATTGGTAGTGGGCAGACAGGTTCTTCCCTCGAACAGAGGCCACATTGCTGACGCCGGGTCAGCTGCACTGGTCGTGGAGTCAGTATACAATGTGTATGTCTCATAGATTGGGAGTAACTCTGTAACTCACTGAAGATGAGAATCGGTCCACTGCGAGCTGATTCTCTTGCATTCATCACTGTCATATTGGGGCCATGAAGAATAGCAAGACGCCGCTAGGGGAACTGTCTTGATGAGCGCGCCACCTAGAAGGTCATCGAAGGCCGACCATGCAGACTGCGATGGCCACTGGCGATCACCGGGGAAAACTTTGCACTTCCTTGTAGGCTGAGTGGGCTTGTTAGTACCATCACACCCAAATTTAACCAGGGCTGACTGCTGCTGGCTGAGCTTGGTGATCTCGTTATCTGTCAATTGGAACTTTTCGCTGTCAAATAGCGGTGCTCCAGCTACAGAGGCAGAAGAAACCAGTCCAGCACGGGCATCTCCGGGTGTTACAAGCAGGAGAGCACCGAGAAAAATGCCCGTCATGAACGAACAGGGGGACATGGTGAGCGTGTGAAAGGAAGAAGCGACACCCGGGATTGACAAGACTGAGGAAGGTCAATGGAGACTTTAAGACCAAATCTCCGCGTCGTCAGCTCAAGGCGTCGAAAGCACCATGTACGGAGGCCAACGTGGGCAATACTTCGGCTAAACCATGAGGTTGACATCCGAAAGGAAAACGCGCCTGTTAGTCCGCCCCCCACTGCAATTTAGAATGTCTCGCTCAAGCCCTCTCTCCACTCCACTCTCGTACGTCTCTTCTGATGATGATGAAAAGATGAAAAGTTGAGGCTAGAGCCAGATGGGGCGTTTTCTCCGGATCTCTGGTGGAATTCTCCAAAGCCACACTTTATCTGTGACGCCCAATGTATGTTAGGGAGAATCCAATGCCCTCCAACCGAGATTGTCGCTATGAGTGGCTTTCATTTAGGATTCCACAAGGAGAAGGCGACTATGTCTGTGTCCACTCCGGTCGGAATGATCAGGATTCTCAAGCTTCGCTCCACGAGTGTTATGAGGAACACATACCGCATGAACAAGCGCTAGTCCGTACACGCGGAAATGATTATTCTGGGCTTGACTCTAATCATGCCATGCAATCTGACCCGACTCCATTCTCCATTCACCGTCCACTATGCTCCACTTAAGTAGATCCGATCTGCTTTCTGGGCAATGAGAAACCCGCAACGCAAGGGACTAGGAGAATGTTGCATTTCATCTAATTTTGCCAAGATTGAGAACGACGGAAACTAGCGAAAATTTTGTTAACCGATGAAGCAGAGGCTAATTTCATGCCGAATATTATATCCGAGATATCGAGCTCTTGAGCTCTCGATCCGATGCACTCAACGGTGAGATTTGATACTTGATGGACTCCACCATCAGACATCTTTACTGATTGGTGGAATTATAAATACATCCACGGGCCAATACCGGCATAAGTGTATAATTGCTGGAGTGCTCATGCACGCCCATTTTACGCCCCTTACAAGGATGAGCAGATGTAACGATGCAAGAACGATTAACTTCTCACTAACATGCGAGAGGTGACTCTTCCGCGACTACCCGCCCTAGCTGGCGGGATATTGTCAGCGTTACGAATGGTTTGTTAGAGGCTGGGGTTCGGAGTCTACATTGCACGCACAATGCAACAATCGACCATTCGAATGACAGCGAGATGAGAAACGACCTGACTTTTTGTTAAGAATTAGATTCAAGAAGAACACCACTCCAATTTAATGGACGCGTGGACTGTTGCACTTTATTATTGGCTCTCCCCTTAATTACCGGCATGAACGGACATAGCACTAATTGAGACACGGACACCGAGATGCAAATTGGTTCAATCAATGTGCTAATGTGGTCAGGTACCCTTTAGATGGCCCCCGAACTCCAAAGAACTAAAGCCAAAGGAGTGGACCTTTGATGCCGATCCTGACTCGCCGTGTTGGCCAAAATATCAACCCTGCATCTTAAGATCGAGGTCGCAGCCAGCTCGATTTCGTGAACCCTTGCGAAATATTGCGGGGAGTACACAATGATTGACGACCGTCATCAAAAAACTGCCCTAGGTATCGTAGTTGCATTTACGATTCTCGGTGGCATTGCAGTTCTACTTCGGCTCTGGAGCCGATGGCTATCACGATCGGCACTCACAAGTGGTACGACTCCAGATCGGCACTGGACTTGAACTGTTTGAACTTGCTAACGAGACTAACTTATAGACGACTATTTGATTGTCGTGGGATATGTGAGATCCTGAGATCTCCTGGTTTTTACATCGTGTGTGCTAAATGTCTTTTCCTAGATCCTCGCCATCTCCCAATCTGTTACGTCGTGGTACTGTAAGTGATTCAGTTAGAAGCACAAAGTGAAAAACTGCTAATTTGCAAAACCAGTTATTAAAACCAACTATGTTGGCATTCACGTCTGGGACATACCCAAAAACTACAATCCCAGACCTGGGCTGAACGTAAGTCTTACTATACAGCTTGCACAATAGACCAGAAAGACTAAAACGAACAAAACAGTGGAATTTCGCAAATCAGCTCCTCTACAATCCAGCATTGACCGTGGTAAAACTCTCGATATTGGTATTCCTGCGCCGACTCGACTCACGCTCACGGGTGGTCAAATACCTCATCTGGAGCTCCTTCGTCGTGGTAATCAGCCTTTTCATCGCGGTCCTCTTCGTCGACATTTTCCAATGCCACCCAGTACAATATGTCTACGACACGACGATTCCGGGCGGGAAATGCATCAACCAAGGCGCATTCTTTGTGTCGACCGCAGCGCTAAACCTCTTTACCGATATAATGGTCCTCTCAATCCCGATCACAATCACCGCGCGACTTCAAATGCCCCTCCGACGCAAGGTCGCCGTGTGTATTATTCTATGCCTGGGTGGGGTGTAAGTACCCCCCTCAAATCCAACAACGCACCACACACACGCACACCAATCTAACAAACCCATCCCACACACAGAGCGACCGCCATCGGAGTCTGGCGCGTCATAATACTCGCCCAGGGATTCCTCTCCCACACCCCAAATCCAGATGCAACGTATGGAATCGGATTCTGCAGCTCCGCAATCGAAGTCAACGTCGCCGTGGTAACAGCCTGTGGTCCATCTCTGAAAGCCATCAGCAGCAGATTCCTTCCCAGACTGCTAGACAGTTCGCGCGGGAAATCCACCTACGGCGCCGGTACCGGCTCCGGAACCGGCGTAGGCTCGCGCAGACTCCGCTCGAATATATTCAAATCTGCCTCACACGCCCAGCCATCAGTGCACTCCACCCGCGGCGCAGATTACGAGATGGCGGACCCGCTTGGGGGACCGCGTGTTGATATTATTGGCGACTTTGAAATGCGAAAGTATAAGCGTGGAGATAGTTCTAGTCTGAGTAGTGGTGATGACAAGGGGATTATGAAGACGACTGATATCTCGGTCGGGTATAGTATGGAGCCTAGGGTGGGAGATGGTCGGTCGCAAGAGGGCAGACCGGCCAGTGTTGATAGTATGATTTAATTACATTATATAGATACGATTTACGAAGATGCATAGGTAGCCTATGGCTTAAAGAAGAAGGATATCAAAATGGGCCGAGGATATACCCCAATTGGGATATGAAGGGTCATCTCATACACCGGATTTCAGGCCAATGGCATTCCCTTTCCGTTTTGGTCTCGAGCCGCCTTTTGGTCACTAAAACTGAGCATCGGGCAGTCTTTTGAGTTGGAGAGCCAGAGCTTCCACGGGTCTACAGACAGGCTGATAAGCGAAATAGAGTGAAGTATTCAAATCGCTCTCGCATTATCCATATAAGTGTATACATATTTTCAGCTGGGCTACCCGCTAATACCAGAGGAAGGTAATATCTGTCACGGATCTCATAGTATAGTACTTCACACTATTCCACACAGATGAATCGTCGCCAAAAGAGGGACTGAGTGATAATATGAGCCTATATAGCGGATACATGCTCAAGTGGGTTTCAGGGACTCGCTGTAGCCGGTTCCGAAGTTTTCCAAGTTCAATCCATCGTGAACTGTGGTCTGTCCGGGAAACGAAAGATCGGCGGAGCTCGCTCGGACCAGCTTGGTCCTCTTGAAGACCTTCCAGAAGGCGAAGAGGAAGATATAGATAGGCAAGCCGATGTACGCTGCGATAAAATCCGATGTCGACCAGTTTCCGTCCGTGAAGACGGCAAACCCGTTCCCCAGAGCTACAAAGCCAAAATACACGAGGCTGAAGTATGCGGCGTAGGGCTGGAAAGGGGTCCGATATGGGAGGGCTTCGATGCCAATTCCCTGGGCTTTGACGGCTGCACGGAAGCGGATGTATGACAGGGCAATGGTCATCCATGTCAGGAAACTGCTAAAGGTCGTGATGTTCATGAACCACAGGAAGGCTTTGTTGGCGCCGCTGGAGACTGTCATGTAGGTAAGAAGTGTCATAGATGATGTTATGCCGACGGCGTAGTATGGAATCCCTCTGTTGAAATGAAAAGAAAAGACTGGTCAGACACAACTGTTTCTTTCTCGGGAGAATGAAGCCAGGAGAGGCTATGGGATCCTACCTTGATGAGCAGCGGAGAAGGAACCGCGGTGCTTGGCCGCATTGCGCCAGCGAGTATAGATATCGAGAGGCATTGAAGAGCATGTTATTAGCAACCGAAATGGCTGAGATCAGGATAACTGCATTCAAGATGGACGGCAGCACTGGGATTCCTGCGTTGACGATGCCGATGACCCACGGGGAAGCGGCCGCGCCAGCACCGCCGCTTAACAGCCTGGGGTCATCGTACGGCACGATCAGGCCCACAGCCAATGACCCCAGCACGTAGAACACCAAGATCCTGAAGAAGATGATGCGAATTGCCGTTGGAATGTTCTTACGTGGGTCTTCAGCTTCGCCAGCAGCGGCGATGATGCCCTCAGAGCCGCCGAACGCAAACCCAGCTGCGATGACCGTCGCGAACCAGCCTGCAAAGCGCCCAGCGGCACCGGTTCCGATGTATTCATTCATCGCGCCGGGAACCATCCAGTAGCGGAACCCCAGGCGGTCCTGGGCGGGCGCGCCGCCCAGGTCAATGACCAAGGATAGGATGAGCAGCCCTATCATCGTCGTTAGCTTGACGATGCTAAAGATGAACTCGGCCTCGCCGAATATAGACACAGCTATGATGTTGAGCAGGATCACGACTATGATAACGATTGTAATCCAGACAGCGGGATTCACCGCGGTCGTCCAGTATTGGATCACGATTGCCGCGGCGGACGCCTCGGTACAGACGACCATCGAGTTGGCATACCAAACCTGCCCGCTTGTTAGTCACCCAGACACTTGGAATCTAGCGTTCGTACTCACGTTCCAACCAACCGCGAATCCAAGAGCATCGTCCACGAACCGCGAGCAATAGAGTGGAATGGCCCCAGTAACGGGCATCCAAGTACCCATCTCTCCTAGACATTGCATCTGGAAAACGGATGACCAGCCGTTAGTAAACCTCTCACTGTTCTGCTGTCAAACTCACCGTTCCGTAGACCGCCATTGAAGTGAGCGTATAGGACAGAAACACAGACAACGGGCCTCCGCGACTGAGCGCGTCGCCGATTGCCAGAAACAGACCCGTTCCGACCGCGCTGCCGAACGCCATGAGTTTAAAGTGTCGGGCTTTGAGCCTGTTGGAGAGTCAGAGAGCCAGAAACGAGCGACTTGCAGTAGGGATTAAATACCCTCGTTTAACCGACTGACCTCCTTCGTAGACATCTTGGGCCGTCCCAGCCTCTGTATCGTCCGCTCCTGACGGGGAACCGATAACGGTCTGGTCAATGGCCTCGCCGTCCTCGTGGCTTTTCATGGTAGTGTTACAACCACTAGAGTCAGCTACCGATGAACTGACAAGGATTTGCGAGAAAAGGTGCGTTAAATGGTGACAGAATGTGTATCGTGTCAAGACTCAAAGAGGTCAGCCCGTCCACGAAATATAGGCCGTAGGCAGGTGTGTAAGTATGTAGAAATAAGGGGAACCCGGGGATAGCACTATAGATAGATTCCCCACATAATCGGATCGAGATGACAGTATACTAAAGTACTAGTATTTTTCAAGTATTATGGCACCTATCCTTCTATTGTGTACAGTAAGTTCAGTTCATACATGTATTTGTGGATACATCAAATGGATATCTCTTTAGGATATCCAATCGGAAGCCGGTCCGTTTCATTCTCATCCAACGACGGCGATGCCGCAGATAAGTTTTGTCAGTGAGGATGTAATTTTACGCACGGTGCCGAAAAATATATCGGATTCATATATAAATAAAGTCAAAAGATGTTTACCTTGACTCATCAATCCTTCAAGTCAGTACCAACATGACCCGACCAAACTTCCTCGTCATTGTCGCCGACGATCTCGGCTTCTCCGATACTGGAGCGTTTGGTGGAGAGATCAAGACTCCCAACATTGATAACCTAGCCAGTGGTGGCCTCCGCTTTACCGATTTCCACGCAGCATCAGCATGTTCGCCGACGAGGGCAATGTTATTAAGCGGAACCGACAATCGTAGGTGTCTTGAGTATCAACCCATTTGGTTGAGCCAGTGGACTAACTGTGCACCGTCCTCGCACAGATATTGCAGGTATAGGGACAATGGCGGAATCGTGGACTGGGGACCAAAAGGGCAAACCGGGCTATGAGGGCTATCTAAACGATCGCGTAGCACCATTCCCCGAGCTACTTCAAGCTGCTGGCTATCACACGCTCATGTCAGGGAAATGGCATCTAGGGCTGACTCCTGAGCGCTGGCCATGCCGAAGAGGCTTTGACCGGTCGTTTTCGCTCCTCCCTGTAAGGCTCTGTACTCATCTATCATCCCCAAGCTTCATCGGCTAACCGTACTATCCCCCAGGGTGCTGCAAATCACTATGCGTGGGAACCTCAGTTAGAAGAGAGCAAAAACGCCCCAGGTCTCCTTGGTGAGACCAATGTCTTCTACGTAGAAAATGACAAGCACATCCAACCTCACGAGCTGGGAGATGATTTCTACTCATCCGACGCGTTTGCAACGAAACTAATCCAGTACCTGGACGAGCGAGACGCAGCTGAAAAGGAGAAGCCATTCTTCGCCTACCTTGCCTTCTCGGCGCCTCACTGGCCGTTGCAGGCCCCAGACAGTGATATTCGGGACTACCGCGGCGTCTACGACGAAGGGCCAGAAGCACTGCGACAGCACCGCCTGAAGCGCCTCAAGGAGCTCGGTCTAATTCCCGAGCACACAGTCCCCCACGACGTCGTCGCTGTCGGCGGACACGACCTCTCCCGGGACTGGGGCGAACTCGACGCGGAGAAGCAGGCGTTCTCCGCCCGCACAATGGAGTGCTATTCAGGCATGGTCCAGAACATGGACCGGCAAATCGGCCGTGTTGTGGAGTATCTCCGCGAGCAGGGCGAGCTAGAGAACACGTTTATCCTCTTCATGTCTGACAACGGCGCCGAGGGTCTCTTGCTCGAAGCTATTCCGATTATCAAGGGCGATGTCCATGACCATATTGCGCAATACTACGACAACTCCCTGCAGAACATGGGCAGGAAGAATTCGTATGTCTGGTATGGGCCGCACTGGGCGTCGGCGGCTACAGCACCAGGGCGTCTGTACAAGTCCTTCACCACCGAGGGGGGAATCCGCGTCCCGTTCATTCTGAATTATCCTCCCCTGACGGCTCATAGACATCCGGGTAGTATTGACCACTCCTTTGCAACGGTGATGGATATTGCTCCGACGATACTCGAGCTCGCGGGGGTTGAGTATCCAGGGACAACCTACCGCGGCCGCACCGTGGCCCCTATCCGCGGTAAATCCTGGGTTCCCTACCTGACGGAGCGGACGGGCAGTATCCACCCGGATGATGCCGCCATGGCCTGGGAACTCTTCGGCCGGCAGGCTATCCGGAAAGGGCGATACAAAGCGGTGTACATCCCCAGGCCGTATGGCCCTGAGAGGTGGCAACTGTACGACTTGGAGCAGGACCCCGGCGAGCGTGATGACTTAACGGATCACTTACCAGACACTCTTGCAGACTTGATAAAGGAGTGGGATCGGTATGTTTACGACGTTGGACTGGTGGTGGGCTCGGCACAACCATCTTATGTAGTGGACGAGAAATGTTCTTGATATGAAGATAGATATAATAAAAACCTAATTGTTATTGACAAACTGCTTGGTTCCTATAGTGTCCCTCGTATAAAAGCTGTTAAAAGAATGATATCCTCCTGTAGGCCTAGCAGGCAGACTGCAGTATCGAGGACCTGGTTCAAAGAGAGCTATAAGCACCCGATATCCATTACAGTTCTTGATTATATCTACTGTTCTGAAGAATATATAGAGAGTTCAAGAATAGTGAGTTGTTCAGCGCCAGCTGCTCGGTTTAATACATGATATGATATTGGTCTCCTCCTGCATTTCATTGGTAATACGCAACACATTTGATTTCCACCAATATCTCTTCACGCGGCAACGCGCGCACTTCAACCGTTGTCCGGGCTGGTGCTGTAGTGCGATCCGGCCACACACGGTTCCACTCCTCGTTCATGCCTGAATAGTCGCCACTTATGCTGGTCAAGAAGACTGTCGCGTCGACGACGTTCTGAATCCCTGCCTTCCCTTCCGAGGCCGCTTGAATGTCTGCGTGTATGTTGGACAGGACGGATGCGGTTTGCTGCCGGATGTCTAGGTCTAGCGTGACCTTGCCTGCGGCATCCTCTGTGCGGGTGGCGCCGACGAATGTTCCATCGCCACGGCGCGAAGACGTTCCTGAGACGTATATATATGATCCTTGGCCGTTGCTCGATGGCACTGTGCGTGCATGGGGATAATTGGCCAAGCCTTGGGCGTGGTTTGAGGGCCGGAAGTATGGGGTGGTGGACGACATGGTCTGTGGGATTTGGGTAGTCTGTTGAGTCGGCAAATGGTAGATAATGCAGGTATAACTGGGTACAGTCTGGCAAGACGAAAAGTGGCAAAAAAAGTATGTTTACATAGAGGACGAGGCTAAGGTGACTATAGTAATGCTTCGGATATATCCGCATACATCGGAATATTCTTTACAATGAGCAAGGGAACTGAACTGCCTGAGGTCCACGGATGTATCCATAGGCCTCCGGCCCGGCCCGGGGCCTCACAAGCCCAACCGGGGCCGCGGGCGCCCGGAATGGGCCGCTTACTAAGAATCACTTAGGCGCGGTCTCCGAGGTCATAATTTCATGTTTTAGCTACGCAAAATATCCTATAATACTATGTATACTACTTGGATAGGAGTATACAATGGGTTGAATTGAAGTATTTCTTATTATTTTCCAACTGAATCCAAAATGTATAGAATTGGTGCTGCGGCTATATTGAGTGTAGATATATATCAGGCTATAAAACATGTCCAACGTACAAATTCACTCACAATGTACTGTCTATCAGTTACATTAGTGAAATTACTATGAATAATATACCCAATCCATCAAATTATAGGATATATTATTATTTTGATCAATTACGTACTATATTAGTGGTTGTTGGAGGTAGGTGATAGTGAAAAAGTTCGACCCCCTGCTACTAACTAGGAAGCTTCCACAACCTGATAGTGGGCGGCATGGGCCATTGGGGCCGTCGCGAGGTCCATGTATACATATACTCAATTTTTCCGTAACATCATTGTATTAGGATTCTCGGAGAACAGTGGTATCCGAGCTGCTAGAAGTGCGACACATGAAGGGTACGCAGATTGGTAAAGACGTCACGGCTGTGCACTCCACCTTCACGGCCGGTGCCAGACGCCTTCATGCCTCCAAACCCTGTGCCGAGCTCCCGAACTAGCCAGCTATTGACCCAAACCAATCCGGCATCGATACGCTCGCCCACCCGACGCATTCGGGCCAGATCGTTGGTCATGACAATACCGGCCAAGCCGTTAGGGTTGTCATTTGCCAACGCGATAGCCTCTTCTTCTGTGTCGAAGGGCCACACGGTGACGACGGGTCCAAAGATTTCCTCGCGCATGACTCGACTGCTGGTCGGAAGGTTACTAAGGACCGTCGGCGCGATCCAGAAGCCCTGCTGAGGCTCTTCGTTCGGCACATCTCCCATATGAAAGAAAGCGTTCTCTTCCCGAGCCTGCACCAGATAGCCGCGAATCTTCAGGTAGTGCTCCCGCGAGACAACCGGACCCATCGTCTCCCCGAGCTTGTAATGGTTTTGAGTGTATTCAACCAGTGCAGGCAGAAATTTCCCGTACACTGCGCGCTGGACGTAGATACGTGAGCCGCACAGGCAAATTTGCCCGCTATTCTCAAAAGCCGCCCGAGCAGCAAGAGGAACAGCCTTGGTCAGGTCGACATCGTCAAACACTAAGGCTGGATTTTTCCCACCAAGCTCAAGCGACAGATGCTTCCCAATGTCAGCCACGGTGTCCTGTCGGATACGGATGCCTGTGCTTGTACCGCCGGTGAACGACACCCCTCGCACGCGCGACGACTTCACGAGCGCTGAGCCAGTGCCCGGGCCGTCGCCGAAAACAAGGTTCATCACGCCCGCTGGTAGCTTCGCTTGCCGGAAGACTTCACCTAGCACTGGCCAAAGAGTTAGCTGGCTACAAGCACGGTTTTCGCCAATGTTCGGACATACAAAATGCTGTTATGCTGGTGACTTCGCTTGGTTTTGCCACACCTGTGCATCCGAATGCGAGACAAGGAGCGATCTTCCACGTTAGGAGATACAGTGGCATGTTCCATGGTGAGATGAGCCCAAATACCCCAACGGGGGATCGATGTTCATACGTCAAGGTGGATGGTTGCCCATCAACGTATCGTACTGCGCCCTCTTCGTGCAGGATATATGTAGCAAAGTATCTAAAAGAGAACAGTCTGTCAACTTCTTTCCGTTACATGTTTAGGAGTAGATAATAGCGGAATATGTTATTGGCAGCGACGGGGAGCAAAGAACCAACCGAAAGTTCGAAATTGCACGCTCTACCTCGACCCTGGCCCGAGCCAGTGTCTTCCCCTGATCAATGCTCTCCCAGACTGCGAAAAGTTCTTTCTTCTCACTCAGGATATCAGAAATCCGCATCAACACCTGCGATCTCTCCTGTCGCGACGTCTTTGACCATGTCAGGAAGGCTATCGAAGCCGCATCCACAGCGCGGTCCACGTCAGTCACCGTGCCGCTGGGGATTTGCACCAGGAGCTTGCCAGAACGAGGATTTAATGGCTCAATCCATTCAACTGGCTCTGAATGTCTACCGAAGGAGCCATCGATAAAGTGCTGTAAACGGGGAGCATTGGACCCATGGCTGGTCAGGTAGTCATTTGCGCTCTCCAATGTGTCGAGCTTCCATAGCGTGGAAATAGCATCCATGATGAAGGAGGTGAAGGTGCAAACTGATGTCGACCAAGGCCAACATTATAAGCCACGAACTCCTGCTGAGTGAGCATTACGGTGATGTGTCTCCACGCGGAGCACGGCAATTGCTATCCGCTGCTACGGAGACGATCCGGTGCAAGTGCGCCTTCAATGCTGGACCCGCGGCTCGCCCCGACAAAATGAGCTGGCGCGAGACAAGAGTGTGACGCTTCCTGAGAAAAGGCATTACTTGGATTGTGATAGAAGATGCTGATATGGCTATGGCTCTGTCTATTTACTGTATGCACCGTTGATTAAGAATTTTAAAATGATGATGGCTTGTGGCAAATGCACCTGGCGCTAGTATAGCATCTACATGTAACTATTTACACCCCGGAAACATGCCCTCCAACCTTAGAAATTCAATGGCGTTCCCTGACAACATCCGCGCCCGCTTCTCCTGTGAAAGGAAGCTGCCCACCTGCGCGTCACTGGCCAGCATCTCGCCTGGGACTGGCATCTCGCCGAGCGGGAATGGGTAATCACTGCCCATGATGATCCTTTCCGGCCCAATCTTTTTGCAGATAAATTGCAATAGATCTGGGTCATGCACCAAACTGTCGAGCCAGATGTTGTGCTGCTGTGACTGGATATAGTCCTGAGGAAGCACTCCTTGGGAGCTGTGCGCAACCAGATCAGGACGACAATCGTATCCATGCTGAATTCGGCCCAGAAGAGGCAAGTAAGCCCCACCAGCGTGGGCGAAGCAGAAACGGAGGTTCGGGTGGCGCACCAGAACGCCAGATGAGAGTATAGAGTGCATTGCAAGTGCTGTCTCGCTGGGCCTAAATCAACATATGGTTAGACGTCAACAAGATAAGCTTGAGTGCCAAATGGATCCCTTACATTCCTATTAGCCATGCTGACCAGTACTTCCCCCAACGTTCCTTGTTCTCCTGTTCTAGCTCATATCCGAGAGGGTGGACAAATATTGGGAAATCCAACTCCTCGCATGCAGTCCAGAACGGCTCGAAGTCGGGACTGTTCAAGGTTTTCCCGTCAACCTCGGTGCCAATCTCCACGCCTTTCAGTCCCAGGATGTTCTTTGCGCGCCTCAGCTCCTTGACCGACACAGCCACATCTTGCAAAGGCACAGTTGCCAAGCCCACAAATCGATGAGGATGATCGCGACACACAGACGCAATGTGGTCGTTCAGGTATCGGGTCATCGCCGCGGCTGGCCCGACGGGCTTGTCATATGAGAACAGCACGGGCACCGTGCTAATTACCTGCACATCCACACCCGAAGCATCCATTTCCACGATGCGGACGTCTGGGTCAAAGCAGTTGGGCTCAACCGTACGGAAAAATCTGTCGCCGACAAACATATCGACTTTGCTGGAGGTCGGGCTGTTCTGGCCATCGGATCTGTCGCCCGGGGTATCATGCGGCCGAAGGGTAATCCATTCATGGCTGTTTGACTGCGACATGCAATGAGATTTGGAGAAATCAGGCAAATATGGCGGCATGATGTGAGTATGCATGTCGATTCGAAATGGGCCATTGCTGGTGCATCGCTCTCTGCTGATGGGCTGACGATGCTGCTCAGCAGCACAGCAACAGCCGTTCCAATTAATCATCATCGTAAATCGCTGGCAACTGAAATGGTATATAGACTGGACTTGAAAGAGTGATGGATCGCCAGGGCATAAGTGGCTGGATGTTTCTGTGCTGTAATGTGGCGGAGAAAAGGCAATAATATGAAGGGAAGGGATGCTCTAACTTGGCCGGGTTTGTCCTTATTGTTTCTTGTCCAGTGGACAGTTCCGGGTATAGGCGAGCAGCTGTGGCCATGGCATTCAGAACCCCAGAAGATCAATATGGATCTATCCGAAGGCTCATTCGGAACGCTGTCCGGCCTGGGGCCACTGCAAATGCACAGTAGAAACCCCTATTTGTGTTCAGCTCGCCACATGAGAGCAGCCCATTCTTTCTCCATCTTCTAGATTCCGTCTCTTAACTCACTTCTTTACCGAAAAGCAAATCATGGAGCACGCATCGTCCGCTGAAACTCCTATTCCGGGACCCGTTATTCTGCACTCGTGGTTATCCGCGAACGCCCAGAAGCTACAGCCCCCAGTCAATAATCAATGCCTGTACTATGGAAAGGACTTCATCTTAATGGCGGTTGGAGGACCGAACACGAGGAATGACTACCACAGTGGGTATATTCCTTCTATATGGAGATGAAGGTAATAGAAAGGTGCTCTATGCTAACGTGGTCGTTCGGAACAAAGTCAACCAGACAGAGGTGAGTATCCCGTTGTCGTAACATTGACGAAGCCCGCAACTGACAATGGTATGTTATTTGCGCATCAGGAGTGGTTCTACCAAATCAAGGGTGACATGCTACTCAAGATTGTCGAGAATGGCACTTGTTTTCGCGACATTGTGATTCGAGAAGGCGAAATGTTCCTTCTGCCTGGTACGGTACATTGCTATCCTTGCTCTCCACCTGTTCTAAACTCCCATAGGAGACATCCCGCATTGCCCGATCCGGTATAAGGAAACCATTGGCCTCGTCATGGAGCGTACTCGGCCCCCGCACGTAGTCGACCGCATAAGGTGGTACTGCCCCAATGCAGACGCCCACCAGACTGCCCCCAGCATCATCCGGGAAGAGTCGTTCCACTGCGATGACATCGAAACGCAGCTTAAGGATCTCATTAATCATTGGATGACGGATGAAAGCACACGAAAGTGCGGCGACTGTGGGGAGATTGCGCCGCCGCATTGATCCCAATCGATGCAGCTATGCCCAGGCCGAGGCCAACGTAGGGGCCTTTCTCGGCACCTCTATACACCAGTCTCCCCCATACCACATGTTGATTAGGATGGAAATGGGGCTATAGTTGAAAGTAATGTGATGGCCAGTTTTATCATTCGGAATGTGAGAAGAATAGATCGAAGGATGACATGAGCATACTATCATCAAGCAGGTCTGTTGTAGAATCTCCTGGTACGGACGGCAGAGGAGGAATACCGGGTACAAGGAAATCACTGGGGCCAATGGCCGCGTTCAGCATAGGCAATCTGTCTGCCTCAGAAAGTATGGGCGGCGTGTTCAGCGCATAGTAGGGGGAGGGAGCAGGATGGATATTGAAGTTCTGTGATAGCCTGCGTCGCTTTGGTTGTCTTTTAGGAAGTTGTGACTCTTGCCCATAGTTATGCGATAAGAGGCTTTGTGGCGTCCTCGTTAGATCCACCTCAGGGGCATTGTTCAATGGGTCCCTGTGACGAGAAATGGCATCATTGTCAGCGATGCCCGGCAAGCCTCGGGGCCTGTCAGTGTGGCTGGTCCTGGGTCTGCACAGCGGCCCGTGATTCGTTCCGCCGTTTCCTGATGGCCTTACGTGGGATTCCATGCCGTATCGATCGAACACTCTATGGAATAGCTCGTGTTTGCTAAGATGTATCTGCGTCAGATACATGTCTTCTTCAGTGACTTGTTGGTATCTCTTGACCTCCGGCCACTGAATCTTTATCTTTCCCAACATGTCGCAGCCTCGCTGGACATCGGGCCAGGCCTTGTTGGTGTAGCCTGTATTCTTCGCCATGCGTATGCAGTGTAAGAGGACTTTGGTACTCGTATATACCGCCCGACATTGTTGGATCACAAAGTGACTGGCAGGCACAGTGGCCATCACTTGCGGAGTGACCCTGATGCAGTTTGACGCGGCCTCGGCGCAACGTAAGAACACTTCAGGGTCTTCAATTTTGAGTCGCTCAATAAACGTGCGGTAGAGGAGCACAACTCCGATATAGTAGGATGACTCGGCAACATTTTGTAGTGCGAGCGGTCGAGCCGCACCATGGGGTCCTTCCATTTTAGGCAGGACCCGCTTAGTGTAGTACGTCTGCAGCTCGGTATCATACTTTTTCATGTATGACTGCAGCATGCTGTTATCTCCATGCGCAGCATTCTGGGGCTGGTGGCATCTGCGAATCCACCGCACGGACTTGTATATACGACCCATGATGATATGAAACTCGGCAATGACTGCGAACCAGGGATCGATCTTGTCCTCCGGTATCAAAGTCAATTGGCTCTCTCCATTATAGAGATCCATGTTGCTTTCGGAGTTGTCGATCGCCAACGGCTTAAGGAGCGCTGTCGACAAAGATCGGTCCAGAATATATAAACACCACCAAATGTTCCCATGTATGCTGCATCTCGCCTCCACTTCAGCCGCCGCATCCACACCATCTTCAAGATCCAATGCTTGATATAGGCGGATCGCGTGGCCAACTGTGATCCAAGCGTCGTTCACCTTGCCACACTCAGTGAGATAGAAGGTTAGAAGGCCTTGCGCAACGACCAAGTTGGTGGCTGACGCGGCATTATGTGCAGTTGGCCGTCCCGGAAACTTGGAAGTCGCATGGGAGTACAGCAGACCTCCCAGGTCCACCTGCTTATAAGCTTTTAGGCGAGGTTGGTCAAAGATAGCGTGCTCTGCTGGCAGCAGGAAGGATGCCACGGCGAGCAGTGCATATAAGAGCAGCAAAAATTTGTCGTCCTCGCTGCCACGGCCGCCTTGGCGAGCCGATAACCAGCGATCAAATTGCGGCTGAAAATCACGTTGGCTGATAATGGGGAATATGGGATATATGGAACGGTAAAATAGGTCAATCAAGAGCTGTAGAAGGGGCTCAGGCAATTGGGTCAGGTCGATCGCAGCAGGCTCTGGGGACTGTGGGGCCGTCACCACGTCTTCCTCCTGCTGGGCCTCGGGGCCTTCGTTGTGACCGTCTCCCTGCTGGTCGGGCAATGAACAGGGACCACGATTGGCATTATCGCTGTCAGACACGTTCGCAGCTATCGGACGAGGTACAGATGGAAGCATTGCTCCTCCGCTGTCTACGTCTTCCTGGCCTGCTTGGACATTTTCACTGAGTTGGCCGTCATGACCGGTTGATGGTTGTGCTTGTGACTGCTGATGCAATCTCTTTTCCATCAGCTGGATCTGGCTCTCGAGTTTCATGAGATATCTAAACCAGCGTTCAGCGATGTCGCTTTCGATGGGGGACCGGGCGTGAAGAGAAGGAAACTCACTGCGGATCCACCATCCTCATGTTGACGGACGGGTCGATATAGACGCACTCAGCCTGGTTGCGAGTGCAGCTCTCGCATGGATGCTCGCCATCACACTTGACTTTCTTCCGCCGACATATCTGACAGGCGCGCCAAACCCGCTGACGCTCGTTCATTGTGCTGAGCGTGTTGCGGAATCCCTTACACTATTGGAGGAGAGAGGAAAGGGGAGTCGGGGAGAAACGCATTCCTGCTACAGTGGAGATTTGACGCACGACCCCAACAATCTGGGGTAGAAACATCTGAGGACCAATCAAACCGTATATAATTAACTAACAATTCCCCGGAGGTGTTATCGAACATAGTGTGGGGTGTGTCTCCACGTTCAGCGTACAGGTGTATGTATCAGCGTGACAGAACAGTATAAAATTTCAAATTTCATTTCAAATTTCAATTCCATTTGGCTTCTCCTTGTCAGCAGCCTAAATGTCCACGGGTATATGCACCAACCGTTTGCTCTATTCTATTCATGAGACATGAATA
This sequence comes from Penicillium flavigenum, assembly GCA_002072365.1. Taxonomy (NCBI): domain Eukaryota; kingdom Fungi; phylum Ascomycota; class Eurotiomycetes; order Eurotiales; family Aspergillaceae; genus Penicillium; species Penicillium flavigenum. Next base: position 189,809 of record MLQL01000010.1, read on the forward strand.
GCTTTAATAGCTTACCTAGGTACTGTCTGCCTTATACCGGAGATGAATACAGTGACAGCGCATAAGTCTGAGCCCCTTTAGCTACCGCCTTTCTTGAAGATACACCGCCTACTTAGATCGTCCTAAAATAGTCATGCCGACTATAATTGAAGGTATTTGATTGGTGGGGTTAGAGCTAGGAGAATAGGGCTCAAACTTATGCACCGTCACTGTATATTGTAAGCGTATTCTCCGTGAAATTTCCGGTCAGCCAAACCCCAAATATTTGCCAACTTTCCCCATTTCTCTCCCTGTTTTCATTTGCTTGATCTATTCTTATGCAGAGTATATTTCCCTATTTCCCTTCATTATATTAACAATCTATCTTTGTTCTTCATTTCATCAAACATTTGAGAACTTCCGGCTAGCTCGCACAACCCTAGTCTACTACAGATAGCTCCTACATTGCCCGATGCGCGTGGTGGCATATTGTATGCTCGTATACCATTAAGGCAAGATATCTGTTACCACAACACAATCAGAAATAACGAGGAAGCTGTTGTGAATTTTCTCACTGATACCCACTCCCCCCCCGCCCGCGGGATACCAAACGCCCCCGGAGTCTGCCGATAATTTCCAGATGAGGCCTATCGGATCACTCCCGGGGGAATGTCACGGAATAGGAACAGCTTCTATAGTACTAATATGATCGTGAATTATGAATAGGCCTGGTATCACGGGTGAAGTACCCTCACACATTAATTATACCAGAAGATTGAGATAAGACACTGCATCATGAAGTCCGAGACCACCAGCCGTCACCACGCGGCGCCAGCAAAGATCCGTGATGCCTTCTCCCGGGCCATGTCCGCCATGTATGCGTCTGAGGTCCCTCTCTATGGAAGACTGTTGTCTCTTGTCTCTCATGTCAACAAGACGACCCTTGAGCAGGACAGTCCACTACGCCAGCGCTTGGAAGCCACAGATGACCTAGACCGCATCGACATGGAACGACATGGCGCGATCCGAGTTGGTACACCGGCAGAACTACATTCAGTGCGTCGCGTGCTCCACGTAATGAACATGCTTCCTACTGGGTTTTACGACCTCTCCGCAGCGGGCGTGCCAGTGCATGCGACTTGCTTCCGCCCCCATAGCGCATCGGAGCTATCCAAGAACCCATTTCGTCTGTTTGTTTCGATGTTGCAGCTACACCTGATCACAGATGAAAAGCTCCGAACTATTGTCATGGAGACTCTTGCCCGCCGTCAAATCTTCTCAGACCGCATGTACGAGCTGCTAGACATCTGTGAGCGCTACGGTGGCCTTACAGACGCCGAGGCTGAGGAGTTCGTGCAGGAGGCGAGGAATAGTTTCCGATGGCATGCTAGTGCTGCTGTTCCTTACGACGACTACATGCGACTCTTGCGCGATAATTCTGTCCTAGCCGATATTGTTGCTTTTCGGTCACCACACATCAACCATCTCACGCCTCGTACCTTGGACATCGATGCCGTGCAGTCCGATATGCTCAACCAGGGCATTCCGCTGAAGGAATACATCGAAGGTCCGCCGAAAAGGAAATGCCCCATTCTCCTACGACAAACCAGCTTCAAAGCCATTGAGGAGGCGATTGAATTTCCAAACGAAAACAAGGGCGACCCGAGAGTATTGCCCAGTGCCGTGTCTGGGTATCACACAGCCAGGTTTGGAGAGGTCGAGCAACGTGGTGTGGCTTTAACAGTCAAGGGGCGCCAGATGTACGACTCAATGTTGCAATCAGCCTTGCAGGATGGCATCACAGCCGCACATGGAGACGCATATTCCCTTAAATTCGCCAAATTCCCCGATTCATGGGAGGATCTACGTGCGGAGGGCCTAGCGTGGTTTCAATACCGTGTTGATTGGGACAAACTGCAATCGTCAGAGACTCCGAAGTCCGATGATCTCGAGTATCTGATTGAATCTGGTTACGTGGTGTACGAGCCCATCGTGTACGAGGATTTCCTCCCTATCAGCGCAGCGGGCATCTTCCAGAGCAATCTTGCCAAACCAGGGACGACTAACGGCGGGTCACCAAAAATGGTTCCTTGCAGTAACAGACGAGAGTTTGAGCTCGCCCTGGGTGTAGTAACTATGGACGAGATGATACTATACAAGAACATCCAGGACGAGAGTCTTCTGAAATGTCGACAATGTGTTCAAGACCTTAAACTGGGAGCGGCGACAAGACAGGAAAAGTAGATACAATGGAATCGATGAATCCGAGTTGAGATATATGCTATTTGGATCATGTACATGTCTTTCATCAATTTACTGGGTATATACCCATGCTAGAATATAGCCGTCTTATTTGCACAATTGGGGCTTGCATTCCAAGTCATGAGAATTAACAGAGTTGGTTGCTTTTTCCCTAGATACATTCTACATTTCTGTATATCGTATACCACTTTCCTTTTCCAGAACCACCTATGCTTAAGTTTGTATCTTGATCAGCAGTTTTCCAGTTGTCTTCTGGGCTGTAAGGTCATCCTGGGCCTGCGCCACCTCCTCCAAGCGATATTCACCACCCAACTCTGGCCGCACGACTCCGGACGCCACCAAGTCTAGCAGCTGCTGCGATCGGAGGACAAACTCATCCCTTTCCGTGATATAGTTTGCCAGTGTTGGTCGCACAAGTTTGACATTTTTCTTGCTCAAATCCAAGACTCGGAAACTTGACATGGCGCCACTGCTGTTGCCATACGAAACCAAAGTGCCCTTTCTCCTCGTGCAGGCTAGGTCTTTGGCAAAGGTAGCCTCCCCGACCCCACTAAGAACCGCATGACAGCCCTTCGTGCTCGTGATTCGCATGACCTCCTCTTGCACATCATTGTCCGTGTAGAGAATAACGTGGTCACATCCGTGCTTCTTCGCAATCTCGGCTTTTTTTGGCGTCGATACTGTGCCGATCACAGTTGCCCCGAGGTGCTTGCACATTTGCACGAGCATACCACCTGTACCTCCAGCCGCCGCTTGGATAAGAATTGTTTGCCCCTGCTCAACCTTATGGGCATCTTGAACGATCGTCCAAGCTGTCAGGCCCTGGAGCATGATCGCAGCACCTTGTTCCGTCGATACCGATGGCGGTAAGACCATAACGCTCTCTGCCGGTGCAGAGACGTACTCTGCTGTGGTACCTTGGGTGAATACTGCCACCCGGTTCCCAACCTGAAGGCCATATGAGGGAGGGACATTGGAACCAATATCGACGATGGTACCGGCGCCTTCACGGCCGACCTGGAGGGGCAACTTCACCGGATATAGGCCGCTACGCTGGTATGTGTCGACAAAATTTACCCCAGCATAATCGACTTTCACCAGGACGTCCGTCTCATTAATAACTGGGAGAGGATGTTGAGTCTCGAGGCGAAGGACAGAGGAGTCGCCATGCTTGTCAATGACGACCGCTTTCATGGATTGTGGGAGTGTGTCCATGGTTCCGAGATAGTAACCACTTAACAGGTGAGAAACAGAGGTTGACTGCTTGGTGATATTGTATAGTATGTGTGGTCGGTGCTTTGGTACTTTTGAAAATCGCAGGGCGCCGGATGAGCAAGCCTAACAATGGCAATCAAGTCATACAAGAGTAAACTCGTGGACTGGTCAAACTTGATACGCTACTCCGATAGACAGATCAGAGTATTGTCTCCCTAGCAGCGGTATGTACAAAGTACTTCATCCCGGAAGCAGCCATTCAAAGGAGCAAACACATCCAGAGCATAGGATTGAGAAGCACATGGAAAGCCGGATAGACCCGTGAGTGGCTCATTTCATTAAGTACACTAAGGGCCATTGTCGGATTGCTCCGTGATTGGGCCTACGAGCACACGAAAGGTATTTTTACCCGGAACATAACTACCATCATTACTCGCAAGTACAATTATGTGACCCATACTGTGAGATACTCCAGTGAGCAGAGCGTCAAGCACCCCGATCGGGAAATTCGTATCGGCCTAAAATCCGGTCCATCGTTACTGCTACATAAGGTACTACCTCGGTAGTATGGAGATTCCCATCTTCCTATAAATACTGAATATCCAAATCATCCTTGATTGATATGGCGACTGAGTACCACCATTCACGGTATGCCTTCACTGTTGGGTCACGCACTCTCACATATATTCAAGTCTGTCTCGCGCTCCCATCAGTCTACTCCACTCGCCGTGCTGATTACGAGATGGCTAGGCCGCGTGTTGATATTGTTGGCGATATTGTTGGCCATTATGAAATACGCAAGGTTTAGGTAATCGAAGTATTGAGATAAAAAGAGATCATAAAGACGACTAATATCTCGGTCGGGTATAGTATAGCGTGGAGGGCAGACAGTATGGTTTAACTATATCATATAGATACGATTCATGAACATACCTAGGCATCTTATAGCCTACTTGAAGAAGAAGGATACCAAAACGGGCCGAGGATCTACCCCAATTGGGGATATGAGGGGTCATCTGCATACATAAAGGTATGGGGCCTCCCCTCTTCTTATCAACTCTTACTCGGTGAATATACCTTGATCACATATTTGATTCATATCCAATTCACAGATATGGCGACCCAGTACCAGCTACCATTCAAGGTACTGCTACCATCCTTCTATTCCTAGTCGGGGTATTCGGCGAGATGTCCGAAGTGTTGAGCCACGCTAACCGGATGTTCTCCAGCTATCGGACCCCAGTCTGCTGAAATTCGACTCCATCATCGGCGATAAATGGGTCGGCGCGAAGAGTGGAAAGCGATTTGAAGTACTCGGTAAGTGAAAGTGCATTAACCTCCGCAGATATCACAGCTAACATATCCACTTAGACCCCGGCACCGACAAACCCTGGGCCAGCTGCCCCGCCAACGCAGCAGAAGATGTCTCCCCCGCCGTGGAGAACGCCCACACAGCCTTCGAGCAATTCCGCAAAGTCAACCCTCGCCAGCGCGCCAAGTGGCTGCTAGAATGGCACAACCTGACCGTTGCAGCCCGCGACGACCTCGCCCAGATCGTAACCCACGAAACCGGCAAGCCACTAGCAGAAGCATACGGCGAGATCGACTACTCCCTCGGGTTCCTGTGGTGGTTTGCCGGAGAAGCGGAGCGCATCCAGGGCAGCGTGGCAACAGCTGCCGCACCGAACCGCCGCATATTCACCATCAAGCAGCCGATCGGCGTCGCAGCCGCCCTCGTCCCATGGAACTTCCCCGTTGCCATGGTTCTACGGAAAGTCGGCGCTGCGCTAGCGGCTGGCTGCACTATGGTCGTCAAACCTAGTCCCGAGACACCGATTTCGGCGCTCGTGCTAGCGGAACTGGCCCATCGCGCTGGTATCCCGGCTGGTGTGCTGAACGTGCTCACTACAGACTTGGAGAATACCCCGGCGCTGAGCGAGGCGTTGTGTAAGCACCCGCTCGTTAAGAAAGTGACGTTCACGGGCTCCACGCGGGTGGGTAAGTTGGTGGCTTCGCACTGTGCGCATGGTCTTAAGAAATTGACTCTCGAGCTCGGTGGGAACTGTCCTTTCCTTGTTTTCGACGATGCCAACCTCGACCAGGCGGTTGAGCAGCTGATGTCGCTGAAATGGCGCCATGCGGGCCAGGCTTGTATTACTGCCAACCGGATCTACGTCCAGGCTGGTATTTATGATCGCTTCGCTGCTCTTCTGAAAGAGCGCACTGCTGCGATAGTTGTTGGCCATGGCGCCGTGGCTGGTACCACAATGGGACCATTGACCACGCCTCGGAGTCTTGATAAGGCCTCTGCGCAGGTTGAGGATGCTCTTCGGCTCGGCGCTGATGTTATCTTGGGTGGTAAGGCTGTGACGTCGCAGCCGGGTTATTTCTTCGAGCCTACTATTCTGTCGGGAATGACGGAGGAGATGCTCATCTCGCAGGAAGAATCGTTTGCGCCTATTGCTGCACTGTACCGGTTCGAGACTGAGGAACAGGCTGTCAAGCTGGCTAATGATACCAGTATGGGTCTAGCTAGTTATGCTTTCACCAAGAATATTGATCGCATGTGGCGTCTGTTGGAGAACTTGGAGGCGGGAATGATTGGAATGAATACAGGTGAGTTTTCTATCAATATCAAGTCTAATCAGTCTGACCAATTGGTACAGGCAACTCATCGGCCGCCGAGTCACCTTTCGGTGGTCTCAAGGAGTCTGGTTATGGCAAAGAGAGTGGAAAGGACGTGGCTGTCAATGAGTACTTGGTTACTAAAACGGGCACTTTGACCATTGAGGGACAATATTAAGTACATCGTACATATACACATGTGTATAGATCATCTCGGTTCTACCCAAATTGAAATGAAATTCATGGCTGTTGTATTTGCTTGATTGTGACTGGTCAACCGAGTCCACTTTACTCCGAACAATATCTTTTGATTGGCTGAATACAATCTGGGGAGATCTTTTCAATATCAGATTTTCTTCACTGCACACTTTTGGTTATTCTCGCCATGGACGATCTTAGTCTGCTACGACACCTGATTCAGAATCACCCGCTAATCGACCACCATGCCCATAACCTATTGAACCCAGAGTCAGCCACCGACTACGACAATTACCCATTAGAAGCCATCGCCACCTCAGCAGACGGTCGCGCCCTACAAAATGCCCGCACAACCCTCCCCTCGCTACGGGCCACAAGCCAGCTCTCGGAGCTCCACGGCCGACCATGCGCAGACTGGAACGACATCCAATCTGCACACGATGAAAGCGTGCGCGAAGACTACTCCACCTTGATCCGAAAGTCTCTAGCAGGCACGCACGCCCTGCTACTCGATGATTATTTCAGCGACGACGAAGATATCGAATCCTCGAGCTGGCACGATAGCTTCACGGCCTCACCGACAAAGCGGATCGTGCAGATCGAAGCCATGGCCGAGTCCACAATCCTGCAGGTATCGAACTCGCGCAAGAACGGCGAATCAGTCTGGAACAATTTCCGACAGCGGTTCCAGGACGCTCTCAGTACCGCCTTGGACGATGCCAACATAGTTGGCTTTGTATCAGAAATATGCTGTCGGACCGGGTTGGACATGGATGCGTATTCCTCTGATGATACCACCCTTGGCGGGTCATTGATTCGCATCCTTGATTCTGGTACAACCAAGTCTGGGTTCGCGGTCGATGATAAGGAGATATGTGACTGGATAGTCCAGCAGACACTGAAAGCGATCTCCTTTAAGAAGAAAGCCGGTGTTGTGAAGCCTTTGCTGTTTCAAGCCGGCTTGGGAGATAACCGGATTAATCTTTTGCGAGCTAACCCTGCATGCCTGCAGCCTTTAATCGCCCAGTACGCTGACGCGGATATTGTGTTGTTGAATGCCGGTTACCCTTACACCCACGAGGCGGGTTATCTGGCTGCTACTTATCCAAATGTCTATCTTGATCTCGGGAAGGTCTTTCCCATGGTTAGCCGAGAGGCGCAGATGAAGGTCCTGAGAGAAAGTTTGGAGCTCGCGCCTACTAATCGTTTGCTTTGGAGTACCGACGGCCGGTTTCACCCGGAGACGTTCTGGTTGGCTAATCGACAGTTCCGCCAGGCCCTCGAGACGGTCAGTTGCAAGTCTATTTTTGATACTAATTGTCTTTCCTGATGCTTATTTTCTTTGTATTGCAGGTACTAGTGGATTACGTTCAAAATGGCGACTTCACTGCGTCCCAGGCTATGAAGATAGCAGCTGATGTTCTGTTCTATAACGCCAATCGTCTTTACAGCCTGAACTTGACTCCATCGTACACTGCTGCGGAGTAAACTGCTGAGTACAAGGATACAGAGGTATTTGCGTTCCATTAATTTGTATTCGCAAGGAATATACTGACAATGGTCCCATCAGCTGATGCCTCTACTCACGCTCTCACAATGCATAACCCTTGGGTATTGCAATTCCGTTGCGAAAGTCAATCACGGATTGCTGAGATCTTGCAAAGGCAATATGGGCGTGCAAGCACCGCTGGCGCCCGTCCATGTGAAGAACTACGTAACAGTCAAGCAAGCCGAACCAGCGCACCTGCTAGGTATCCAAACCGGATGCGCGCCAATTTTGGTGTACGGCACCGAGCACAAAATACGTACATGTATGCGGAGTATGTATACTGAATTTTCATATTAGAACTAAATGTGGCCATGATCTTTCCATGCTGTCTTGCCTCATCCCAAGTCATAATACATATTGCAAGGCCAACAGAGCGATCCAGTACCTAAAGTAACAGGTACCTATGTGCGTGTAATTCCAAAATAAAACCCAAAAAGAACATTGAAAGACACGCATGTACCACCGGGTGGGTAGAACGTTGCACGCCGCGGAATGTTGAGTATCATGCAAGAAGCGAATAGCGAAATAAGAGAAAAGAAGACAAAGCAAGGTATAGAAACAAGCTATACCACTCCAGCCGTAGCTTCCCGTGTATCAAGCGAAACAGTTCCAAAAATGGGAGTTGTTAGAATGTGGGTGTAAATCGAGATATGGTAGAGACAGAAGACAAGCCAAACATCATCACGTTCATTGGCTGATATGATAGTATTGATAATGTTATAATAACACGATCAACACAGATCATTTGTCAACCTCAACGGCGGATTGATATCACAGATATGATAGGTAAAAAAAAAACATAGAGCAAAAGTGGTACATGTCGTGTGCGATTGATCAAGACGTACAGTTGAGAGGAAGAAAGGAGCACGTAAATATGCAAGAGAAGAGGTGCCAAGGGGCAAGGCGACGCATCGCAAGCTCCAACCGAATGGATGGAGATGAGGATTTCACAAATGAGCTTGCACGGCAGATCAGTTTGCAAAATGGACAAACATGCTGCTTCAACATGTCATCTTCCGTTCTGTCACCAACTCGTCCCTTTCCCACTCATCCAGTAGCCGTGCTACTTCTCTGAAAGAGACCGGTTTAGTGAGGAATAGATCCACACCAGAAGCTATAGCATCCGACTCATCACGAGAGCTACTGAGTCCGGTTAAAGCAATGATGATAGCCGGTTTGCGGCCATCTGTATCCCTCTCCAGCGAGCGAATAGCACGAGTAGCCTCGAAACCATTCATGACGGGCATTGACATATCCATGAAGATAATGTCATAACCACTCTGCATGCGCTCAACTGCCTCAACGGCCAATTTGCCATTCTCAGCCGGGTCCAGGTCAGTCAGCTGGCGCTTTTTGAGGAACGTGATCATCAGGTTGAGGTTGATGCGATTGTCATCAACCACGAGCACTCGTGCCAGTCGCCGAGAGGGGTTTGCGCCCTCTACCAGTGGTTCTGGTAAGGGGGCTTCTGAAATATCCTCAGTTAATGCCGTCACTGGCAATGGTTGTTGCAGCGGCGATGCCTTCATAGGGCGTACTCCGGGGCAGTCCGGCTCAGGTGCGCTAATATCATCAGCAGTGGATATGTGGGGGGAGGCGAGTTCAGATGGCAACGAGGACGTCCTGATCGGCAGATTCAGTGGTTGCAGAGCGGAAGCCGGTGTCGTGGATCTCGATTGCCCGTGGGTCAGGCACCTCATTACGCTTCGAGCTAATTTATGTGGCCCACAGGGACGACGGATGATGTTCACGGAGGAGGCAAGAGGCAACCACTCGGATTTTGCTCCGGTGTAATCCACAGACTTGTGGCATAAGACGAGAAGGGCAGGCAAAGTAGCCGAAGGTGCAATGGTACGGAAGTTTGGTAAATCGTTTTCATCCATAAGCACAAGATCAATATGGGCGTCCGGTGTCCATGCGACGATCTCGATATCGTACCACTCTGAAAGGTATCGAGCAATTTCAGACCAGTTAGAGTTGGCAGTCACCTCGGATGGACCGACACCCCAGATAGAGGCTCGTCTACCAGGGTATCCCTCGCGTAGCAGAAGAGTTTGGGTTAAGGTCTCTCTCTGTTGGATAAGCTGTCCAGATGGTTCAACCTCTGGGCTTTCCTTGCCAACAGGCCGCTCTAGCGGGAGCGATACATGTACGACAGTGCCTTCCCCCGGCCGACTGCGAATTCGAATGCTTCCATTCAAAGCCTTGACCAAACTGCGAACAATTGACAATCCAAGTCCAGTACCAACAGCCAGGGCATCTTCCTGAGCAAAGGGCGTGTAAAGCTTGCCGCGCAAAAACTCCTCCGATATACCTTTCCCTGTGTCGGTTACTGTCAATGTGACCAAGTCTTCAAGGCCTTGCCGTCGAGATCGTCCTTGAGACTGGCTCGATGCTGCCAAGGATAATGTGACACGGCCAAATTCTGTGTATTTCATGGCATTTCCAAAAATATTCATAATGATCCGCCGCAAAGCGCCTGGCTGAGTCCGGTAGACCCAATCCCGGAATGGAACGTCAATAACAACTTCGACGTTGGACCGCTGATTCTGCGACTTTGTCTGATGTGGCATCAATACGGGCAGGTCAGCTGAAGCAGTCGAGCTCTGGCCATACACATTGCCAAGACAGATGCCTTCAACGACTTCCTCGGCGAGAATGGCCACATCGGTAGCCACGAGCGTATCCAGATGATGCGGCAGCTTGTCCGATCCTTTGAAATCGAGCGGTGACTCTTTCTTGCGTTTCATTGACCGCCATGTCCGTTCCAAAGATACCACTTTGCTGAAGTCAAGTACCTGGTTCATTGTATCCAGTAACGTCCGGCCACAGGAATTGATAGTTTCAAGCAATGAGTCCTGGAATTCGTTTAGATGAGTGCTGTTCAAAAACTCAGCAGCGGCCAAGATGCCATGTAGAGGGCTACGGAGTTCATGTCTAGTACAACATTCTAGTCAGTAACTGTGGTCGGCACGTGGAATGTCCGCTAGAGACGATGAGAAACTCACGAGATACTCCCAATGAAATCACCCTTCTGGCGATCCGCGATGAGGGATTCAACGCGGCTATATTCGGCCATGATGGATGATGAAAATCCAAGCACTGAGCTGAGCTCGACTGAGGTGGTGAACACCTGGGTCTCAATTGTGCTCCAGCAGAAACACCCTCCGAACCATTGCGAAGAAACAGCATCCCACAGGGGCACAAACATGATTTGTGCGGCATGTGGAAAATACTGGTTGAGTACTGAATTCTCCGCAGCTTTCCGCCGTTTTCGCGTTGGCTTTGAAGGTTGTGCACTGGGTGGGGACCGACTGGTGGCACTGGTGCCAAGAGGGGCCTTGTCTTGGGCTTCTTGGTCGTCATCATCGGATGTCGAGATGAGCCCATCGCGATGGAAAGACCATAGCTTTCCTTTGGGGTAACGTCGAAGCAGCAATTGCAGGAAGGATCGATCCAAGTTGGCAGCAGGGCATGTGGCCATCGAACCTGCCTGGGGAGCAAACGGCTCTTCATTTGTTGATGCCGACAGGACAGAGGCAGGTCCGCCACCGGCGGAACAATCACCCCCCATATCGGCATCCATCAAAGGGCTATTGTTGGCCTCCAGGAAAATGACCCCACCGTCGCCACTCAGGTCAAGGCTCTCGCGGAGTAAGTTAGCCGCCCTGCGGAAGCACCAAGAGTTGCCTTGCGAATCATCCGGTGGTAGTCGATTTCGGCTGCTGCTTGTCAGCCATTCTGGCAGAGAGCTCTCTACGGTGCCCGATTCAACCTTTGAGCCGTTGTCTAATTTTGAACTACTGCCCAATTTCCAATCGTAGTCCAGTTTCAAATCTGAAGGAACAGAGCTGAAGGAACGTGTGTCGTTACTGAGTGACCGGCCGTTTGGTGGACTATTGGAAGGTGCTTGCGATGGGTTTTCTGAGCCGTCTCCATGAGATCGACCAGAGGCACTGATTCGATTGTAGGAGGATGGCGGAGTTGCTGATAAATGGCCGACACTGTCGGTGCGCGACGGGTCGACATTATCCACAAAACTGGAGCTTCCCTCAACGAAATAGCTGAGCCCGCGGGAAAGGCGTGCAGCCCGGCGTCCTTCGGAAGCCTGTCTGCAAACCCTCAAGTAGTCCATCACAAGCATCGATATAGATCCCAGCGTATCCTTCTCCAGCGGTGTCAATCCATCCCGGGGCTTTTTATCCAACACGAAAAAACAGCCCAAATTGATATTCTTCTCGGTTGTCAAGGGAGTTCCAGCGAAAAAGCGGAAGTTGGGATCCTTTTCAACGAAGGGAAGGTGTTTGTATCGCTCATTTTCGGTCATGTCGTTCACAATTAGAAATTGATAGTCTGCATTTTTGCGGTCGTTGGGGGGTAGAGAAACGGTGTCCTGTCGAATGGCGTCAAAAACGAGGAATCATAGAAATAAACAATGATGCGATCGAGTTCGACAATGGCTCCGGGTCGGCCAGCTCGTCGAATGAGCAAAGCTTACCTTGGATACACTCCATGCCTTGCGGGTGTCGGATGTCCCCAACCAGATATTGTCATTGTCGTCGTGGATTGACGGGTCGTTCAGATTGAGAGATCTTGTAGCTTCGGCAATGATGTGCTGTTGATCACGATCCAATACAGAGATAAACACACGCTCCACATTCAACCGCAAAGCCGCTAGCTGGGCAAATGACGTCATGGTACTGTTTGAGGTACCTAAAACGAGAGCTTCGGAGCCTCTGCTCGCTGGTCGTGAAGGCGCACTATGTGAGGGCATTGAGCCTTCGGATATCGGCGGGGTGATTATATTTCCTGAATTTGCAGAAAAAGGGAATCCATCGTTCGCAGGAAGCCAAGTTGGAACCACCTCGGCTTGGGAAGCAGGCTTGTAGTAGCGGTACAGCTCTCTTGCCCTGCGATCCGCATTGTGTAGGCCATCCTGGCGTGTCCTAGGAACATCCATCGTTTGCCGGTAGTGTTGAAAGAGCCAGGATACAGTGGTGCATCCTCGGACTCCCAATTTCGATATGGACGAAGTTGTCACGCCGATGACGAGCAAGGCAGGGTGAGGGCCGAGCGAGGTCGAAATGCAGAGAACAAGTGGTCAAGAAGCTGGGAAATTGCTGGAGGGAGGTGTGTGACTAGGTTAGTCACAGATTATTGGAGAATTGGAAAGAAAGTGGGATTCCTTGATTTAGATACGACTCTCCACAACTGAACAGCAAGTCAGGTGAGCGCAGGATTCCAAGGAAGACTGGGTATAGGCAGGGCCCCATCTGTCAAGGTACAATAGGGACGGGTATTGGCGAGGTGGAGCACTAAGGGGAGCAATGCGTAGGACATGATTAGAGGGAACCAGCGCTCAATGCACATTGGGAGTTGCGTATGGAGTACCATCCACTCCGCCGCCTCATCGCCCCTATCGTGGAATTGTGCAGCATCTTGAGATCGGCACACCAAGGTGGCGCAACTGTCGCTGGATCAACATATTGCCTCGAGCACGATGGAGAAGGTACCAGGTGTTGTCCACTAGGAAGTACCAGTGTGGAGAAGATGGAGACAAAGCAGGTTTCAGTGGCTGTGAGGTGGTGCTGTGGCGTTCTGGGCTGGCGATCATTGGCTGATAGCCTCAGGCCACATTATCTGCCGTGAAAGTCAGGCATCTAAATCAAAGTCAAGTGGGCCAATGAATCTTCGCGATCGTTCTACCAGGTAGAAGTTGTTAATTGCAGGTGGTTGTTCCTTGCTTCATTCATAATGTGAAACATGCTGTCTCAGCCCTCGCTACTGTCGGCCGGGACTTCACCGATGCCGTCACTCAAAAACTGTACGTCATTTTTTCTCAGGGGCTGGATCAGCGCTGCAAGCCCTATGACGACGGTGGCGAATACATGAAGCAGCTATACAAGATAGGGCAATCTCTACTTGACAATGTTGACTATGACAGCTATAGAAAGCGATCTTCTCCGTCACGGGCCTGACCACACAAGATGATCAAAGACTCACAAAATCATATGTTGTATTCAACTCTTCTAAACTTCTAGGAATTATGACCGGTCACCGCACCCCAGATATACGCCACCCACGACCCAACTGTCAGCAAAAGTAAAGCTCCAAAGCAAAGTATGGAGATCTTCCGAGTGCGCCCGCGCTGGGTTACCAAGTTGCGCTCCCGAATACGCTCGATGACAGCCGCACCCGATGTCAACCGCTTATGCCGAGTCCACTGCAGCGGCGCCAGGTTATCAGTCACAAACGAGCCGATCAGGATAGCTGCGCCGACAACCGTAGCACCGGCACCAAGAACTAGGTAGACCTGGACCACCCGGCGGTATGAATTGTCGTCTGCGTCCTGCAAAGCTCCTGTGGTGATCCGAATTATAATGCTCATACTATTACGGTTTCCAATGTTAAACTCCATGTCCCTGAACACAACCTGGGTGCTGGGTTTTGGGGTGAAACTTACGCATTATTCATGGTGACCTTCAGGGCATAGGCAGATCCAAAGACCGATTGGTGCCAGAGAGTGGTGCGGATGCTATCGATGACCGAGGTTGGTCCGAATGACACGGCAATGCCGTAGATGCCGAATGCAGCCCCTGTTCCCGCATGTGATGTTGCAAAATTAATGAGAACCATACTCAACAGCATGCCGAGACCGCAAGTAAACACTACGGAGGTCAGTATGAGGCTTATTTTAGGTCTTTATGACAAAACTCACAGACAGATGCTCGGTTGCCGAGGACATCAATGAATACACCCAAGCAGGGAACGAGGAAGAAGCCTGGCTAATGTCAGCTTTTGTCCAACAACGATGACCACACCTTCCAGGAATATCGTACCTGCATACTGCGAAAGAGAACTATACCACCCGGCCTTGATGGAATCGACATTGAATCTCTTCTCGGCCAGTTCAGTGGCATTCTGGCTGAAGACTGACGCAGCACTCGTTTGGAATATAGAGAAGGCCATGACAGCCCAGAACATCCAAGGGAGCTCGAACATCTTCCTGAATTCGAACTTTTTGTTTTTCTCTGTCAGTTGTTCTTTTGTGGCTTCATCGCGTCGTCCCTTGTAGTGGCGATTACAATATATGTTGAAGAACCAGAATGCAGCGCTGGCGGCATTCGTGAACAGGTTCATGAATACTGCAGTCCAAAAGACCCACGCGAAGTTTCCAGTTTTCTATGTTCATGTCAGCACTGGCTTAACCAAAGCAAACGGCGAAAAGCAATTACCTTTGAGATGACGTTGGCAGTCGACTTCCCAATAAAGCCCCCGATCTTGCCGATCGCGAGCTCAAAGCCTAGAGTGGATGCAAATCCGTTGCTAGGAGGAAACCAAGAGGAAAACATTTTATACTGGGCGATTTGTGTGGCGATATCGCCCAATGCGAGGATGATTCGACCTCCGATCATGAAGTCGAAAGAGCGCACGGTCGCTGCTGCAGCGACGAGGATGGAACCGATGGTATAGACGATATTTCCATAAACGATCATCTCTATCACAAAGGACTGGTCAGGATATCTCTCGCTGATTTGACAGACTCGGCAACATACGAGCTCCACCGACACGGTCGGTGATCACACCACTTATCAAAAGCAAAACCGTTGCCATGAAATCCTCGCTGGCTTCCAATAGCGAAAATTGAACATTGTCTATATGCATTTCCTGCCAAGCAAATCGTTAGCGAATTCTGCGGATCGGCATTTCCGTGGCATGAAGTACCTTTTTCATCGTGCTCTTCATTGCACCCGTCACGCCAGAACTCCAGTGCGAGCCAAAGCTAATACACGATATCAGCGCGACAGCGCATAACTTTGCTGCAAGCGGCGGTGGCTTCCTTCCATCAGAGTCATCGCTGTCGTCGCTAGGTTCTTCCGACGGAGTCTTGATGTCTTCACGGACAGGCGCCGACACCACGTCCACAGACTTCGAGTCCGAAGCGTCAACTGCCATAATCACAACCCGATAGTGGTATTATATAGCAAGCTTCTAGCTCAGGCTGTCAAAGAAAATAAAGTCTTTCAGGCGAACTTGAAAAATAGTTCCATGGCCTTCCTATTTATGGACCCCGGAGATTGATAAAAGTTTAACGACAGAGCGGAGCCCTGCTAGTCGGTGCTACGGTGAGCTGTGGTGGAAAGGGCCGAAGCTCCTGATTAGCTCCTAATTGTCTCCACTACGTTAAAAAAAAAAAGAGAGAAAGAAGAACTTGCAAGGTTTACCTTGTCGCTTGGCGCGGTGTTCCATCAGATAAGATGGTCCAGATCGGGGGGTTATACCCGAAAGGGGTCTAGCGCGGCCTATCTACTCCAATTCGGGGTAACATCGGTGAATTTGACTCACTTTAGTCGCTTCAACGTTTTCAAATGGTGGAATAGGGTTGAAAGAATTTCTCGGCTTTTGTCCGAGCTATACGTAGTCAGCTTGCGCTATTATTTCTTTTAGACCCGCTCGGATTCTTTAACCTGGTTATATCTCTATTCAGATTATTAGCTAGGGCCATTTTGTCTCGAGGGTGGTCCAAGTCAGTCTCACCACCACTTTTTTCGACTTCCACAATTTGTACAAGGACTAGGCTGTCATTAAAAATTCAAATATTGATATAGTTAACGCTCGTTAATATACTCCCGAAGTCGATTCAAGCTACTTAATCACCACTGACCGATGTCCTTCAGCCGCTTTGAACGCCCCGACTATAAACTACCTCCAAATGAGACATCGAAAAGAGATGTCGAAAACAATCCCACAGTGGGGCCCTCCCAAGATATACTATGCAATCAACGAGAAAAAGAAGACACAACTACACTTTTTCCGTCTGCCGGTCGCTGCCATCCCCATGTTGAATTAGTGCTGCTACGTACTCCCCATTGCTCTCATCGACACCACCGATCAAAAAGCACAGAATCAGCGCCACACCGCCGAATCCCAACGTAGAGAGAAAGACGGTACTATACGCCTGGGAGTTTCCCAGTTGGAAGGCAGATTGGATCAGCGGGACGTCCCCAGCAGTCAGACCCGGAATGCCCTCGCCTACCCGGTTGGTTCTTGTCAGGTTTGCGATGAGCTGGGGGATGAAGGATTCGGGCACACCTGCCGACAGCGCGACTGGAGTGACGGCGGCGGGAATCGTCTGCAACAGACGATTGTTCAGGATAGTGTTATACATTGCTACTGCGACCGAGGTGCCCGCTAGGCGAATGCATCCACTCAGGCCACCGGCGGTGCCCAATGCTTCCTGGTTTTTGATTGGGAAGGTCGTCATGGGCAGACCAATTCCATCCGCCATGCCGATCACGAGGTTACCCGTAACGAGTACGCCCACCGTCAAGTCCAGGTTGAGTGGGTTGGCTGCGCAGGCCGCGAGCAGCCCCGTGCCGATGAATGTGCCCACGATGACTAGTGGTTTGGCCGGTAGCCAGTTTGCGAAAAAGGGGCCCGCCATCTGGCCTAGCGCGAACGACATGGTTACCAGTCCCGACATGGTCGCGCTGGTGGCTGGACTTAGACTGGGGTAGAGGATGGCAACTGCTCTGGGCCAGATAATGCTGGTATATATTAGGATGAGTCTCCACCAAGGTCAAAGGGTTGGCACGTACCCAAAGGCATAAAAGTTCATGGCTTCAATTGCACACCAGACCACGCAAGAAGTGTACTTAACGTTTTTGAACAATTGAAGAGGAAGGTAGGGTTCTTTCAGCGATGATTTCAACTCATAAGCTATACAGACGGCGAGAATGGCGACGCCGGAGAGCAGGGTTCCCAATACCTGTCCGCTCTTCCAGGGGTAGATCGACTTTTATGCTCGTTAGCGATCACGTCAAGCTTGATAGCAGAGCCATGCACTTACGCCACCCCAGTTTAACCCAATTAGGAAGAGGATCATGCCGGCTGAAAATAATACAAGACCGATGAAGTCAAACTCGCGAACCATTTGTTTGACGGTTTTATCGCGGTGTAACATGTGGAAGGATGGCGGGTGGTAGAAGAAGAACCACAGCGCTACCGACAGAGCGTTCTACGCAGTCAGGTAGTAGAAGCATCCGCGCCATTGCACTGCAGTGTTATTCTGGATAGTGATAGCAATCTTCGGTCCGAGAATGTTCTAGTCGCAGACGTCAGCAACTCCAGTTTTACTGCCCAGAGATCCCGATCGGTACTTACTGTTGGCAAGGTCCACAGAAACAGTCCGGAGTTGGCGATGAAGCGCCTCTTCATGGGCACAATCTCAGACACGACCCAGAAGAAAGAGCACTGAAAGCCCGCGGCAATCCCGATCAGAGTTTCCCCTGCGATGAGCTGCCCGATAGTGCCGGCTCTCGCACCGACGATACTGCCAACCAGGCCGATGACTGACCCGATAACGAAGAACCAGCGGCGGCCAAACAGGTCACTCAGACGGCCGGCCAGCATGAGCACGATGGCCTGGGTCAAGGAATACACAATGCCGACCCAGTTAATGTCACTCGATCCCGATCCTATACCCTTTCTCGTTAGTACCGCTCCGAAGATATTGAATACTCGCGTCCAGAACATATATACCTCCGAGGTCGTTATTGATATCAGTCAGAATCGGCGCTACCAACGCATAACCTCCAGTTCCACACGCAAAAGCGACTCCAATGGCCTGTTCAATAGCTGTCAGTGTCTAGAAAGCAGACAGGGGGTTGAAAAGGGGTAAAAGCCATACACAGTAACTTCCGATGAAGTATGGGCTGTAAAAGTACCCTTTAGGCAACTCGTCCTGCTCCCTTCCCATGGCTTCAGGGACGCGGTCAGTCTCGACATGTTGCTCTTGGTGAGCCATGTTTGCTGTTTCGAGGTGGTTAACCTGTAGCCCCTTGCCATCTTCATTCCCAGTGGTAGACAGAGAACCCATGTTCTTGTGCCTCGTGCTATCGAGTAAGTCCGAAACGGATTGATAGGCAAGATATGTAGGGATGGCAGGGATTGAAACGTCCAATGCAGCTATGCATTATGTGCGGCTTTATAGAAGGGAACGAGTTGTACCTAGGTACGCACCCCAGACGCCACTGTCGCGACCCCATGGGGTGCAGTAGGTCTAGAATGGGGTTAAGGTTTGGATGCGCTAATTCTCGTGTTCTGAGAGGTTAGGGGTTGGGCCGGACTGAGCCGCGGATTCAGCCGCTGCTCTATTCCGAACGGATCTCCACGGGTTGTTCCATTTGGACTGGATACGAGTTAGTCTCGCTAGTGCTCTTGGCGGGGGACACTTTTTGGCAAAAAGTATCAATCGAAGGCCGAGATTGGAGAGTCGACGGGTCACAAAAAGGGCATTACGTGGGCGAGAAATTCGAACGGGCCAAATATGGACGAACAAAGAACAAAGAAAGGCTATCTACACTGTGAGGCAATTTCAGGCACCAATCACACCCCGATGTGATGACAGAAGGTCTTATGTTGGCTATCAAATGTCGCGGTAATTAACTAAGTACTCCTTAATTCGCGGATTTATTCATTTCGTCTGCACTATTTGGTAGCTCTGTTATACACAAGATCATCTCACAATCTTCCAGCGTGGAGCCCGCCGCTGATGACTAGATTGCTTCCAGTGGTATACAACGATGCATCCGACAGGAAATAAACGGCAGCGCCCTTGAGATCCCTACGATCGCCCATCCGTCCCATGGGAACAGCATTCCGCATGATCGTAGCCAACTCCGGGCGATTCGTGAATTGACTGACCGACATGTCGGTGATAGTGTGCCCGGGGGAGATCATGTTCACACGAATTCCCTTCGGTGCTAGTTCAACGGCCAAACCATGAAGCAACCCATTAGCCGCTCCTTTGGATGCCGAATAAGCTGTTAATCCCTGGCTCTCGACGCCACTTTCCGTCGCGATACTCCCGATGAGAATAACGCTACCCTTCGGGGCGAAGTCATCAGAGGTGGGCTGATTTTTGAGCATCGCCTTCACCGCTAACTGCACGGTGAAGAAGAGTCCAACGCTCTATATCGGTGTTATTAACCAACTCATTGTGAAAGATGATAGGGCCTTCTTTTATCACGTACATTGACCATTTGGAGCCGAACCACCTCTTCCCATGTATGATCGACAAAGGGCTTTTCGACGCAGATACCTGCACACGCTATCCTGTTAAATTTTAGCACTTTGAATGTAATTGGTGATCTTGTGGCAAAGGGCGTGACGAAAAATGATAAACTGGACGGCAATGGACAGAAGGAACTTACACGCCATCAACCCTCCCAAACTCTGCTAAGATTCCATCGAATGCTTTGGTTACCAGCATCTCGTTGGTGATATCGACACTGTATAAATAATTCCCATGTTAGAAACAGTCAACCAGATCAAATGCCAATCACATATGAATAGCACACCTGAAATACTTCACCCGACTCTTCTTGTGCAAGTCTTGAATCTCGCGTAGATCCAGGTGAGGCACCTCACGATAGTCAATCACTGCAACATGGCCACCAAACTCCACGACGGCCTTGACTAGAGCGAGCCCGATGCCATCCCCACCACCTGTAGTTGTATCAGCTATGGCTTGTGGCTCAGCACCGAGTTGTACTTAACTGTGATTACCACCACCTTGTTCCGCAAACTATGGAAATCGTCCACGGTACTGGTGGTCTTGTACGACTGCAGCGATTCTTGGATAGCCGATTGCGAAGCCATTGTTATCAATTCCACAGGTCAATCTTGAGTTAGTTTTATCTCAGAAATTATGGCCGCTGACCAGCTTGCTGTTGTTACTGGGATCCTCTCTTATTTCACAACAGCAATGGATTAATAATGCGGCGAGACGGAGTATGGATAGCATCATTGTTTGATGCCGGGACTCAGCCGAAGATCCCGAGGAAGGGATACTTAAGTCATGTCCACAACACCTCCAGTATTGGTAACCACACATTCAATTCTCTTGTGATCGTGCACCCTCGACGAAATCTCATCTGACCGTTGCACCATCCACACTGCAATTCTCCAATAATCACCATAATAACCGCTCCTCCTCAATATTCGGTTTCTCGCATCACCATGGGAACCAAGAAATTCACCGCTCGCGAAGTGCTAGACGCTTTCTACAAGGCAGAGCGCGAGTACATGCAGGCTACACCAGAGCAGCGTGACTATGCCAGTATCGCAGCTACTCTAGCTCCAAATGTTCGCATGGAGCAGACATCCGCCCTGCCATACGCTGGTGTCTACATTGGGCCAGACGGCATGCAAGACTGGACGCGCCGCATGGCCGATTACTTCGAGGTTGTGGACGTGCAAAACCCGGAGATCTTTGAGTGCGCCGGGTCCGAAAAGATCGTCGTCTTGTCGAATGTCCACTTCAAGGTCCGCAAGACTGGCAAGGAGATGGATTTCCCTTTCTGTCAGGCTATCACTGTCGACCTAGAGCGTGGCGTCATTGTCGAATTGAGGCCTTTTTACTGGGACGTGGCGGAGGTGAATAAGTCTCTGGGATATGCTCCATGATGGTATCCAAATGAGCAGATCGGTTAGACTGGGTGGGAACGTGTGATACTGGTCTAAAAAACATGTACGGAGTGATGTGTTCGAAGAAAGTAGATACATAAAGGAACAGTGCGCTATAGAATTCTACAATTTTTCAAACGAGGTTCATAAATATATCGACACGTTAGGGTATAGCATCCTGTGAATAAGAAACAAATAACATAGGCTGTTCGTGGTAGCCTCTATGGAGTGCTATTCAGGAAATCTAGTGGATGTGCAAGTAATCCCTGTTTTATTTTCTAAAATGATATCACCACCTGGGCAACCGCAACTGATTACAAATAGCCCCCGGGAAGATCCCGGTAAATCCGTAGGACATAGGGCGGATAATAGGAGATATCCTATCCCTTGATGTAAGTAGTAACAGGTTATTTTCCGGCTCTCCCGCGGCTTTTCGCCGTCTTGTTAGGGGATGCACGGAGTGCAAGGTCAACAATCGGACCGACAAAATGTCACTTAAAGCCAGATTATTCAATAGCCCATGGCTAAATAAACGACGTCCGTGAAAACTGGATTCATAGCCTCCCCATTATTTATTCTGACCCATTGCAAGCGTCAACTTGAGAACCACTAGCCTACTAGTACAGGGCTTCATACGGTTGTTTCATTCATCATACCGGAAACGAGAAACCGAAGAAGATGAGCCTCGCTTTCAACACCGATTCTGTCGTCCCACTGTGGCTGAACGGAGCCCAGCGCGTGACAAATACCACCTTTGAAGTGGTCTCACCCGTCTCCCATCAGGTCTTATGGAAAGCCTCTGCGGCTGGCGAAGGCGATGTCGAAGATGCGACGGCATCAGCCGCTACAGCCTTTGAGACGTGGCGATGGACAAAGCCCCAAGAGCGGCGCGAGATCTTCTTACGGGCCTACGAGCTCCTGAAGGAGCGTCGGGATCAGAGCATGGCATACAGTACCACAGAGACCGGGGTGCCACCGGTCATGTTTGGATTCGAATACAACGGTGCCATCGATATCTGTCTGCAGCTAGCCGGCCTGTCCGCGCATTATGGCACTGTAGTCGACCCTGACGCAAATGACACCAGTGCAGTGGTCATCAGTCAACCGTATGGGGTGGTGTTGGGTATTGGACCCTGGAATGCTCCCCATACACTCGGCATGCGATCCTGTCTGTTCCCTCTCGCTGCTGGAAACACAGTCATCCTAAAAGGCCCCGAGCTGGCCCCAGCAACATACTGGCATTTCGTTTCGATTCTGCATGAGGCCGGTCTCCCGGCTGGCTGTTTGAACACCATCTATCATCGACCGAGTGACGCCGCCGCCATCACAAAGCAGCTCATATCACATCCAGCCATTCGAAAGGTGAATTTCACCGGTAGCACTGCTGTTGGGTCTGTTATTGCGGGGCTTTGCGGACAGTATATCAAGCCCTGTCTTCTTGAGCTGGGCGGGAAAGCAAGCGTCATTGTCTGCGAGGATGCAAACCTCGAGCTGGCCGCAGACCAATGCGCGTTGGGCGCTTTCAGCCATGCAGGTCAGGTCTGTATGAGCACTGAGCGCAT
The DNA here is from genome assembly GCA_002072365.1 of Penicillium flavigenum. Classification (NCBI taxonomy): domain Eukaryota; kingdom Fungi; phylum Ascomycota; class Eurotiomycetes; order Eurotiales; family Aspergillaceae; genus Penicillium; species Penicillium flavigenum. The sequence continues at coordinate 212,669 of MLQL01000010.1, forward strand.
CATCGTCCATGACAGTGTGGCCGACCGCTTTCGTCCGATCCTAAAGGCGGCCATCGACCGTATCTTCGGTGCGGGTCAGCCGGCGCCCATCCTCATCAATGAGAAGGCCGCAGCTAAAGTGCGTGGTCTCGTGCAGGATGCGGTTACGAAGGGGGCAAATATTGTGTATGGTTCTTTATCTGATGCGAATGAGGGGGTGAATCGCCTTCTACCCATGGTGGTTGAGGATGTTCAACCTGGTATGGACATCTACTACAACGAGTCCTTTGGGCCATCTGTGTCGCTCTACACTTTCACAGATGATGAACAAGCACTGAAGCTGGCCAACGATACCGCGTATGGCCTCACGGGAGCAGTGTTCACAGAGGATCTACGACGCGGACTCAGCCTTGCCAAACGACTGGAAACTGGGGCAGTGCATATCAATAATATGACCATTCACGACGAGGTTTCATTGCCCCATGGTGGTGTGAAAGACAGCGGTTTTGGGCGGTTCAATGGGCCTGACGGGCTGAGGGAATGGGTGAAGACGAAGTCGATTACCTGGCGGGACTGATAATATATGGGGAAATTGGAATCAGCTGGATGTACCATGTCTGTTCATCGTCTTTTGAGCTAGATGTGTATATCAAAGTTACGTGACGCTTCAATGAATTTAGAAAGAATATATCTATACTACAATCCATTGAGTTAATAAGTGGTCTTGATATATAAAATTAGGAGAGTAGGAGAGTACTTGTCAACAAGGTACTACCTAGTCAAGTCTCCCATTCTCCTTATTTAACCTCCAGAATGGGAGAGCAGAAGACAGGTCCTGAGTGATAAGGAAGGCTAGATACTGTACATACAAAGGTCACAATGTGCCAGGTGAGAGTTGACAGGGTCAATCACTTACGCCAATCAATAAATTTGACATACAAAAGCGACATAAGTGACTTGGAGAAGTATCAAGGTATGTATAGATAGTAATTCAAATTCAAAAGGCCGTACGTTTCATAGGCGGTTAAATATAATCGAATAATTGTTTGCTGCAGCCCTGCCCCTTGCATCTACTAGTCTGAGAGTCGTAAAACTGCCCTCCCTGCCACCGTCCCGTGCTCTAACTTGTCCATCACATCGCGCAGCTCCTGGAAAGTATAGACCTGGACATGCGGTCTCACCTTTCCTTGCAGCACGAGATCCATCAACAACGGCATTTGAGCGCTGTTGCCCACGGTCGATCCAATCACCCGTAAGCCGCGGACGAGTACCTCAAAGGGGTTGAGCTGTAGTCTGTATTCAGCTGGCGGAATACCTACGCAGACGAGCCTGCCCAGGTTGCGCAGCATTGCGAGAGCGCTATCGTAGGCCGACGGCGCACCGGTAATGCAGATGACGGCGTGCGCCCCAATGCCTCCCGCAGCAGCACGCACATCGTCGACGAGAGAGGCACCGCTTTGACGAAAATCGAAAAAGTGGCGCGCCCCGGAATCCCGACAGATGTCTTCCTTATCCCCCGAGTCGATTGCGATCACTTGTAAGCCCATGCTCGTCGCAATCTGTACTCCTAAATGACCTAAGCCACCACCGGCTCCAGGGATGACGACAAAGTCGCCAGCGCGCAGCTCAGCGCGTGAGAGCGCACCGTACATGGTGATTCCGCCGCAGAGCAGAGGTGCGGCGAGGGCCGCAGGAACTTCTGATGGGATTCGGGAGACATAATCGGCGTCAGCTAGGCAGTATTCTTGGTACGCGTGTTAGTATAGCGAGAAACAGACGGCGGGAATAAGATCTACCTTGGAAAGTCCCTGGCACATTCTATCGATAATGAGTTAGCTAGCCAAGTTTGGAGGTACACGAACTTACTCTTCCTGAATTATCCTGATGCGGACAGTGTGTGTAGTCCATTTCGCAAGTAGCACACTTGCGGCATGCTCGATGAAGCCATCTGAGATAGTCTTTAGCATGTAGTTGTTGAGTCTTGAAACTGCCGAAAACCTACGATACGCCAACTCGACTATTTAGCAAATCCTCATCGACATCAGGTCCAACTGCAACATCAAAAGTCAGCAAACTATTAATGTCGATACTAAATGATCTCTCACCTGCAACGACAATTCCAACTCCTTCGTGACCTGCAATATGTGTTGTCATGGGCGTGTTCCCGTAAATCGAGTGATGATCCGAGTGGCTACACACAGTCAGACCCATCTTGACTGCCACGTTGGCATGCTCACCAAACACCTGATACCTCCAACTTGACCAGCACTTGGCCCGCAGTCGGGCTAGGAACTTCGATGTCTCGAAATTCGATCTTGGCTTCTGGGCCGGGCGTTTCGACCCAGGCGCAGAGCTGTCGCTGTGGGAGAGGCATGATTTTGCTGATATTTGATCGACAGTAGACTCGTGAACATGAACAAGGTAGTCCGTAGCCCTTATCACTTTTTTATCTCCCAAACTAGCTGATTCAAAACAACGAAGAATGCCGCGGGCCGGCCGGGATGGTTCCGGGGGCTGTTCCGGCCTACCCCCGATGAGAGCCTAGCCCACTGCTCTGACATCATGGCATTGAGCTTTGGGATTTTTGCCATACGGAAATCAAGTTATTTAGCAGTAGAGGCCGAGACCATCTTTGATGTAGGGCTCCCATCTAAACTACTTGACACTACTTGATCATGTTTACTGAAGTTGAAGTTATCAAGCATGAGATAAATTCTCATTTAATAGAAGTGCATACAACAAAATATACATGAAAATCAATGTCAGCCGCCCGTGATCCCCCATTGCAATGCACATAAAGACTGTTCCACTATAGAAAAGAATAAAACATTTATTGAACTCCCCACCCTGGCACTAAGCCATCAGTGACATCAAACAACTGATTAGCCATCAAGTCAAAGTCGAGAAACGAGAGACTCTGATCGGCAAACTCTTCGCCTACAAAGGAATTATCATGATGATAGCTATAACCCCTTGGTTGGGTCAGCAGGGGGATATCCTGGGCAAAGGATTCCTCGTTGTTTGTTTCTGTCGAGCAAGTCATTAGCGAAGCCTGTCAAACATTTACCACCCTAGAGGAAAGGCCAGAAGAACATACCGATCGAATTCCACACTTCCGTCAATGCCTGTAGACACCGACAACACTTATCAATCGTGCGATTTCCCTCGTCCAGCCGCCGGAGCGGCTCGATACAGCTCAAGAATACCTCCTTCATGGAGTCAAGAGTAGTCGGCGGATAGAGCTTAATGGAGGAAAATCGTTTCACGAGCAAGATTGTAAACAATATCAAGGCAGCATCGAACACTGTCGCATGTTAGACACGAGTATAACGATGATTTAGAGGGACAGACTATAATATAGCGTAAACCACCATGCACCCAACAAGCCCTGCTGCACCAGTCCCGCCTCGACGACGAAGCGGACGATATTAATAATCTCAGTCACTGATTCGATGGTTATCTGCTCTGTACTCCAGGCTATGTCCTGCAGGGTTAGAATATTATGGTCCTGGTAGTCACACAGACGAAGGAGGACGGCTCGGTGGATTAACAATTGAAGATTATGATATCGGAGGGTGAGGATCGTGCGGAATCGGTCAGTAGTTGGATCTTTGCCCAGCTGCGCGGCGCAGTTCTCCGCTCGGATTAGCCCCATGTGCGCGGGCAGCTGTTTGATCCATTCCTCTAGCGAATGCCGCATGCGCAGGACGCGCGTGATCAGCTCGTAGTTGAGGATTTTGTCCTCGCTTCCTAAATTGCCGTCGTAAAGAAGATCGATGGCGTTTCCCATGATAGAATAGAGTCGACTGCAACATTGTGAGTTTCCCTGCTACTACCTCTCCTGATGCTGGTCTCTTTCACTGGGTATCTGCTTACATTGTAGCAACGAAGAAATCGGTGCTATTTCGACACCGCTGTCGCGCCTCGGCAGGGCGTTCGCGCGTTTCGATAAGATCAAAATAAGCGGGCAGTTCAAGTCGAGAGTAGTGCTCAGGAATCGACGCAGGGCGGCCAAAGGTCATGCTTAGACTTCTAATGATAGCAAAGTGGTAAGCCCTGACTCTCTGTCTCTACCTGGGGACCTACCTATCAAGAACGATACAGCCAAACCATGTCCGTTTCCGAATCTCGCGCTCGACGGGGGAGAATCGCCGGGATGCCTCCACTGAGTGCAGTCCGAGCTGCAAAGCCACTTTTACTGCGAGTCCGTGCGTTGCCCATGTTTGGATGGATGATCTCGTTCCTTGCATATACTGACTTACTAGAAGTAGATACTGAACTGTTTTACGGTTAACATCACGAACGAGGGCCTCGAACAACCTATGTCTAGGAGAAATCGAAGGGGAAACCAATAACTAACCAATTTCCAAGCTTGCTCCATTCATCACATGCTGAGAGCAAAGCCCATCTGCACGGGCATAGAATGCCTCGGACTGGGCTTGACGTTTATCAACCTTCCCCATTGGCAGTGTCGTCGTGTGGGTGGCCATGGCGAGCACCATGTTGAGAACTCCCAGCCAAGTGCGGCGTGTGGCTGCAGAGTTCTGCCTCAGCTGGGCATATGACTCACGGAAAGTGTCTTCGTGAATATATGGGAAGAGTAACCCGGTATTAGCAAAATACTGGTCGATCAGTACCGAAGTCTCCTGGTCCGGCGGCAGGTAGAGAATCGACGACGTGGCTGCATCTTGCTGATGGTTATTTGGGGCCCTTGTTGCTGACTGAGACATTGGCGAGCTCGGTCGTGAAACTCGCGCGATGTGAAAATCACGCAGCGTCGTCTGCTTGCTGCCAGGTGAAAACTCGCCGCGGCTGCGTGATAGGCGTTTCAGGGTGCGCGACAACTCCGACGCGAAAGAGATATTCGATGATGGTCCTGTAGTGGAGATTTATACGTCAGCCCGACCGACATGGTGAGTAGGACGGGCGGAGAGATACCAAAGTAAGCGCGATGTTCCTCATGGGCAATCACAAAATGGCCCATGCCATCAGTAGGATCGTCCGACCCGATCGATCCAGTCAGCGGGCCATCGCTGGTGGAGACAAGGTTAGGTGTCAGGGCAGGCTGATTATCAATGTCGGGCGTGCCCACATCACTCCAAGACCTTTTGGAGCTGGCGCGGCCTTGATCTAGCAGCGACTCGAGGTGATGCAAGCGTTCTTCGATTGTTTGAAAGTGTCTACAGATGCAATCTCTGACTTAGCATGCCTATGATCCCATGATGGGAGAGTTGTTTGCTTTACTCTTTGCCTACCACCACAGTCTGATCAGTCTGTCCTGACGAGACGTATTGGCAGGTCAGCCCTAACTCCGTACACGTGCTGCACTTGGGTCGTTGGCCGCTGCACTGGTCACATATGCAGTCAGCATCGTAAAATGATAGTGGGGCCACGGACATACGCGGGATTTTCGGGTGCGGCAGGAAATGCAAGCCAGGGTGACCCGGCGTCGCTTTGGTTGCTGCTCAGTGGCAGGGACTGCAGGGTTTGCAAGCATTATTGAGACTACTGATTATTCCCCGTTTTCAGAATCAGCTCCACAATTTGAGGCATTGGATATCACAGCCAAGAGGAGATACGAGAGATGACGTGCAAGTTCCGCGGGAGCATTGCCGAGAGGTGAAGAAGGCACGTGATTCCCAACAGATACCTAGGTTTGTAGAGATTGAATGCGGGGTACAAGAAGGTGTTGATACTGCTAGCAAGGACTCGGGGAGGGAGAAAAATCCAAGACCTTTCAAATTCAAAGCAAGGCGTTTTATAGGCTGGGTCAAACAAAGAAACGCTCGGTTTGCCAAGACTGGGGAATGTTCGAGAGATCCACTCCGCTATACCCTTTACGAACTAGCGTGAAGTTTGAATCTCGATTGGGAATTAATTTAATTAAACACTCTCCACTATCTACTATTCCAATACTAGTAGGACTCCCAAAATATGGATTACCAATCATTAATTTACCACCTGGGCAGGGTTGGGCACTAAATTCACCATAAAAAACAGGATTCTCCACGTCGGTATGCACATGGTCAATTTAATGCTAGCTAAATCAGGGATAGCGCATTGTCCTTGCCCTTTAAACATTCCCAAAACCAGCCATCCGCAGGAGATCTCAGTCTAATCACGAGTAGTCTAGGATTATTATCTAATACAGCAAGGAGGTAACAGATAGGTCAATCCGCAGAGACAAGTAGCTAATTATATAAATCAATTTGAACACTTGTCTACCTACAGGTTATCACAATATATCTGACATTCCTAATCAGATACCAAAGATTCGACATCAACACCCTCCACGCGGTAGAATCCAAGAGCGTCCAGCATTGGCTTGTCATGGAAGCGGTATAGGTACACATCCACTTCAGTATCCGCAAAATGCTCGTATCGGTGCCAAGAGGGAATACAGAAGGTGTCTCCAGGCCCCCACGTAATGCGACCATCCCCGATGGTGGAATAACCCTTTCCGGACACAACATGGTAGACCGAAGAGGCTGTTTCTCGGGTTTCTGGCGAACTCTGTCCAGCTCTGAGTCGCTCAGCTGACCCTCCCAGGACTTTGGAGACTACATATCCGTATTAGTTACTGAATGTCCTATCATGTATTAGAAGGCTTGGAACCAAACATACCTGGTCGGCCATCACTCTTCAAGTAGTCCATTGATGCCCAATTACCCGGAGTGTCGTCAAGTGCCTGTTTCATCTTCACCCAGGGGAACACAATGGGCGACGTGTTGGAGTCTACATCATCAGCCGGATAACGAGCGTGCTGATAATGCTCGACAAAGTGGACGGGGAAATGCCGGAAATTAGGCAGATCCAGTCCGTCCAGCCAGATCATAGGACCTGTGCCATCCTTTCCGTGGTCATGCCAGTTCCACCGCGGAGTCAAGATCACATCGCCACGCTGCATACTGATGCGCTGCCCGTGCACCGCGGTAAAGCCGCCCTGGCCCTCGATAATGAATCGCATGGCAAATGCCGTGTGTCGATGCGCCTGTGCAGTCTCATTGGGCATCACCAGTTGCAGGCCTGCGTATAGTGTGTCGGTTGTGTAGGGAGCGTCTACTTGGAATTAGATCAACGCCAAATTGAAGATTGCGATGTCGGATCCTACCTCGAGCTGGGTTCACCAACATCAACACTCTGCGCTCTGCCTGGTTCTCATTAACCAGTTCGCCAGCTTTCAACAGACTGGGTCGGATTTGGTCATAGCGCCAGACGTGTGGTACGCAGCTGGGGTTCGGGAGAGGCGGGTTGAGCTTCGTCATCTGTGTCCAGAGTGGCTTGGTCTCGAGCTTCTCCAAAGCCAGAGCCAAACCATCGGATGTATCTATCTCCTGGTCACTGGCCTCCACATTTTTCGAGGCTTCGACCTTGGAGACGGTCTCTGTTTCAGTGGCCATTTCTATTTTCTTGATGTCTCAATAAGAACCAGTTAAGAGAGGAATCCCGAAGCTGATGTGGCCCACACTACCCCGAGCAACAGCGCATTTAATACTGCTTCTGTCGAACACTGTATGAAGAACATGGATATAGAGTTAGGGTCACATCGGGTGTCTCCCGCGGAAGATCCCGTAGTTCCCGTAAGCCCCGGTATCCTTCCGGGACCTTGAACGGTGACGGAGCTCAGAATGTCATTTATTAAGTGTCAGATCTAAGAGAATGGATTACTGTAATTTGTGTGCAATCAGAATCCAATTCAACAATGAGAGTCGCGTGGCAACGATTGATCAGATTCCACGCCGCAGATGGCCGTATCCTTCAGGGCGAACCCATCCTGTCCAAACCGGATTTGGACCTGGGATACGTTACTGAAAAGGATAAACTACAGGCCCGAGTTATTGTAGGCGATGACATTTTCGATGAAACTGGTGTGACGCGAGTTTCCGACGAGATAGTGACAGTTCGAAGGATCTTGTCTCCGCTTGCACCATCGGATGTGCCAACTATCAGGTGCGTTGGGTTGAATTATTTAAAGCATAGTAAGAGGGAAATCAACCAACCTGCGGCAGATTTCAGAGAGCTGATTACCGCAGTCCAGCAAGCAAAGCGGACACCGCCGCCCTTTCCCTTCATCTTCTTCAAACCGCAGACGACGATTTTGGACCACGGCGACAACGTGGCAATTCCAAAGATTGCCCAGAATGACCAGGCCGACTATGAAGGAGAGCTGGTATGTATTCATCAGCGTCCGGGCTTGCTGTCTGATCAGTTTCGTGCATTCAAAGACGTCGACCTGACTAAGTATCCAGACCATCGTCATTGGGAAAGACGCAAAGGACGTTTCTCAAGAAAATGCCCTTGATTACGTCGCCGCTTATACGGTAGGCAATGACATTTCGTCCCGAAAGTTACAACGCGACCCAGAGTATGCCGGACGTATTCCCCAATGGGGCTTCTCCAAGGGGTTCGACACGTACGCGCCAATTGGGCCTTGTCTTCTGGCCAGTGGTCTCGTCGACGACCCGAAAAATCTGCATCTCACCACTATCATTGATGGCGAGGTGCGACAAGATGAGTCTGTCGACGATCTGCTATTCGATTGCCGGTATCTCATCTCGTACCTATCTCAGGGCACAACTCTGCAGAAGGGCAGCATAATCATGACAGGCACGCCTGGTGGTAAGATAGTACCCTATTCTAGAATATATCTCAGCTTCTGACTTATGACTCGAAATATAGGGGTAGGGGGAGATATGAAACCCCCGCGATGGCTGCAACCAGGCACGCAGATGGAGGTGCGTATCTCCAAGATTGGGACACTTAGGAATGGAGTTGTGTTTGCTGAATAGATATTGGCAATGAAGTATTCTATATGAGTACCACAAGTAACTAAGTAAAATACTTATCTAAGTAACACTCTTTCCATCCTATCCGAGAGTCCTGGTCATCCTAGCTCCTCTCTGAGCTATCATCAGCTTGCCAATGCCATCATTACCTTTTCAGCCAGCTCCAGTTTGCACAAGGACAAAGATATCATTCGAAATCCCAATATTATTATAATGCTCGTTACTATACTCCATTCAAGTGACTAGCATTCGCTAGTGGCCCATCCTCTCAAGACTCCCAGTACCTCCAGATGGAATATCGGAGAGATGTCTTAAATAATCCCCGCGGTAGTGGCCCCTCCTAAGATACATATAATCAATGAGAAATAAAACAAAAAAGTAATGCAAAAGATATAAGATCCATGGATATTCCACGAATATTAAATCAGCCAAATTAAAGCCTTTCCATGAGCTGCTTGCGCACCGTCCACATACGAGCTCGTTTGCCGTACAGGTACATGGGGATCGACATGAGCATGAAGAAGAGCTGTATGCCACCTATAGACAGGAACACAGTGCGTGAACCATTGGCATCGAGCCAGTCCACGATGAAAAGGGAGAAAATCAGGCCGTGGAGGATGTCTGCAAGAAAAACCGTTAGATCAGACACAACGACCAAAAAGAACGAAGGGCAGTTCAACATACTCTTGCTAAAGTTCAGCGTCACCAGCGCCTCGCCAGCATACTGGCGATAGCTATCTACACAAAAGGTGATGGCAGTCGTGCTTCCCAAGCAGCAACCAAACGAGATCAACCCAAAGAAAATAGTCGGGACGATCCAAGAGTCACCGATCTCAGCACTCCACCCAAAAGCCATCAGACCAATGACAGTAGACAGAGCGATAGGAATTGCCATGACAAGACGGAATTCAGGCTCGTAGATGCCACCATTGCGTCTGGTCATAAACTGCGCGATAACGTCCGATACTTTGCCTGCCACTGCAGTTCCCAGGAGACCGCCCACAAACGGCGATATATAGATCAGGCCTGTCTGCAGCGAGGTGAAACTATAGTGATCTTTGCTTTGGAAGATATGTGCAACTGACTCTGAAAGCACGATCAGCCACCCAACCGAGAGTGAGTAAACCACTGTTGACCAGAGAACAGCTGGATAAGCAAATAGGACAAATGGCCGTGCGGCAACTCGGACCCAGCTGTCCTGCGCGATTCGGCCGTTCCAGACCTTGAGTAACTGGGAGTAGGGGATCTTCGGACGTTCACGGAGTCGGTTTGTGTATTGCAGGGGTGCTGTCAGCGGTGTGCTCGCAGGCTCTAGTGACTCAGTCCTCGCAGGTGATACCGCAGCCCGTCGAGCTGTCTCCAGATCATCTGGATGTGCGCCAGGTACAAGGGCCTGAGGTAGTGGTTGGAGGAAGTCATCGCCTTTCTCATTAGACGGAGTCGGCGGGTTAGTGGTGCTTTGTTCTCCATTGGCAGTATTGCCGGTCTCGGGAACGAGATCTGACTTTTCAGGCTCGACTGTGTGGTCTCCCTCTTCTGGGTGGTCATCCGCGAATCCAACATGCGCATGCTTGGACTTCTTCGGTGCCAATTCTGGATCATTCAGACCCTGTTCGGTGGACTCGTCCTGAGGTTGGACATACGGGCGCCTCCCGCGGAAGCCGTGGGAAACTATGTCAGAGACACTGCGACCAGGGCCACGCGGGCGCTTCTGCTTGTGCACACGCGGCCGGGGTGTGCGATCCCAAAATGTTTCGGGCACGAAGAAGAAGAGCAAGACTAGACACATGCCTACAATCATGGCGACAATCCAAAATACCCAGCGCCAGCTCAGGCTTTCGATGATGGCGGCACTCACTAGGGGAATCAGGTTCTTTCCACCTAGTAGCAAGAGTGTGTATATTCCCACTCGATAGGCTCGTTCGTGCAAGAAGTAGATCTCCGCAATTGTAGCAGATGGAAGACACTCGACTGGGCTCACGGCAAGCCCTTGGAAAATACGAGCGACCACGAGACTTGGGTAGTTTGGCGACGCTGCGCACCAAACTGCCGAGACCACGAACAGAGTCGCTCCCAAGAGATAAACCGGTCGTTTCCCGTATAGAATGGCAGTGGGTGACATCACAACAGACCCCAGGCCCAGACCTAGCATATAGAACCCGGTGGTGAAAGCCACCTGCTGTGTACTGACATCGTACGCAGCTGCAACGTCGTTAAACCCTGCCGCCAAAATGGGCGTCATGCCGCCTCCCATCAAACAATAGAAGCCTAGCGAGACCAATGCGGCGTCTCGCTGCCATACAGGCCAGTTCAAAGGGTCATTTAGGGAGTCGTCCGGCTGGGGATCAAGCACAAATTGTCCGTCCGCTGTTTTCTTCTGCGTTGGAACCGCCGACCGGGTTCGAGAATTAGACCGCGAGGGACGATAAGACGAGGTTATAGACGATGTCGATGTCCGGTGCGGCTGATGCCTCATTCCCAAAGGTTCATTGCGATTGGATGATAGGAGAAGTACCGTCCCTAAAACATGGTAGGCACTTGTCAGACCCCGTTTCATAATAATACTTCTCTCCGTGAAAGGGGATTCTCTACTCACCCGGAACTTCGTCGGTCTCTTTATCACTCAGGATTCCCAGTGTCCACTTGGAGCGATAAGTCTGACCCTCGCCAGACTCGGGATCTTCTTTGGCCTTTCCTCCAAAGACTCGTCTCCAGCGGGAGGCAGTTGGCTGCGACTGGACAGGGTCTGAGCCCGTGCTTTCCTCCATTGTAGCAGAACGGTCTTCTGCTGGTGATGCCATGTTCTTTTCGAGAATTGGGAACGAAGCGCTCGGCCGACGCCGTTTGCGAAAACAGTGTGCTAAACATTCCATTATTAGCCAGAGTCACTTGCATCTAACAAACAAAGAGGAATCCCTTCAAGTCACCAGGGCACAGCCGGGGAGTAACTCACATTTATCTCAGATAGCCACCAGGGGGTACTGGAATCCGGTAACAAGCCCAAAAATGCAGCTGGTGAAAACGAGCAAATATAGACGACGTGCCAGCAGTAAGGAGATAAATCACCCACAAAAAGACAAGTGAAGTATGTGTTGCTGGGTCTTGCGAAAGCGATCAACGCTTCTGGATTAACGCAAGAGGCAGCAGATGAGCACCACTTAAAGGCATAGCTTGATGAAGCTGGAAAGATGAGAAACGAAGGAGGACAGAAGCGAGAGATCTGTCGATTAATATATAGTGTCTTAGTTCCTTTCGGGGTCCATGCGATAAGCTCTTTGGTATATCACGCGGTAAAGACAAAGAAAAAGCCCTGGAGGTGATCGACGATCCCATGTGGCAGTGGGGGGAGGCGGTGAGACCTCTCGGGGTACTCGTTGAGTACCTTGACCGTCGCGTGGTGGCGAAGGTCAAAGCAAGTAGCCTCGAGGTACTATGTTTCTGATTTTTATCAGATATTATCAGATATCTTTTTGCATATCTCACATGTACAGATGAATAACTACATACATGTATGTACTTGATGAATCTGATGACACGACTCCGATAAACCGTTTTCGGGCAATGCTAAGCTCCCCACAATATGTCGTGAACAATGCACCTCATGGGTCAACATTCCGTGTTGATAGGTGGATCTCCAAGGTGAGGCCACATATTGCAAGATAATGAGGAAAACCATAATACCACACTCGTATATATTGAAAACGCATTTCATACCTGTCAGTACTCTACAATGAAAGTCACTCACACTCGAATCTTCCCAGTCGCCGAATGCGCCCGTCCATTCCTGGGTTATGCCAAGCCGTTCAAATCCGGCGCTTGCCGCGAGAGTTTCACTTCACGTGTGTCCATAGAAGTGTTTTTTCACCGAATACTAGTATCGGTCACTACTCAGATACTGTTCCGAATGCCCCATTGTCTCAGCTGACCACCGGGAGGTGTTGGCTACCGTCATTGTGCAGATGTCGAATTGCGGGGAAAGGAGCCCCAGCTTTGGTATCTTCATGGCGTTGGATATTAGTATCTCCCTTCGTTAGTGCTCGGGCTGGCATGGCGTCATGGATCAGACTATGGCTACTGATCTACAACCTTATATATCGTGTTTGGAAGAGGAGCATCCAACAAGCCAGTTGCGCCCACGCGTGTTACCGCTTCTGGGGACGCCACCTGATGTTAGTACAAATGATCGGCTGGGATCGACAGACTCGTTTTGGATCCTTGATTCTTCATATTAGGTACCATCTCTCTGATATTTTGGTCGGATTAAATAACTTGTTACGTCGATTCATGGCCTTGTCCGCTCTTTTCATTGTTGAAACACAACATCAGACGTCCGCTTATATGTCTATTTAGTGGTCTTTTGAGTAGTCTCAAGAAGGCTTTTTCTCATCGAGCCATTCGGTGATTACCCATGTTCTAGAAGGTAATGAAAGGGTCGGATGGGCTGGAGTAGTGATCTCGGTACTCACAAGACCGCTCAGAGATGAAGTTTTGGTCATGTTGAACAGATCTCTGTGAGTTCGCGAAGTGAAGTGGAGGTGCGAAGGTGTCAGTGGTAGTTGACGAAGCTGTGACGGGATCGTGCTCGATCTATAGAAGTTTTCAGTCTCGTACTTATTTCTCACTCTATCTTGTTTGCTACTTTCTCGTTGACCTTTTATCTATATCTCTAGTAATAGAAGTAGTAAGGAAACTAGGAGTGAGCTAGAAACTGGTAAACCCTGTCTAATATGGTAATGTAGTATCTCAACCCCAGATGTTCTGACTTCCTTTTAGAAACGGTCATCTTGGACCTCCGGAATGAGGGTGCCCAGACGATAATACTCTTTTTAGCTTACCCTAGCGTAGTGGTCGCACTGGGGCTTCATGTCCTCCTTTAATAAATATCTAGAGAGCTATATTGGACATGTTTTTTGCCTGATACTGGTCAGTTTCTAAGAATAGCTCACTAGTTTTTGTTCAACACAAATGATCTATCTACGCATCTAAATAGAAAGTAAAGGAAGCACGGTGTATAAAGACAATGGTATTGTGTGCATAGAGTACAGTTCTCCATTCGGACATGTACAAGATACGCCTCATGTATGTGTGTTGCCAATTGCGTCCAGGGGGTGAATCAGATCCAGCCGATTTCCATGACGGGGGCCGTTCGCGGGCAGTCACGTGGAAACCCCCTTTGGTAATTCAAGATGAAGACGAATGCTCTTTCTTTGCTTTGAATTCTTCTGTTTGCTTATACTTCATCTTAATATTCCTACTTCTTTCTTACTACTTCACATTCATTCCGAAATCTATCTTCGCGCTTGAAAAATTGTCTGTCGATCAAATCCATTCACGCGACTTAGTGTCGTGGCATCACTTGAAGAATTCTCCGACCTTGGATATCGCCAGTTTTTCTCCTTGTGGCTGTTAAAGATCATCATCTATAAGTCGAAAGCGCCAATTTCAACTCCCATCCATTCTTTCCGCGGGAGAGACCGCCGTTCATCATGAAGATCAATCACTCGTCCTTCCTTCTTTTCCTTCTTCCCGCCATTTCGGCCGTGCTCGCCGACACAACATACAATGACAACATAGACTACCGAGTCTCGCGTGAGACTGCTGGAAACAACGCTCGTCTCGTCGATTCGGATATAGTCGCATCCAATGTCGCCAAAGGGGCGCCGGACGTTCCCGTGGATGGCAAAGATGGCAGACCGCACGCTGGTCCGTGGGTGGAAACCAATGCAGACCGGGACCGCAAAGGTGTCAAGGGAACCGATGACATTGACCTTGTCTCTACTAAATATGACACCAAGATTCCCTCTTCGGAACACCTGAGCACCGAAGAAGGGAAAATGATCCCGCATTCAAACGGCGGCGTCATGGATGATCCGCATCGGGCGGGCCCGAAAGAAGGAACACGGGGAACGGAAGGTGGTGTGTCTGAGAAAGGCAAGGAGGGCAAATTGACTTCCGAAAAAGCCCCCGGAGGGCCGAAGGAGGCGCCTCCGCTGCCGCATAGTGAGACTAAAAAGCTGGGCTCTGACAGCGACGATACAACAACTGGGACTGGAAGCCGGTCTGCGGAGAGTCAGGGAAGACTTGGTATGCTGGGGGTAAGTCTTCCTATACATTGTTGGAGTCCGAGGTCCTTCGTTGAATAAGTGGAATTAATGTGCGTCTAGAAACCCGCCGATCTACCTGAAAAGCCACACGATATTCCATACCCCAAGCCCCCAGCCGTGGTCAAGGATGATCCTCTGGGCCTTGGGCACGACTCAGTCGCCTCAGGGTCGCCTTCGAGTTCATCCTCGTCCTCATTGACCCATGACTATGACCATGACTCCGGTATCCCCGATGCCGGCAGCTCACTACACTCCCTTGTATTCTCCTTCACCATGATTCTCGTTTCTGAAATCGGCGACAAGACTTTTCTTGTGGCTGCGCTGATGGCAATGAGACATCCCCGCTTGGTGGTGTTTAGCGCCGCATTTAGCGCCTTGATTTTGATGACTGTTCTTTCAGCCGTTCTGGGCCATGCGGTTCCTACTCTTATTCCCAAAGCATTTACCAAATTTATGGCTGCTATTTTGTTTTTGATCTTCGGTGTGAAGATGCTCAAAGAAGGTCGTGAAATGTCTCCAGATGAGGGTGTGGGCGAAGAGATGCGAGAGGTCGAGGCGGAGCTCGAAGAGAAGGAGCACGAGCAGCTGCGCATGAACCGCCGTCGCTCCTCGGTTACTCCTCACAACCTCGAAGCAGGTCGCGCTGGAGGCCGTCCCAAAACCCGCGGCTCCGGAAACCGCCTACCTTCGCCTCCGGAGAGCTTGTCCTCGTCCTCGTCCCGTGGCTCTTCCCCCCAACCCCGTCAGCGCCTGGATAGTATCTTCTCCGGATTGAGCAACCTCTTCTCCCTGCTTCTCAGCCCCGCGTGGGTCCAGACCTTTGTCATGACCTTCCTCGGCGAATGGGGAGACCGCAGCCAAATTGCAACTATCGCCATGGCAGCTGGCCAAGACTACTGGTGGGTGACGATTGGAGCTAGTGCTGGTCACGGGATCTGCACCGCAGCCGCCGTGATCGGTGGACGAGCGATCGCTGGTCGGGTCAGCATGCGTGTTGGTATGTATCCTCTGCTTGCTGTTTTGTGTATGACACATGCTAAAATTGACCCTTACAGTAACTCTGGGCGGCGCTGTGGCATTCCTTGTGTTTGGCGTCATCTACTTCATTGAAGCCATCTTTTAAAGCGCTGCATATCCGCGGTTGTATGTGTCCACGGGAACTTATCGTTACAGTTTTTGGCGGTTGATTTGTTGTAAAAGTCGAATGAATGCATCTTGTGACATACCTAGGGCTGTTGTAATAATATAATTACGTGTCTGGCCCACGCAATGGCCATGTTCAATGTCACCTTTTTTCTCCATGCCTAATCTCAGGAACAACCTTGGAACTCACTGATCGACTGAGTAGGTAGATGATAACAATTCATTTTGTGAAAATCCCATTTTAACGTCTTCGGACTTTGATTGTTTTATCCATCAAGCTAGTGTCTCCTAAAGATCTGTTCCAACTATGTCCCAAGTGATGAGGAAGAATAACGGGAAGCTCAACTTCGAAGGTTACCTAGGTAACTCTTTATCATGTTGTCATAAGAGCACAGGTTAAATGCGGGTCGCTCTAGGGTTTTGCCTTAGGGTCTCCGCCTTGAATTGCAGGCAGGGATCTCAGGCATCAACCTTTCCGAAGGAGGTGTAGCGCGTCTCGTTTTATCAATAGTCCGTTTTCCGAGTAACGCAGCCCCGAAAACCCTCACATATCGCCTCCCTGTCCCCTGAATCCTCCAACTCTGCACAGAATCCACATTCATCTCATCACCCAGTCATCAGAGATCTTCTATTTTCGTCTCGTTCCTTCAGACATCAACTTCCTATCAAGCGTGCAAAATTGAATCCAGAACAACAACGCGTGTAGGCGCTTGACGCACGTGTCCCACCCTCACCGCCTTCCATGGCACGCCTGACGGGGTCCCGCATGACGCGAAGTCGGAGCCGAGAAGCGGCGAATGCAGGGCTTATGCCAAATAAGGGATCATTGGAGCGAAATTGTAGGTAATCTTCCAGTTGTTTTGGTGTAGCCCCAGGAGCTCTTGAGTCGTGTCGCACAGTGCGGTTAGGTAACTACGCTTGAGAGAACTATGGATTCAGTTGTGAATTCCTCAGTCTGCTTCATTTCCTTGCCCACTTGCCTCACTCTTGACTTTGTTGCCTCCATCACTTCTGTTTCAGAATCGAATGTGTTCTGACGTTATGCAGGGCTGACCGGGGTGACTGAGGAGCCTTCTACTCCTTCTCCCGGTTTTATTGCACCCAGGCATGTGGTACCAGAGTCGCCAGAAAACCATGAAGGTCATACCAATGTCTCTGGTACAACCCTGGGCCACAACGATGTTGAGCCCGTCGGTTCTCAAGTCGCCGATAAAATTGCGATCCACCTGCCGTTCGTTCAGCAACAGGCGACGCTTGTCATGAGTCTCTTAGTTCGCCCGGAATTGAACCCGGATAGCCTTGCAGCTGAGTCGAAAAGGCTCCTTGATTCTAATCACCCGAATCGCAAACGCCTGAGACGATCGGTGGACGGACTAACCGATGAACTGGATGACTCCCCCCTTTCTCGTGATGGCAGGTCATTCTTGGACATCTCTCAAGCTCGTCGTTTGCTTTCTCCCGCGCAATTGGATGCGTCCATTGCAGATATTTACATGACGAACTGCGCTCTGTTGACTCTCAACATGTTCCTCCCCAGCATGGGTACCGAGTCCCAGTCGGAGGTCATCCAACAGCTGGATTCCCAGTTTCCCGCATGTGTCATGAGCAACCTTGTAGAAAGTTCTATGACAAGGGACATTGGAGCCAGTAATACCACCGAGACCACCTTCAACCTTGCCTTGGGTATCCGCACGCAGTTCTTCATCATGGAATTAGAAAGACGCCAACATGAGCAGGACTTCAGTGCACTCTCTATCTTGAGACAGATCTTCGCTATGGACCTTGCACCCAGCGAAGATGACTCCCCTGCTTCTTTCCGAGGGTTCAACTTGCCAGGTGTCTTACAGGACGAGGATGGCCATCTTCCAGAATACCTACCTGAAAGGTTCCTCATCGCCGTCAGCGACAGGTTCAATGAGCTTCACGAGGAAATTTCTGAGTGGGATACCCTTGATATTGATGGTCTGAAGAAGGCATACAGATGGCGATCGTTTGAACGGGACCTTGCACGTTGGGTATATGCTCGTGACAGAGAAATCAAGGACGACATCAAACGGTTGTCAGAAAGATTGCTTACCTCACCCGCCCCTCGTCGCCTTACTTCTGTCCCGGCTAGAACTCCCAGTCGGCGTCAAGGATCGACAGTGCCTCCAAGTGGTGACATTTCTCGTCGGGGACCCTTGCCCCAACGGACTCATTCTCCTCAGAAAGAACGATTGGTGAACATAGCGCCAGGTGCAAATAGGGCGCCCCAGGCAGAGATGGTAATGCAGGCAGAACAGTCAGCCCAGGCGGGCAATATACCCGGAGACATCGCTTCTCGGTCAGGCATCACTTCTCAAACGGTTCCTGAACAAAGTGTATCCAACCAAGTCGCACAGACTGTATCAAAAGATCCGGGTCGGCGCAAGTCCAAAAGGTATGCTTACTCTACGGTTCCTCTCTCTGTGTGGCTACTGATTTTAATCTAGCAACTACCGAGACCCGGCCTCGCTTGCGGCACTCATGAGGCGCCAGGCTACTAGTCGTCAGCAACCTACCTCGAACGTCGTATCGCAAGCGCAAAATATTTCTACTGACACGAACATTGTCACTCAAGCCGGTCCTTCTGCTAATCGCGGAGTCGATTCTGTTGAAATCCAACAATCCCCTGATCTCACATACCGAGATATCGGGGACGAGTCTACCTATGTAAACAATGACGAGGACTTGGACCTTGGTCAGGGTCCAGAACCTGATGTTATGACATCGACCAGCCCCCCTACCTCCTCTAGAATCAGTCGGGTCAGCCACAATCCTAATCCTCGGTTCTTTGATTCACCCAGAGATGGAAACACACAGCGATCAGTTCCGATCTCTCGGCGCTTCCTCGATAAGCAGAGTAATGCTAGAGTTGTGTCACCGATCAGCCAGTACGATGCTCAAAGTCCAGGGAATCAGTTCACTGTTCTGGGAAAACGGAATCGAAATGCTGATGCCCCGGACGATGACTTGAGTGACGGGTCAGACGTCGAATTCGAACAGAACAATCAGGACGTGGACCCCAGGCGCAGGGTCGAAAAGCCCCAGCAAAAGTTGCCTGCCGCCAAGCGACAGCGCCCGGAGGACAACACGGGGTCTGTCGGAGAACTGCTGCCATCGAGCATCAACCAATCGTTCCGCCACAACCAGCCTATCTCAGCACAAGGCGCTCAAAGGGTGCAGAGAGCCGAAAGTGACGATATCACCGATGACGAGACCACTGTTGAGCAATACGAACCGCCCACTAGCACCCAGAGTCGCTGGGCAGCCTCCAACTCCCAGGCTGCGCTGGTCAATCGGAGAGTTCGGAGCGCCACCCACAGATGGACAGAGGAAGAAGATGAACGTCTGATCCACCTCTTGGGGATTTATGGCACTTCCTATTCCGCCATAAAGAAGCAAGACAACGCTTGTCCCCCGTCTGAAGGTGGTCCCATGCTTGAGCGTCGCTCTCAGGTTAATTGTAAAGATCGTGCTCGCAATTTGAAGAGAAAGTATCTCAGGTAAGACATGATACCCTTTCGTCCTTGGTATGTGTAACAGGCAGTTCTGACACATTGTTTTATAGAGAGGGCCGACCACTTCCACCGAACTTGGAGAAGGCGGCAGGTTGATATGGTGATATGATGATGTACAGGCAGCCGCAGTTTGCTCTTTCGTTTCTTAGCGTTTGTCGAGATACCCACGGAACACATGCGATGGCGCTTTGATTTTTCTGGGTTTCATTATTTCTTTTCTTGTATGATTTTTTATTTCTGGCCTGTACAGGGCTCTTCTACGAAGGAACGTTGATGATGGTTGGATGATTCCTTTACACTAGTTGCTTTTGTTTTCGATTCCAATCATGTCAGAGTTAATGAATTGTTATTTCGCACATTGATCGCTGCCAGGGCATCTCTGTTGATCCAGTTGCCACACCAGGTACACTCTAATTCAAAACATATGCAATGAAATCAAAGCATAATCATACCGCAAGGAGTACAATAATCAAACTCTTTTTCAACAGTCGTGCACGACTTAGGTAAAATAAACCCCATGTGGTTGCTTGCATATTGCACCAAAATTTGGTTACGAAAGGCTGCAAATAAAAGCTCGTGTACTATTCCCATACTATCTAAGTAAGAGGCTGTGCAGACATATTAGTTTGAAGCAGATTGAGATAGACATTGATCAAATGGTAAGCTTTCGCATCGTCGTCCGACATGAGTTGGAGGCGCACTGACATTTCCGAATTGGTGAAGGTTGTACGAGTCTCTCGTTTAGAGAATGTCCATAAAGAGGAGAAAGCAGCGGAAGGAAGCCAAGAGAAGTGTCTTGCACCGAGATACTGAGACAAAATGCAAGATAAAGTAGGACCTGGACTGGACGGATGCACTGAGTCAATATCAAGGCCAAAATACAAGAGATCAATGGCTTTGTATAAAATGTATGAGGACTAAAACGTGAAGCTAATAGAGACCAAGCCATATTGCCTGTCTCAGCTCGGCGATGTCTTACGAGCTGCTTTGTCCAAGTCTTTCGCCTCTTTGATATATGATGCTGATGGACCTGAGCATCAAAGAACGTTACTCATTTCACGAGTTTCGGGGTGCATCGGCTAAACAAAGGAAATAAAGATACCATACAGAATACACTAACAAGATGCTGGATCAACGGATAGCTTTTACACGGTACATACCGGATGAAGAAATATTCTAGTATAAGAACGGACATATTTCTTGATATTAGCTCTCCAGATCAATTCCAACGCACCAAGCACCGGTTACTTCCGTCGAATCAAAGTTGCAAGGAAATTCTTACATCGCGACTATTTTCCGACTCTCAGCATGGGCAACGGAAAGAGAAAGAACAAGCGCAAGGGTAGGGGTAAGAAAAGAAGTCGCAGTCTGAAGGAGAAAAAGGTCGCAATGAAGGTCGAGATCAAGCCCAAGCCTAATGCCTGGCAGCATCACTGTCCTGAACAACATGTGTTTACTTCACGATGCATCCGTTTAGGCCATGTGGTCCAATGTCCGATTCATCCTAAAAGCTTCCCCCGAAGATTGAGCGAGTGTGTGCTGTGTAATAGTGCTGACAGGAGACTAGTGCAACAGGAACGCAAGGACAAGAAGAAGTAGAGCAATTGCTGGTTTCGTTATTATGATCTTCAAGTTGGATAGGGTATGTCAACATTGAAGACTTCTTGATATATGTCTGGTCTTTCTATTGTTGTTGATGTTGGAATATATATACTTGCCAGTTACTACAGCATTGAGAAGAGGTATTAAAGGGTCAAAATACGTATTCAGTTACTTTTACAATATTGTACAAAGGCTACCATTAGGTTCATCTTCCTCTCTACACCCGATTTGGTAGTAAAGCAATGTAGAACAGTACAAGGGCTACGTAGGTAGAGATACGCCTGGCCTGAACCCCCCTTGATTTGGTCAATGCGTACATGTCCTTATTAAATGTTTCGGAGTACCCCGCATTATCGCCCCTCTATCTTTCTCTTTGTTTTCTTCGTTTCGTCTAACCTCGTTCTAATTCTACACCTTGAACAACCAGCGAAGGCATTCACTGTGCGCTCATAAAAATCACCTGATGTGGAAAAATACAAAACCTAGGCATCTTGCGTTCCGAGCACACGATCGACATGTTATAACCTGTTTACAATTCGATACCGACAAAATTATTGTCGGGAGCGACAATACCAACATCAACTTGTATGACACCAAGACCGGAGCGCTTCGAGCAATACTGGAGGGCCACGAAGGTGGTGTATGGGCAATGGAATACCATGGCAATACTCTGGTCTCTGCGTCGACCGATCGCACTATCCGAGTATGGGACATTGTGAAAGCCAAGTGCACCCACGTGTTCCAAGGTCACACGTCCACAGTACGGTGCATGAAGATATTGCTCCCAGTTCAAATTGACCAGCATTCAGACGGTACACCAGTGATGATGCCCGAACAACCTCTAATCATTTCGGGTTCCCGTGATTCGACCCTGCGGGTTTGGAAACTCCCTCAACCAGGCGACTCGGAATATTTCCCTCCTACCGAGAGCGACTCGGAATGTCCATATCTCATCCGTGTATTGACTGGTCACCAACATTCCGTGCGAGAAATCGCAGCCTACGGAAACACCCTAGTCAGCGGTAGCTACGATTGTACCGTACGAGTTTGGAAAATATCCACCGGAGAATCACTACACCGGCTAGAAGGCCATACATCCAAGGTTTATAGCATATGCTTGGACCATGAGAGGAACCGCTGTATCAGTGGGTCAATGGACAACACGGTTAAGATCTGGTCTCTTGATACAGGTGCGTTGTTATATAATCTTGAAGGCCACTCATCGTTAGTGGGCCTCCTTGATTTGAAAGAAGATCTGCTTGTGTCGGCCTCTGCAGACTCTACACTCCGAGTTTGGAACCCAGCGAACGGCCATTGTCAAAGCACGCTGGGTAGTCATACTAGAGCGATTACCTGCTTTCAGCACGATGGTCAAAAGATAATCTCTAGTTCTGATGCGAGCTTGAAGATGTGGGACATACGGACTGGTGTATTCGAAAGGGACCTTCTCACCGACCTCAGCGGCGTCTGGCAAGTCCAGTTCGACACCCAGCGTTGCGTTGCAGCAGTTCAGCGTGAAAGCGTGAGTTATATCGAGGTTAGTACGCGTCCGACTGATATCCCGTCCATTTATAATTTATTATTCATGAAGATTCTCGACTTCGGTGCATTTCCTGAAACCATACCATCTGGCCAGTTCGGGAAGCGGGTTTTAGTTGATGAGCTCGGCGATGAGATCGAAAGCCCAAAGTGACAGGTTGATTTTGTTTCTTCGGGATGTGAGGTTCCGAAGAAAACAAAATTCTAGTTCCTGAGGCTTACAGTGGGACCTCCGAAATATTGGGATAAACCTTTGTACCCACATATACCGCCCTCCAAATTCTGCCGGTTCTGCCAGTCTAAAATTCCTAATATAGTTAGCGTGTAGGCACGTGATTCAACACTAACGGTAGTAGTCAAAGATATATACCTAAGGAGACTACCAAAAAAGACCATTAAGAAGACAGCGGCCGTACCCGTATTCTTGTAGCAGTATGCTCAAAAGGGAGGCGGTATAGGGTGGTATACATATGTACCTAGGTACAAAGGTTTAGCCCAATATTTCGGAGGTCGCACTGTACCTACCTAAGTGGAGTCCTAGAGGCAAGGTCATTGGTTGGAACGTTCTCTCCTGACGTGTCTCGGGCGCAGGTCGTGAAAACAAACACTCTAGTTCCTGAGGCTTACACGCGATTTTCTCCCTTATTGTTTCCGTTACAATTCGTCGGCCCCGAGACCATGCTTCAAGCTTCATTCATCTAATAACTCGTAAATCCAGATATGTGAGACGTGCCACCACCTTTCCTCTGTAGCACCTGTTGTAGTACTCTCAGTCTCGGGCAGTGCACGTTCTGGCCGTTTCCTATACGTCTCGAACGCACTCATCATCAATATTGGAAAAGATGTTCCTCCCCAGAGGCTAATAACCAAAGTATTAACTCCCTTGATAGCGAAAACTGCAAGTTGTTCTTCACTGAGATGACTGCATCGATATCAGAAAGTAAAATACATGTATTCTGCCCATAAAAGTTATGAGGCAGAACCTTGACGACATGGAATTGAGTCCTATATACGAGGTTTATATCCAAATGGTGTACCTAGGTTACACGCATTTGAGAACGAAATACCAAGTCCCCAGATCGACATCTGCTTCATACCCGAAGAGGAACGAAATAAAGTTATAGATTTCTTCAAAACCTCATAATCGTCAGAGGATTAATAAACTTAGAAGATCATTTCAATATTTGGCGCTCTTCACTCACAATCAAGGCACAGGGGTATCCTAATCCGTGTCGTCTAATCCGGACAAGTCGAGAATCTTGGAGCCATATAAACCTATGAAGGGAACCACCTAGACGTGCTATCATCCGCTATCAAACAAACCAATTCCTCCTACCTTGATAAACTACTTCAAACTGCAATCCTTCGTGGCCCAAACAAAATGGAACAACTGCTTTGCAATCGAGCCAACGAAGCCAGTGGCTCTCTGGCTGTTGTCGATGGAGAGCATCGTTTCACATATCGTGATCTCCTGGCCAAAGCCGACATTCTGGCGGCGGACCTGCTTGAGAAAGGCCTAGGTACTGAAGAGCCTGTCGGTATTGTTGTTGGGCCAGGTTGGCAGCAGATTATTGCTCAGGTTGCCGTCCTGAGAGCAGGGGGAACCTCTGTGCCCATTGATCCCTCTGCCCCTGATATACAACTCCATGCCATGCTTGGTAATTTAAGCACTCGATTCGTCATGACAACGAACAATTTATCGGGTAGAGTCTCTCAATTCGATGTCCTGCCCATCGAAACGGGTTTGAACCCTGAATACCAGACAGAGAAATACGGTGAAATCAATGCGATGTCTGGGAAATCAGAAGGCCACAGAAGTCATATTCTTCATACATCTGGCTCAACCGGAAAGCCCAAGGCTGTTCAAATTTCTTCGAAGGCTGTGCTTCACCTCGCCGCATCACTCCCCGTAGATATTGGGGAAGGTGATAAAGTCGGGCAGCTAAACAACCCGGGATTTGACCTCTCTTTGTTCGAAGTCTGGGTTACACTGCTTTCCGGTGGTACAGTGGTGCACATCCCGAAGTCCATTATCAAGGATCCAGTCTCTTTTGCCGCCTTTTTGAAAGACGCGGGCGTTACGGCGCTCATTCTACCCTCCACTCTATTTACTGCTGTATCCACAAGCACTCCTTCTGCTTTCCAATCCGTTCGCCATGTTGTGAGTGCAGGAGAGTCGCCCAGTCCTCAGGCAATGCAGAAGGTTCTCAGCAGTGATGGCCCTCCTGAAAACTTGTGGAACGGCTACGGACCAACAGAGACAACATGTCTCTCAACTCTGCAACGAGTGACACTTGAGGAGGCTGAATGTGGACCCATTAGTGCCGGAATACCAGTTGGAGATACCGTGCTCCACCTCCTTGATGAAGCCCAGAAGCCAATTGTCGACGACGAAATTCCTGGTGAAATATGTATTGGAGGGCCAGGCTTATCCACAGGATACCTGAATTACACCGAATCAAATGCCGAGAAGTTCATTAGGATTGAGATTGCGGACTCTCAGGACCCTGGACGGGTGAACATAACTCGGCTGTATCGGACAGGCGACATTGGGATGTGGAAGGGGCTACCAAAACGCCTCCAGTACATTGGGCGCGTAGACCTCCAGGTAAAACACCAAGGTTTCCGTGTTGAGCTAGAGGCAATTGAGCAGACTATCGCAGCAAATCATAGCGTTCGGGCAGTGGCCTGCTTGCACCAGAAAGCCGGTGATGGTCCTGGATCAGATTGTCTTATAGCAGTTGTCGCCCCAGCAAACGATATGCCACTTAACCCCCAAAAGATCATCGAATGGACACAAAACCGCCATCCCTATTATATGGTCCCCAATGAAGTCAGGGTTGTCTCTGAGATTCCTCTGAATTCTCGCGGTAAAGTTGACCGTGACGCCTTGTACAAGGAGATCAAGGAATCTCGGCCCTTGAAATCAACCCAGAATAACGCGAAAGATGAGAGCTCCCTTGAAAAGATTACCAAGATCTTAGAAGGGATCCTAGGACTCTCGAATCTCGGTCCTGACGACAACATTATTTCTCTCGGCCTGTCATCTTTGCAAGTAGCTCGATTCCTTGGCCTGATAAAACAAAAGGTTGGAAAATTGATATCAATCAAGGATCTATATATCAATCCGAGCATTAGATCATTGGTACACCACCTACATCAAGCCGACGAAACAAATTATGGACCGTCCGAAGTCCTACAATTCGAAGCTGACACCCATCTTGCTGATGACATTGAGTTGATCCCGGATTGGACATCCGAAGGTCGCGTATTCCTTACAGGTGCGACCGGATTTATCGGAGTTAACCTGTTGTATCGTTGGCTCTCCAGGCCATCTATGAAGGAGATTGAGATAGCATGTCTCGCACGAGGCAACGAAAATTACTCGCCTATGGACCGGATCAAGAATGCTCTCAAGAAATATGACCTCTGGAGCGAAGACATTTCCCAGGAAATGAAGAGAGTGATTGTCCTGAATGGTGATATGACACAGGAACGCCTTGGCCTTCCGCTCAGTGACTATCAGTGGCTCATTAATTGGGCACCAGCGGTTTTCCATGCAGCCGCGAAGGTCAACTGGTGTGATTCCTACAACGGCCATTTCGCGCAAAATGTCCAGGGTACCAAGAATGTTCTCCGTGTCGCAGCAGAAGGCCGGCGAAAGACCATGCATTACATCTCCAGTATCGACGTTTGGGCAGTCACTGGACTTATACTCGGGACAGACGTCGTGTCTGAGGATGGTCCGCTCAAGGTCCATCTCGCTTCGCTCCCATTCGATACCGGCTATGCCCAAAGCCAGTGGGTAGCAGATGAGATGGTTCAAAGAGTGCGCGACAAAGGCCTCCCAGTGACCATTTACCGCCCTGGGTTCGTCGTCGGCGACAGTAAAACAGGTGCAGGAAACCCAGACGATTTCTTCGGTCGATTGATCGCCGGATGCATCAAACTGGGATACTGGCCACATATGCCACACCAGAATCAGGAATATGTGACAGTCGACTACGTCTGCGATTCGATTCTTCGTATCGCTTCGGACAATCGCAATATTGGCCATGCCTATACCCTGAGTTCGCCAAACCCAGGTCAGATTACGAATATGGAAAGGTTATGCGTACTTATTAACCAGGCTGGCTTTTCGGTTCAAGAAATTCCGTATGCAGAATGGTTGGAGAAATTGCAAGCGTGGGACGGGTTTGAATCGAGCCCCTGTTTACCTTTGATGCCTTTGCTTGCGGAGCCCATCATACGTGGTGATACACGTCTTCAAACAAGCAAGTATTCGCCGAGGTACGACTGTGCGAATACTCTCAAGGCAATTGGCGCTTGCGACGATATTCGCTTTGTCCAACTCACACCCGACCTCGTCAAGAAGTTTATCGACTTCTGGGCTCGCAAAGGTTTCTACAACTTTTGATTTGATGGAACACCATTGAATGTTTCACTACCAATCACTTTCTTTCGGTCTTTATGCCTGCTCATATATCACATCTACTGTAGGGTTTCGTGAATACTGTCTTGGCAAGTTAAATGGAGACAAGAAGTAGAAATAACCTCCAGTGTTTGGTTCGAGTTTAATTACAACAATATGTTCAACGATTTGTAGCGGCCTAACGCAGATAAGTACAATCTAAGCGAATTAAATATTCTGGCAAACTAGCTTTCCCGGTCCACTCCTTTCGTATGTGCTTCGAAGCTGTCAAAGCTAGGCCGAGTCGATCTTCTGAGGATTGTAGTCGACGGATGAAGCATGGCGTCTCTTGTGGACATCGTAGCAACCCAGAACAAAGTGAACGAAATGGAGCAAACTATATCGGGGTGTTAATGCATGATCATATATCAAGCCTTTGTATAATAGGACGCTTACCCATTAATAACCATGAGTGCGAAGGTAACGACGGCCATGTGCCACGAGGAGTGTAGTGATGAGCGTTCACCGTAAAGAGACACTTGCTCGGCGATAAGGCCGACGATTCCGAAAAACAGCAGAACAACTGTGAAAATGAAATCCAGAGCAATATGGGCGCCGGGATGGACCGGCCGCTTGAAGACGATTAGGGCGAGGTTGACCAGGGACCAGATTCCTGGGATGCCGACCTGTAGTTCTTGGTTAGACGGTCTTCTCGAGGGATGTTGTTGACATGTGAATGTCCGGGTCCACATACGACAATGTAGTACACCCAGCCCATGTTGCCGAATAAGGCTCCAAATAGTGACATTATAATTACGGCCAGAACCACAGCAAAGGCACGCAGGCCCAGCCTAGGCATGCTGGTCTCAGAGGCTGATGCGTTGGCCATATCGGGTAGTTTAATAAGGGGAGGTCGCGAAACGAGATGCAATCCAAAATAGTTGAAGAAGAGATTTCATCACATTGTAATGAGGATAAAGCCAGGCTATTTGTAGGTAAATAGAAGAAGCCGCCTAGGACTCAACTAATGCTAGTGCAGTTTACCTTGATTAAGATCATCGCTGGCGGCAGCCTGTGGGTCGCATAGACCATCTAGAAGCTAACTTCTATGAATTTTGTGACATCATGGGATCAAGAATTTGATCAATGCTAAGGTGAAGGCAGCAGTTTTGTCACTATCTAGTAGGCAGCTGCTATAATCCTCGAGTAAAAGATGGGAGGCTGATTTTCGTTTTCCATTCTAGGAAATGTTGTTTTGAGGCTCAGTGGAAGTTTGGGAGGTTTTGGCTCCAAAAGAGCCTTACGAATTGGCCATGATCTATCCAATCAAGATTGAAACTCCCTGTGGGACTCTAAGAGGCGCGGCTCATAGTGGATTTGGCCCCCCAGAAATATGGTCGAGGATAACTATAATCCCACAGCCAACAAACGTGTTGGCCCCCAATTTGTACTAATGTTAGGGCCTGGCAAAGATAACAAACCCAGGGGCTCAAGGGTAGAGTCTCTTTTACTTAGTATATGCATATTGTATATCGGATTCCCTTCACTCAAACGGCATCGTCGCCAAATCTTCAAGACAACACACGCTATAGACCGAGTCAGGCGCAGAATCCCGCATATCCTTACAACTTGATATATAATAACATGCGCATTTGCACACTGCAACAGAGGAGACAATATAGCAAATCTACGGTGTAGAATGTAATATTAATAAAACAGGTCTGAAACGAAAAGCCTAACCCACATTTGGGGGCCGTAATTTGAACGTCTTTCTACTGACTCTAGGGACCTTGTTCAATATCACCTCTGTTCATATATTCTCTAGATCTTTCTCTTTGACATAGTGATGTACCTGCTCGATTCTGTATAAAAGGTTCGGTGTTACTACCACCTACCTGCATGGCCCAAGTCTTTGAGGTTGTCTTCGAGATATGGACAGCATTATCTGATGAGATAACAGTATCCTACTGCAATTGTATTATATATGTTGAAGACATAGGAGTAATTTTGACTAGCTACTGTGTTGGAAGTTACAACAGTGTTCTGACTCTCATAATCGTTGAGCTATAAAAGCCAAGAACTAGTTTCTTGGCATTGCCTCACGTGTTTACAGCCTCATCGCCCCCACTGGGGCCTTGTGGCTATGTTATGCGCACACGGCAGAACGCGATGATCTTTCCCGGGGTAGTTTGGTCTGTTACGTTTCTCTTTTGTCTTTGTCTTTGTCTTTTTTTTTCTTTTCTGTATCTTCTCTTCTAACATTCACTCTCTGAAAATGGGAAACCCAGAACTTGACTTCAGTAGCAAGCATACCGAGGCAGTATCCAACCTTCCACCGTATTCTTCCATAACAGAGTCCATCGATGAGCCACCCACATACGGACAATCAAATGCATCATGCAGAGTATCCCGCGACGGCTTTCCTAGTTCTGTGGTGGTGGTTGTTGATGAATGTATCACCCACCTGAAGCTTTTATCCGCGATCGCCAAACTTCGTAACTTCATTAAAGGAACGGACAAACTCTTTGGAATTCACGATGGTGAGATCAGAAACTTTTCCAACAACCAGCAAGCCCACGCAGCCGCGCGCATTCGGGAAAAGAGATGGGCTGTTTATGTGGCTAGAGCTGTGGATCGATTTACTATTTGGTGGCAGTCTTACCTACCGAGTCTCAAAACCAGTCGCATCTCAACGTTAAATACTGCATCTGAAGCCAATATAGCATGGTCTGCTAACATGATGCCACCACTTGGTCAGCCATTCTGAATCTTGGAGCTTGTTCTTTTGTTTTTCTAACTTGCCGCTTAGATGTTATCATGGTCTGGCATGCATTTATGCTTAACCCGCGTGCCTTTCTTGAGGATTGTTTGCGTCAGTCTAAAATGAGTGTCTGGGCCACTGGCCTGCCGTGGGATATAATAAACGCATCCATCGACGACAAGACCCTTGTCTTCTACCCAGACAGAGACAGTGAAGCGAGGATAAACTTCGAGACAATAACAGGTCATTCATGGGAAAATATCCACGATAGTCCATCGAAGTCTCTA
Organism: Penicillium flavigenum; assembly: GCA_002072365.1. Lineage (NCBI taxonomy): Eukaryota > Fungi > Ascomycota > Eurotiomycetes > Eurotiales > Aspergillaceae > Penicillium > Penicillium flavigenum. The sequence continues at coordinate 242,820 of MLQL01000010.1, forward strand.
CCTTGCTTCGGTTGCAAACAGGAAATCATTGCTCCCTGGACGGAAGGATCAATTGGATGCGATACAGATGTCGCCTTTGCACACTGCACCGGATATGCGGACAAGTCTTTGCGGGTTTCATGTCCAGCATGCAAATTCAATACCACACACGATACTCTTCGCGTGCAAAAGTTTCGCAGTGACGTGCAGAAGTTGTTGAAAGATGATATTCCTATGCCCGGCACGCTTTTGTCACAGAATGGCACTCCCGCCGACGATGAAAATGGCGATAACGTGTCCTTTCCAAACCGGCTTATTAAAGAGGGCATCAGAAGCGAGCTCCTGCAGCTTACGGACCTCATGGAAAACGAAAGCACCACCATTGAAACCATCCGCGACCACCTCGAGGGATATTTGAAGAGTCGTTCATTAATGCGTCGCGTGAACAAGACAATACTGGCTTCTGGGAATTCAAGTATGCCAGAAAGGATATCTCTTCGCAATATGCTCTCCAGATATTGGGACAATTCATCCCCTTTCGCCATCGACTTGGTCGGGGCAGTCATACGACAAGGGACGTTTGTGGACAAGATGGACAATATCGGGTGGATACGTTCACCAAACCTGAGATCGACCATGAGTCACTTCATCGGCAAGTACGATGTGTTCTTCCAAATAATGGTCAAGAATAAAGGCCATGCTGTTGTCCCCACTCTCGATGTCGACCTGATTTGGCACACGCACCAGCTTTCTCCCATTCGCTATTACATCTTCTCTACCACGCAGATGGAGGGAATATTCATCAACCACGACGACAAAATCGACGAGATAAAGCTCAATGACGCCTTCGCATGGACCTCAAGACAATACCAAAAACTCACTGGCGGAAAGATCTACAGTGAATGCACATGCTGGTATTGCGAGGCAGTGCGCGAGTCCAACAACCAGGGACTTGGGAGGCTGATATCACCGTCCACCCTGCATGCCAAAACCAACGCCGCCCTTCTCCACAACAGTGCCGATAATACCACCGACGGTAAAAGCAAAGAGCCGCACATTTCGTCCCATAATGCAGTACGCATCCAGGCCCAGGCTGATCCAAAGGCAATGCAAACCAAGACCGCCCAGCTTGAATCGTGCTGGGAGAAAGCGCAGCGACGATCACACAATCGCAGTCGCAGTAGAGGCGGTGGTAGTGCCCACGAAGGCTCATCAAGGAAGACCGTCTATGGCCCCTATGCGCGGGATCCAGATATCCATCGCGAAATATACCCCTGCAATCCAGCCTGCGTAAATATCGCCGCTGGCGTGGTGGGTAACTGCATGAGCGGGACACAGGGCGTCGGCCTTGCGCAAGGTGCGTGCGTGAGTGGCACCATGGCCGCACAGACAAGATCGAAAGGTAAAAGCTTCTGCTCTGGCATAGCCGGTTGTGGTATGAGTCTCTAGCAGGTCAGCAAATGTGTAAGTACTGGTGGACCGAACCTAGTGTCCTCCAGGTCAGTAGGGAACTGGACAATGTATAGATGAATATTGAATGCACGAATAACCTGGCTACTATGGTCAAGGTCGCGAATAAGCCCAAGGAAAGCAGGTACGAGATGAGGAACGTAGCCTCGGCCCATCTCAGAACGTCGCACGCAGGACTGGAAATACGTTGCTATCACGTTGAGGATCTTCGAACGGCGCTCTGGACAACATCATACGATAGATAACTTCCTAGTTGAGGCAATGCGAGTGACAAATTTTGAATTTCCCGAAAAGGATATCGAAGTCCATCCGGTAATAAATAGTGAATGCTAAACTGACTTGTTCCGCAAACCCAAAATAAAAGCGAGTGTAGAGAATGCCCATCCCAAGACAGGCAGTAAATGCATCTCAATCCGGCCAGCGGATCCAGCACAAGAAACAGAAACAAAGAACAGGATATTATCCCTGATATCACGAAACGTCCTGTTAACGAACCAGCGAGGGGTATAACTGTACATGCAAAGTAGAGTACATGGAATTTAAAACGACAGTATATGCATCTTCAATCACAAGACATGAAGGCTAGGAGCTTCACAGAAGCAAGCCCATACCAACAACAACAGCACCGAGCAGCGATGATCCGGCGCGGACTGTTCCAGCCGCGTTATTCGTGGGCGTGGGCGAGGCAGTTGCGACAGAGCCGGAGCCAGCAGCCTTGGATACAACGTTACCACTTTTGGAGTTCGCAGTTGATGCCGCGGTCACGATGCCGGTTTGCCCGCTAGCTGTCGAGGGCGCGACAATGATTCCGCCAGCTGCGGTGGCAGCAGTGGGGGCAATAGTAGTGGAAGCATTTTCAGATGCAGAGGCTTGTAGGTTCTCAGTCGCCTGGATGATGTTGAAGGTATCCTGTCCGCCGCCTATATAAGAAATAATGCTGTCAGTCCTGATCTTGTTGTCGTGTTACATATAATATTGTGGGTAACTCACAGCTTCCCGCAGGCCATCCAGAGCAGGACAGGTCGCACTTATCGTCGGCGATCTTGGCGGAGTCCGAGGGCATTTTGTTGCCGCAGTAGCACATGTTGCCACGACTCAGAGCTGCGACCTTGAACCCGTTCTCTGCGCATTGGGCCTGGCAATATCCTGGTGATTGGTAGGTGTAGGGGCCTTGGTTCTTGAACGAGTCAACTTCGGAATAGCAGCCCATGCTAGCGGTGGCGCTAAGCGAGTACACGGGAAGAGCTAGGGCAAGGGCCGAGAAAAAGTAGTTGGTATGCATGATGATATTGATATACTCGATCAACGAATTAAAGAGTGAAAATTTGGTCAGAGATAGTAGTTTTGAGCAAGTAAAGAATATGCAAAAGAGGGAAATGTTTGACGCAGGTGACAAGGAGAAAAAGGGTCCCGTCAAGCTTCTTTAAGACCGTTTGTTTTGTCAGGAACACCCGTCGGGTTCCATTTTTTCGAATGTTTTTCTGTGGAGTAAAGGTTGGGGACTGATGACATCGGTGTCGAATTGATCGACCGGAAATAGAAAATGATCATCCTGAAACACTAAGCGACATGCTCTATTGAACTTGCACTGGGTCTTTCTCGCCTTCATTGGCTTGCGAGCTGGCGATCGCCCGATCGGCATCCCCAGGTGTGGCGACTTGTTTCCCTTTTCAGCGACGAATGACGGCGGATGGAGCCCGACGAGTCAAATGGGATGAACTTCAGGAAGAGTTCGCGTGTTTCCGGTTTGCCGCTTGTCTTGATTAAGAATAGAGTGGTTTTAGGGAGTTGCATTTGTGAGGAATCTGACATTGTTGGTAATTGCTGGTGACCCCTTGTTTCTCCTTTTCTGGTATTCTGGTATTCTGTTTGGTATTCTAGATTATTCTCAGTTTAAATATCCTGCAAGGTATCAGGATAGTTATTTAATGTGTATTGCCTGGCCTAATTAGGAAACTCGACATCAAAATTGAGTATCCAATCTTTCTTGGATCCATGGTTGAGCCGAACCTTCCGAACTGTGGGATTGTCGGGTGTATCAGGTTAACACCGCGGAGTACAACCCTAACTAACCGGGTATCTTCCTTACTGATGTAAGACATTTCAAATCAACCTGACTCAAATTCGTGTCCTCATTCTGAATATGGAGTCAGGTGGGGAGGAAATAATGACGATGATTAGCTTTCAGGTACTCCGTACATCAAACTAGGACCAGCTGAAACAAATATTATAGGGATACGCATGATTATCTATCTAGCCTTGATGAAAACAGATCACCTATATTTCATAGGAGCAAGAATAATACCCAAGAGTGTCGCCAGGCATAAGGGCTTGGCATAGTATTCTGGTGGACAGTTCAGTGTCACTATTAATAGGTACATAGATGGAAGATATCATTGTTTCTCATTCGATTTTGTGGGAAATGATGCACAAGCTAATCAATTTAGCTACATGTTCTTCCTCTTTTTTAGGTACTTGAGAAGCAAACTCCAAGTCGGGAAAATGCCGAGGAATACAAGGACGCATGGCTGTGAGACATCGATGCTTTCTTTATCTTAGCTTGAATACTAGCTCCAATTTGTTTACTGTATGTCTTATGTCTCCCACTCCTCGACGGGGAAAGGAACAAAAATTGGCCCAGGAAGTCTATCGAGATGGATTCGTGAGCTTTACATGGAGCAAGTTCATTTATACAAGCCTGGTAGAGCTGCCTTCTAATAGACAGCTCTTCCCGTCGTCGTCTACTAACATGTTGAAAACAAGGCCTCTACCCAGGACAAATTCCCCGCGAGTTGGCGACACTGAAACATCTGAACGAGAAGCTCGAAAGAAAACCCAGAAAGAGAATAGAACGGACCTTGCGCTAAAGAGACGCAGGCAGAATCTTTTGGAAGAACATTGCTCGAGAGCTTAACCGCGATGCTGCCTCCATCGACTCAGACGACGAACGGAAGTGGGTCAACAAGATGTTCGAAGGTATTAAGGCCTAGGAAAAGCGCCGACAGGGCCTTTCACCTGCAGAAAGGCGACAAGAAGATATTCAAGTTTCAGCAAAAGCACTCGAGAGACTCGTAAAAGAGGATGTTGGGCCATACTCATCGCGTCCCTATGCCGTCTTCCTGCTTCAGATGACGCCGCAATCCCGCAGCGGAGCAAAATGCCAGCTTCCTCACTGTGAAACGAGGATCTTGTCTGGTGACTATCGCATTAAACTGGATGGGGGTCATTGGAGCGAGTACCCCTCAGGTAAATTTTCTGACTCACCATATCAATTTCTTGCGGCTGAAACTGAATATTGTGAAAGGCTTCTATTACATAGACTGCTCTGAAGGAATCTTGAACTTATCGTCTCAGTCATACGCCTCACGATTTATGCCTGACATGCAATACTTTCCCGGGCGTATGGAAGTATGCATCTTGCAAGAATGCCTAAGAAGATGGATGATCTGAGTCGGTGTTCAGGTGCGTACATCATGCTATGAATCCTACGATCCAATATCCGCACCCTTGGGATGCTTAAAATATTCAAGGAACATCCATTCCCGGAGAAATTGTGGGGTACACTTGCCAAAGAGATAAAATCCGAGAGATATTTTGTCTCGGAGACCGACCCGGTGTATGATGAACGCCATTCCCTAAGCACCGCGCTGCGAAACTGGCTACAACAATTATCTGAAGCAGAGGAGAATGAATAAGGGCACTAGCCATAGAAGAAGATTCGCAATTATTTGTTAATGGATGAAGATGGAACTTTTTTACGGGGTGCTAAAAGATAACCGCTGTTTCACCAACTAACATTGCTACATGGCTGAGAGATTGTTGGATGCCTGAGGCATCACCATGTGATAGAACCTACATGCTTGATAGCTCTCTCTCCTTTCCTTCTCTTCCTCCTCTCCTCGTGCGAGACAGTCAATCCACACAGTGTTTTCTCCATTGATTCTCCATCTGTATCGCATCTCCATTAGAAATCTTGAAGCTTTCTTTATATTAGCTTGAATGCTAGCTTATTTACACATGAAATTAAAAAGAAAGTTGAACTGTCAGTCTCGACACACACTTACCCCAACTCTCGGCAAAAGGGCCACCCTGATAGGGCAATTCGGCAACGGCAACGGCCGCCAGCCGTGGGAGGGGAAGATAAGACCGTTGGCGTGCTTTCTATAAGATATGGTGAGTCCTTTCACGTCAACTTTTTTAATGTTCTTTGAGTATTTTTACTAGAAAAGTATAGAGTCGACTCAATCCGATCATGAAAACACTCGCCCTTCTCACCCTGGCCATAGTGCCATCGCTAGCACTCAATATACCCACACAGCAGCGTCTTTTCCCCGAGAACGATATATCGGGCAATCATTATAACCCGCTATCAACCCCATCTACACGGGAAACCTGTCCACAACCCTCCAAGGTCAACCCCCCCAACGATGGCCTGCACTCATCGCAGACCTTCCTGTCCGACGATGCTTTCCGTGCCCGCCAGGCAAAGCGGCTCTCGCGCGCGGTGCAGATCCCAACCACTGTGGGTGATTATATGAAAGACCCATACGACGAGGCATTCGAGCCTGTAGTCAAATTCCAATCGCTATTGGAGGAGATGTTCCCCCTAGTGTAAGAAATTGTCCAATCATTGGAAATTGCCTGCCATGAGTGAAGGAGAGAATACTAAATAAACCACATAGACACGACCACGCCAAGGTTGAGCACATTAACCGTCTCGGTCTAGTCTTCACCTTCGAGGGTGCTGACTCTTCACTCAAGCCGCTACTCTTCATGGCCCACCAGGACGTCGTCCCCATCGACGACGCATCAGACTGGACCCACCCGCCCTTCGCGGGTGTCTTTGATGGCGAATGGATCTGGGGCCGCGGCTCAAGCGACTGCAAAAACGTCCTTATTGGACTAATGTCCGTAGTCGAAGACCTGCTCTCGCAGGACTGGCAGCCACAGCGCGCAATTCTGTTTGCCTTTGGCTTCGACGAGGAATCACACGGCTTCCTAGGCGCTGGAGCAATCTCAGCAGCTCTGGAGGAAAAGTACGGCAAAGACTCTTTCGAATTTATCCTCGACGAAGGCGGAATGGGACTCCAGAGTCTGGGTGATGAGTCCGACCCTAACGGCGAGATCTTGTATGCTCTCCCGGCTGTCGGTGAGAAGGGTAGTCTCGACCTGATTATCGATATTGCCGTTCCTGGTGGCCACAGCTCAATACCGCCCGCGCACACTGGCATCGGTATCATGGCGGAGATTCTGTACGAACTCGAGCGGAAGGAACTGTTCCCCGCCTGGCTGGATACCACCCACCCGGCCCACGGGATGCTAGAGTGCCAGGCACGGTACTCACCGGAGCACGTCGAGACCTGGCTATCCGATAAGCTGGCAGCAGACGACCCTGCCGCTCTAGGCGAGGCTGTTGCCAGCTCGCGCGGTCCGGCAGTCCGCTACACAATGCAGACATCCCAGGCCGCAGACCTGATCCACGGCGGTGTCAAGACAAACGCGCTGCCAGAGAAAATCTCAGCGGTCGTCAATTACCGCGTGGCACTTCACCAGACTCCCGATGAGCTACGTGAGCGCGCTATCCGACTTATCAGCCCTATTGCTGAATCTCACAACCTCACTCTACGTGTTGACTTCCCCGGTGTGGCGGAGTCCACGGAAGGGGATGTGAGCGACCGTACTCTCACCTTATCGCCTCTTAGTGTTCCTCTTTCCCCGGCTCCGATCTCCCCAACAGACCCGCTTACATCGAAGGTGTGGGCGCACTTTGCCGGAGTGGCGCGCAGTGTCTTTGAGTCGCACTCGAACCCGCTTTCCAAATCTGCGTCTGGATCTAAGCCGACGGTTGTTGTCACGGGAGATGTCATGACTGGAAATACAGATACGCGCTTCTACTGGTCTTTGTCGGACAATATCTACCGTTGGAGTCCGTCGCGGGCTGGTGGATCGCTTAATATTCACACTGTGGATGAGCGGATCCGCTTGGATGTTCATCTTGAAGGCATGATGCTTTACTATGGTATGTTTCCTTGTTCGTTCATTGCACTTTTTAGAAAGTCTGGCTAATTTATATCAGATCTCATTCGGTCTTTTGATGCTTGGGATGGAAAATCCGAGTGAACATGCTCCTCTCCATTGTCAGATACTTTGACCCTTGTATATGAAGGTCTCCAAGCACACAATAAGTGAATGATTTATAGCTTTACACACTTCTAAAGTGACATGAACTGATAGTTATATTGAATGTTGATCACCTTGTATGTTGTGATGCATAGAATGCCGCAGCACGGGTTTGGTATAGAAATGATATGTCGCGATGTTGAAGCATCTGAAAATATGCCTAAATAACATGGAGAGAGGGTCGAAGTCACAGATTCATGCATGTCCGTCACATACTCGATATGTAAATGCGAGGATCTCAACAAAACTCGCACAGCCCATGCCAAAAGGCACGGCAATGGATGGGTATAAGCAAGAAAAAGACATTACCAAGTCCGGAATCAACGAAGCGAACGGAAGATATCCTGCACATCTTCCACCATCACCAGTGGTAGATATACTAGACCAGAACTTTTGAGCGAAAGTCTTTGGAGCGATCAACGAGGGGGAATGCCAGAAGGCATTATAAGTGAAATAAATCAACAAGAAACGACGGGGTCCGCTAGCGGACGAGAATAGGAGCGAAGCAGCCACCCATAACGGGGCGAGCGACGAAAGTATTTTGAGGGTAACTAGATTCCATCAGCAAGGATCATTACAGGCTTGAGGGTAGATCGACTTACTCTCCTGAGATAGTGTCGTACAGGTCAGTTAGGGCTCGGTTGGTCGGTGTCTCGTTGATCCAGGTTGCGAGATCATTGATAAACATAGCCCGAGTATCAACCGAACTGACCGCTGCTGCAAAGCACTCCCAGTCACCTATTGAATTGTGAGTATTTTGCCCATGCATACTGAGCCGTCGGGACTCTTACCTTTGGTGTATGTGTGGCGGGTGTCTAGAGGCACGCCGTACTTGTTTGCAACAGTTGGGTAGAAGTCGCTCTGCATCTGATAGACAGATTGTGGAACGAAATTCAAGCCCAGCTGGGCATCGGCAAAGAGATTGTAGAGCAGGCCTGCAGAAAGGGTAAGCAAGAGGCTTCATAGACTCGGAACAGGGCTGAACATACCATGGCTAGCGGTGTCGCCGTACGACAGGGTCGTTCGGGGCGGGTTGGCACCCTTGGCAATAGCCAGGTCCTGCCACTGAGTGATGTAGTCTTTGGCGATTCTCGAGTAATCGGCGGCATCAGCAGTGTGACCAGTCTTGTTGGCAATGACTGCCATGGCCTGAATACCGATCATGCCCTTGAGTGCGAGGTTGGTTTGGTTGCTAATCATGCCGGTTAGTTTTGAAAATTTGAGAATTTCAGGGAGAGGGTTCACTCACGCTAGGGGGCCGGCAAAGTCGTCTGTTGAGATTTGGTTTGCAGGGTAAAGCGAGTCCTCGACCAGATAACTTGTCCACTGCTTGAGAAGACTGTAGTGGTCATTCAAAAAGTCAGAGTCGCCCGACTTCTGCACATAAGCCAAAGACATAATGAGCATATTTCCGCACTCTTCCAATGGCATTTTCTCGTCGCTGCCATCGGAGTGACCCGTGGCGTTCGGGTAAGAGGAGCCTAGATCGTGTATGGAATAGTCGTTGGGATACTTTCCAGCTTCCTGGTTCTCTAACAGAGGAGTGAGAACGAGCTTCAGGAGTTCGGGGTTGGTGTACAGGAAAATCGGGTAAGCTGGGAAGATAACATCCACAGTGTTCATGTTCCCGTTGGAAGAGATTTCCTTCAGGAACATGTACATTTTGTCCTGCGTTCCACAAAGCTGGGTGGCACCGAATGCCTGCCGAACCGAGAGCGAAGTAACAATGAGGTAGTCTTGACCAGCAGTGGCAATTGAATCTTGGGCCACTCTTCTATCCAAAGAGCTCGCAAGATTGCTCGATTCAGTATAATCCTTGTGGAAGAATGAAAGGGCGGCCAATTCGGTAGCGAAATAACTCTTCCACAAGGAGGGTACTGGGGCATACTGCGAAGCGCCTTCGTATTGAATGGCTTCATCCTGTGTCAGGCCGAGTGAGAAGAGCGTGCTGACGGGCGAGGAATCGACCGAGCCCAGATCGTAGGAGAACCCAAATACGGGCCAGGTAGACGAGATAGCCCGGAAGTTGGTGTCGCCGCCATTTAAGAGTTTTCCAGTTGTCGCAAACTGACCACGGACATCGGTATCCGCACCAGACTGGTGGGTCATGTCTTTCGAGTCGTCGGTGGCCCAGTACCAGTTACCCCATTCGGCCTGCTGGCTTTTTTCGGTAAAGGCCAGCTGAGTCTGTCGGTGTACCTTGTGATAGGCTACACCGTCAGTGGTACCATACTCCCATTCTGCAATGGCATTTCGGTCGCCCGAGACCCATTCTAGCATTTCGTCAGTCACTGTATGTAAGAAAGGAGGCATAGCACCAACCAGCAGAAATATCCGTGTAGACCTGCACATCATGCTTCTGGCCGTCAAGAGAAGAGACCTCAACATTAAGATAAGAGAAAACGAGGGACTGGCGCTTGAGATCAGTGGGCGCAACAGGTGACAAGAAAGTAATGTTCATTTCAAGCTTATTCTCCACGTTCATCGTAAAGATACTCTTAGTCGAAGTATACTCAAACGCGGTCTGATTAACGGTTTTAGATCCGGGCAGGCCCATCCAAGTATAGGTATTGCCGTCGACGCGAATCATACCTGTCCACCCATTGATCTGATTCCTATGCATTTTTCATTAGTACTAAAGTTTGCATATAGCTCAAAAGAGCATAATGATCAACTTACTCCCAGAAGACAGGCCATTGGCCAGCCAAGTACCCGCCATTACCACCATCATTTCCTACATTGAGCCAAGTGCTAAGATATGGTGACCTAACAGCGAGGGGTATAGCCGGGGGACGGGCAGGGGAGAAGGTCGACTGTGCTCCAATAGAGGACACGAAAGAAGCGACCAGCAGGCCGAGGCGATACAGCTGCATTATGACAGGATTGGACGGAAAGATGGTAAGATACACAAAGTCCAATGCAGGGGCAAGTTTGCTCTGTTATTTATTTGCAGGAAAGGGAAATCAGCTCTGGGAGCTCAAATGCCCAGCACTCTGACGGGACGGCTGAAGAAAGGGATCGGTGTTGTGTTTACAGGAGAAGAATGCCAGTGACATTTTTATAGTCGAGCTCAATCTACGAAGAGAGGGGGAGAAGCCAAAGGCCCCTCTGAGACCCGCATGCCAGAATGCGCTCTCAACGGGGGAATATCAAAGCGGCTTGGCATTTTAGAAAATGGGTAACAGCAGACCTGCATGTCTCGATAAAACCCCAAGGACGCTAATCTGCTGACCTCCATCAACGTTCGGGTGGAAGAAGACTCACGCTAAGAGATGGACAGAATGATGTTAGGGGTTGGATGGAGAAAGGGATATCTAGGTGTAGTGACCGTGAGAAAGGTGGTGGACTTTCCTAGAATGGCTCAAATGCAAAGTCAAATCCCAAAAATACGGTCTGGCAGTTTCCGGAAGAAACGGCATGCCTTCAGGTCGCATGGAAGACAAGCAGCGGTCTATGCAGATCAAATGAATGGCGTCAGTAAACAAGAGCATCGGAGTAGTCCCGACTTTAGTTTGGTGACCACCTTGCAGATGACAGACCATACAACGGCATGGCGCAAATACAGGTGTGGAGAATAAGAGTGTGGCGAAAGGCATAAGAAATAAGGGCTGCAGACGAAAAAGAAACGGTGGTTTGAGGACATCGCCGATAGGTCCAGGGCAAATAATAAGGCACGAGTCGAGAGAAGTGTCAAAGTCCATGTCCTTCGTGATAGCATCATGTGGACATATTGGCCGTCGGCTCTGACTTAATGCATGTAATATCAGGTCCTGATCTTTAGCGCGCCATATATTTGCGGGGAAATGGCGATCAGTAGCGTGGCACTCAATGAGAACTTGAAATGAAGATATTTGAATAGCCACGGTATCTGAAGTACGGAAGATCCCGGGAACCTGCAGTAAAGGATGAGATTCCCATGAGTTTTGTCTCATCTTGGAGTGCCCCTTGCAGAAAAGCTCATCTCCACCAGTCAGCTTTGGCCCAGACAGCCCGATCGGAGACAAAAGAAAAAACTGCAAAATTCCATCGGTCCTAGACTCCTTCGTCGCATGTACTTATTAAATATAGAGTACAGAGTACATGGGCTGAGGTCGCGTGCGCGACGTGGTACAAAATGCGCCTGGTTTGGGAGTTCATCTTTCTATTGATCCCTTGCGTGATATGTCGGTCGTAATCCACTCGGTGTCCGTTCCCCGAAGCATACCTCCTTTTTCATGTATTAACATCTAGCCTACAACCGGCCTTACTACTGTGCCATCGTTTGAAGAATTTCAACACACCCCGTGATCTTCTAAGGTTGTATTGATTATTATTTACGTAAATGAGCTCGGTGCTTCCATTGCTGCGGGATCGCGTGCCACTGCTCTGCAGGTATAAGGGCTTGTTTAGGCAAAAGGCAATGCATTTGACCTTCGAACTCTAAGGGAACGGTCTACATACATAATTAAGAATCGAACTTTACAATATAGGATTTCAGCATGTGGAGTTACCTCTATAGGCTTTGATCCTCTGCCGATCAAGAATCCACCTACTCCACTAATGGCTTGTGTAGAACTTGATTTATACTCTGCTTCTGTGCAAGTGATAATCAAGTACTAGGCATATATGAAATGTCGCCCATTATGAGATGCAAAGTGAAAGCATCATAGTTGAACGGACTACTTCATCCTAGTTCACAAGGAGAAGATAACTGAATGAAGCCTATATAGCACCCGACAATGGAAATAGTATCCAACCCAGTGCGAACCCGTATAAAAAGAAGAACAAAATAATGAAAAGAGCAAGAGGAACAAAAGGAACAAGAGAAAACAACATAGTAACCGTGCCAAGCGCACCACGGAGTGATTTTTGGCGCTTAGAAGATCATGGTATAAAGCAACCTTGGAAACAGCGAAGTAACCAGTGAGAACCTCAAATTTCAACAGGAGATTTAAAAGTCTCTGTCATGTCTATCAAAACCTGGCATGGAACTCCCTTGTGCTCAAATAAATTAGTAGCCAATGTATCGGGTGGATAAATGCACTCTCTAATGGATTGTTCAGCATCGATAGTCGATTTCGATTCGTGGCACTCTTTTTCGACGATTGTGCTACTACTCGATTGCAGCACCTCTTCGGCAGGAGGTTCTCGATAGCGCACGAATCGTACCGAGCCAATAATCTCTGGTCCGAAGATAAATTTGTAGCTAAATCCCCGGTTGAATGTGATGTGCTCGACACACCCAAAATTGAGATAGCTTTTCACCTGGAACCAGAAATCTGTTGGAAGTAAATATCGGAATATCAGCAAAGATTAAACTTTGTGTATAATGTCTACAAAGCTTCCAAGGCTATGATTACCTTTGTCCGACATGTTACATCCAGGGCTGATATGGATAGAGAACAATGATGCATAGTAATGCTTGAGCATAAGATTCCTGGGAAGCGGTGCCCCTATATCGAATGTCAAATAGTCAGCGAGGACCTAACCTTACGACCAGCGGAACCTTTTACTAACCTTTTTTCCGACGGTAGACTGCCATCATAGGCATTTTCTTGCGATGTTTCGGGGGGACAGCTTTTGACAGTAATGGAATGCGCTGTCCCACCTTCGCCAGAACATTCGCAATAGCGGGTGGCCCTACAGCCAAAGGCCTAATGAAGGGATGGAACTCGTGGGCCTTCCAGCTGATTTGTCCTTTTGTCCCTTTTCTCAAGCAGAGATCAAGTCCTCGTGCGTCAGTCTCAATCCGATAGGTCAGGTACCATCTCTTGAGCCAAGTGCTGATATCTTCTTCAGGACCCGCAAGCTGTACCCCAGTGAGGAAGCCATTAGGAGCTAGAGCTTGCCGACGGCATCCAATGTCGTGCTCCATAATTTGCCAGAAATTACCGATGAAGGCAGTGGTGTTGCTGGGACCACGCAGAATACGAATCGTAAGCCAAAAGACAAACTGCTCATAAGCTGCCGTAGAGAGGGTATCGTGATTCATTTGTGTGATCACCCACTTTGCAAGCAGAGAGATTTCTTCGGGATAGTAGTCTGTGACGCCGATGTGGTACGCAATAAAAGGACCACCGAGAGCTTTCCACTCTCTCTGGGGTTCGTCTCGAAGTACTATCGACGATCCCTGAGCCCCATCTTCCAACTTGAGATGGTAGAAATGACCCTCGCTGTAAATAAACCAATGACAAGGTTTTGGAGTCCGGCTTAAGCGACGTGCCCATCTGTTCGGTTGTCCAACAAGATAGACGCTGGAATGCCCTGAATAGTCGGCGTTTGGGTCGGGCTTGTTGAAGGATGCATGGAGTTGCAGTTTGTATTTTGCAACATCAGGAAGGCGGGCTTTGGTCATCTGAGCTTTGGGCAACTCATAGACATGGTCTGTGAATAGGTTGCTCTCCTTGTCTAGGAGTTCGGCCAGAATCTCATTGTTGGAGACCCCGTTCCTCATTCGTTCCAAGAACGCCTTCGCTCCGTCGCGGTCGCGCTTGAACGGTTCAAAAGGCATGATGGACTTGAAGTAATTAAAATATAATGAGGATGCTGACTTGAGAAGGTTGGATTGAAAGTTATGGGAATTTCCCCACTTTATACCTTGACTGAGCCTTCGACTGAGCCCTTTGTTTCCCTGGAACGCGAAGCACCCTGGGGATGAATGCAAACCCTGCCTTGAATGGTATAAACCAGCGCAATAATAGACAGGATTTTGTGTTCAGCACTGTCTCGGTATAAGCGCCTCGTTATAAGAAAGCAGTTACTGACTGGACATAAGAGATCTGCGTGAAACATCGGGATCTCAAGTGCCCGCCCATGACTCGCACAGTGGAATACACCATGCCGTTAGCGACTCACAATATGAATGTGGTTCCTTGAGTGCAAATGGCTCATATTTTTGACTTGGGATGGAGGGTATAGCATAGACGCTAAGACGAGGTGAAGCAAGTACGGCGGCAACCACGGCGGCAATGGGGATTGAGAATTGCACATTCAAACTCGGAGCAAGAAATATGAAAGCAAAAATGAGGCGTAAGTTGTTGGAATCAACTAGACATAATTCAATTTGCAAGTTTGAGCTTCAATATAATCTGCCTGCTGTCGTGGCGGGGATATCAGTACGGAGTATCGAGTATCCATGAGCACACATCCCCATCAATCTCCAATCCAACACAAAGAAAACCTTTGGAACCCCCAATGATAACCCAAATAAAGAAAGAGATATATATATGCAGCCCAATCACAAGTTCCGGCGAATCAAACAAGCCCGCGGACCAACCCCCCAGCATCCTTCAGGGACGATGATGACCTATCCCTAAACGCCCAGCGAGATCACCAAATTGCTCCACCTAGACATCTTAGTACGGCGCGTAAACAACATTCAATAATTCATTAGGGCGACCAATGTCGCCACGACCCCTGAACTACCAAATATCCTTCTCGCGAGCGATAATCATCGACGAAAAGATCGACGTGCGTCTCGTCGGCGACATATTCACGCCAAACTACTACCGCAAGACCTCCCACACAAATGATTTTGGTCCACTCGTACCAGCTGCAAGGACCGACTCGAGTCTTACTTCTATAATAATAGTGTAGAGGTCTATGAGAACCCAGCCATCCACCAACCAACCAACCCCAACAACAACTGCCACCACTACCCCTTCACCAAATCATCCCAGGCTTCCTAACATCCTACGTAGCGCTAATCCAATACCAAAGCGACTTCAAAATCACACGCCACAAACCTCCTCACAACCCTAACCTAGTCCCAATGACGAGCCTCGTGCAGAGCCTCCTCCACATGCATCCTGCCCAGGTCCAACCGTGGACGGCCCGGGTGCTTGCATTGTTACTAAGCATATCCATCCGACCTCAGCAGCCCTAAAAGGCTATACACATGCAATGATGCTGATGCACTTTATATAACATTAGAACAGAGACAATCAACAAGTCACATATACACGACAAGCAAAAACAAGGATAAAGATAATCCGAGAAACAAAGTCCGAAAATCCCAGGCTTTAGAGCGGGAAAACACCACACAGCAACAGCAACACAGTAATCTATCCACACAAAGAATCCTATAAAAACCACAAATAAAAACCACATCAAGCATTACGCGCCAGCTCAATACAGAACTCCCCCCAATCCTGCCCGCCATTCAGCGAGAGAATCTCCTCCGCAATAGCCTCCTCCAGACGCTCACGGTATCTGCGCCTGTACTCATTCTTGACAAGATCGAGATGTCTAGGCTCCCAATGCAGACGCACGAGACGGGAAATAAGGAGCTCGGAGCGTTCGCGGCCGGTACGGGATTCGCGGAGGGCCTGGTGGAGGAGGAGGGCGTCGCGCATAGGTCTGTTGATTGCGCCGTTGAGGATGTGGGCGAGGGTTTCGCCCTGGAGAAATGTATGTTAGTAATGGCATTCGATATTAGATTCGGTCAGTATTGACAGGAGGGGAAAGGGTATCGAAAACAAAAGAACATAGACACAATACGTACCACCAGGTTCCGCGACTTAGAAATCATAGCCCTAGTAAAATTATGACCATAATTATCCTCATAAGCGCGCAGCACCTCACGCAGATGCGAATCACTCCTCAAAACAATAATGTGAATCATTGCGGTCTCACCGCCCTCCCTCACAATCGCATGATGCAAATCCTGCACATCATGCCTGACAAGACGTCTATCGAGCGGCTCGCGCTCATCCTGCCTCTGACCCTCGAGCGCGAGCAGAATCGCCACGCGGAACTTATCCGCGCGCAGCTCTGCGCGCATACAGCGCTCAAGACTGTTATCGTAGCGGGTGTCGCGGAAGGAGTTTTTGATTTCGCGGATGGCGGCATTCGACCGACCCATCAGGGACTCAATTAGGAGTTCGCGACGCGAGGTGCCCGCTTGGTAGTAGCAGTTTGCCCAATAGGCTTCTGATTCCCAGCGACCCAGGGCGGTTGCGTAGCAGACTTTGCCGAAGGAGGAACTGCCGAGTTTGAGGCGGAGGTGTTTGGCGAGGTTTATTCCTTTCCCTTGCATGCGCACGCGAGTTTTGTATTCCTGGCGGAGGAGGAGGATCTCGTCGCTTGTTAGTCGGGGCAGGATTTGGATGATGGGTTTGTTGTCTATGTTGCGTGCGTGGTTTAGGGCAGATTGCATCGCTGCGGCGTCGGGGCCGGCGTCGTAGAAGGAGACGCGTTTGCGGCCGGTTGTTGGGGAGATTAGGACTCTTGGGTCCGAGCTAAGGATGGAGGAGCTTGAGTCGTGGCGGTCGTGGCTGGCTGTTGGGCGGGTAAGACGTTTGTCTTCTTTGCGGTCGTTGCGCTCTTTGTCTTTCTTGTCTTTGCTGCTGCGGGAGCGGGACTCTTTCTCGCCGACGGATGAGTGGGAGCGACTGTGTTTGCTGCGCCGGCCTGACTCGGAGGCTGAGGTTCCGCCGTCCAGTGGTTCGAGGTCTGAAATGTCATCATCGCGGATCGAGGGGATGACGATCGGAGATGGCATGGGTGACATGGACTGGTAAGTACCATGATACGGCTCTAGCAGCGGACTAGCCGGGGGATGAGCCGAGTGAGCTGCACTAGCTCCGCCAACTGCGAGGCTACTCGACGACAGAGAGTGACTGTGCGGACGCGCAGACGACCGACTACCTGGCGCGATCTCCACAAACTGAGGCTCCTGTTTCTGAGGTTCCTGCCTCTGAGGCTCCTGTCTCTGAGGCTCGTGCTTATACCGGTACGGCTGGTCCGGAGGTTGCTGCTGCAATTGCTGCGGTATCGGTCTATAAAACTGCTCATGCGTAGCAGCGGGGTATATCGGCTTAGACGCAGTCGCCGTCGTTGGCACCGGCACCGCCTTCGAAGAGTACTTCACATTAGGATCGATCTGAGCGTACTGGTACACGCCGGGATTCGCATATCCCGCCGCCGGCGGTGCATAACCAGCATCACTAGCCGAGGCAGTACGATAATGCGAAGGCGCATAACCCGCACTCGTCGCATACTGGGCGGGCAAGCCAGTATACTGCAGCGAGGGGTTGACAGGCGCTGCCACAGCACCCGAGCTAGCGGGATAGGTCGAAGCCACAGGGAACGCCCCGGGCATAGTAGCCGGGCCCGCAGGCTGGGATGAAGGCGGCACGAAACCAGGGCGTTCGCATTCCGGCACGGAGGCCCAGTCAATCGGTGCAGCAGGGTATCCCGGTGCAGCGGATGCGAACTGCGTGGGCTGGGCATAGCTGTACCGATTGGGGCGCGCATAGCTAGGATGCGTACCTGGCGCATCACCGTAAGCCAGATCGTCGTCGGAGTCGGAGTCAAGGTGATTCACGCGACTGCCGCGGTCTGGCGAGGGTCGTCGTCGATGCCGCGACGAAGCCGCAGCAGAACCGCGCTCCTCGTCCGAGTGTTCATAGCGGTCATCCCGACGTCTTCTTGCGCTCTCTACGTCGCGACGTCTCGACTCTGAGTCCGAGTCTGAGCGGTCCACGTCGTAGCGGGAGCTTCTTGGGGCGCGCGAGATGACCGGGGGCTCGTCGTTGGTTTCGCGACGGCGCTCGCTGATGAGCTTATATTGGCGCTCGATTTCGGCTTCTTCGTCTGGGTTGTAGCCTTTTGTTCTGGGGACTTCGACGGCTGGCGAGCGCGAGCGGTGGGAGGGGGAGGGCGAGGGGGAGGGGACTCGGCTGTCCCGCGACCGCGACCGTGAGCGCGAGCGGCCAGGGGATTTGGATCGGGTTCGCGACCGTGGGTCGTTCACTTGGAGGGACATTATTCCAATGGAGTTTTGTTCTTGGTATTCAATGTGCATTCAACGGCGTTTATTTTCTTGTTTCAGTCTGAGATGTCTTCGGTCACACAAAAAGGAGAGTTGGATTTGGGGGCTTCTTTGTGCGATGTCCACTAGGCCATTCTATACTTCCAATGTTATATAGATATGAAGCCCTCTCTCTGCCTATGCGTAGGTGAATTGAAAATAGAAGGGAAGAAAAGAGAAAGCAATACGATTATAGGACCTCGTATTCATCGGCGCCAGCTGATGGAGAGCTAGTTCTTCACCTCATGTAGCCAAGGATTAGCGGCTCTTATTGGCTTACAGCTGGACTCAAGATCGTCGGGTGTCCAGCGCTTCAGCCGCAGGACATTCTGGCCAATGCGCATGTCAGATTGTAAATGAGGCCGAGGGTGCATTAGTACATGTACATTCAGGGAAGGTTTACTGTCTCAGAATTACGCATTCAAGATAAACTATCAAATTACCGTGCAAACAATAGATGAAAAGCACTAGTACAGGTTCCGGATTTCGAAACATTTTGTCAGAAGAGAACATTGAAAAAGCAGAAGGTATGACATAAAAAGAAGCCTTGCGAGGTGCCAGGCCGCGAAGAATGGGGGTATGTGCGGGAAGAGAAAGCTATGGGAACAGAAGGAAGGGGAGACAGCCCGTTTATCGCGTGCGACGGCCATCATGAGGTCCCTGACGGCCACCGTAGTTTTGCTTCTGGGCGGGCGAGACGGGCGTCGGCTGTCCGTTGCGGTTGAGGCGGTTGGTTCTCCATCGCTCATACCAAACCACACGGCTGGCCTCCCGCAGCTCGGAACGCCAATCGGAAAAGACGGAGTCCTTCAGACGAACAAAGTCACAGTGCTCGGCGTCATAGGGATCTGCAAAACCCCAGGGGAATCGGCGACCAACGGGTTTGTCTCCAGCTGCCAGCGAGTGAGGGTCCGGAGACAGAATCGAGAATGGAACGTGCTGGTTGGCGGCCTGCGATGCGTTGGATCTGCGAGTGCCCTGGCTGAGCTGCGATGGCGAGCCGGGGACATTATCTGTTGCGTTCTCAGACTCTTTGGCTTCGTTGGCATCGTTGGCATCTCCAGTCTCAGTCGACTCGGGTTTGGTCTCGAGCTCCAAGACTTCCTCTTCGTCCGCACTTTCCGACGAGTATTCTTCCTCCTGGTCCTCCAATGTCAAGATCTCAAGGGGGTCAATATTGGCCTGCTTCAGGCTGCTCCAGACCGCCTTACGGAGGTAGCTCATGTGGGCGGAGGTGATCGTATCCGCCTTGCTGATAACTGGCACGACAGTGGTCTTGCCCAGCACCGTGCGCAAGACCTGGATGTCCAAATTCTGGTCCAGAATCCCAACCACAGGCGCATCAGTGGACTTGGACGTGCCATTGGCAGCACGTTCAGCCATGGCGATGTTCTCATCAAGGCGCATAGGATCCAGGAGTAGGAAAGTGCAGTGGATGTGGGTATCGCGGGCACCGGGAGAGCGAATAACCTTCATCTCTTCGGCGAGGGTCTCCTCAAACTTGCTTTCCAGGAATCCTGTCACGCCACGCAGCTGAAGATCTGCGATGTTGCGCTCCAGACCTACAGAGTCCCACAGGGTAAGTCCGACACGTTCTCCGTCGAACTCCGTTTCCAGGTATTGCGATGTGAATCCTTCCCAAGCCGAGGTTTGACGCTCGAGCTCTTCAACCTCCTCGGGGGTGCGCGAGGGGTGCTTATGCGCGGGCATGGTCAGAGCACTGCGGAGGAAGTTCAGGAATGAGGTCTTTCCCGAGTTACGAGCACCTATGACAAGCACACTAAAACACGTTCCTATTGTTAGCTGGTCTGCTTGTTGATGTCATATCTGCGCGACTCACTTGTAAGAGGTGGGGTCCTTGCGACGGCGCACACGGCGGGGGCTGTTCACGGTGCTGACAGCACTACTAGCATAGCTATATCGGCCACGGTGGGTCATGCTCTCAGTGCGCGCATAGGGATCGACGTTGTTGACGGACCCCATCGAGGGCGATGCAGGAAGTCCAGACTGTGGGCGGATTGGGATTGGGTCGGCGAACTTATCACGCTCCTCACCTCCAAAGGTCTCCAGTTGCGGGGTGGGGGAAAGATCAGGCAAGCGGGGAGGGACTTTGGGGGCATAAGACTCGCGCTGACGACGCATCTCCTCTTCCTGGGATTTGGACATCTTTTTGCGAGATTTTTGGTCGCCTAGGGGTTCGGTGGATTTAGAACGACGAAGGAAACCGAGGGAGGTGCGACGGTTGACGTCTGTTTCAGGTCCCAGGCGCGTTGCCATTTTGGGAGTTTGTCTGTTCTTTCCTGATTAGATTGTTTTCTTCTTCTTCTTCTTCTTCTGTTTCTTTCTCTTTCTCTTTCTCTTTTCTTTGTATTTCTTCTTTCCTCTTCTCTTCCTCTTCTCAATGGAGTTATTCTCTATAAGAAATCTCGATATTGCACCCAGAACCCCTCACCTCAAACGTCAGGGGTAACCTTGGGGAACTGCCACTTACCAATAAAACGATATATATCGGAGTTCAACAGCGCTTTTCGTGCAGCTCAGATCCGGAGATGGAGCGATTCAGAACTGCTCCGAAACTGGACAAAAGAGGGATTCAATCCAATTGTCAATTGCCCGGGATGTATCGGGTTTCTCAAAAACGAAAGTTGTCTGCGACAGCAAAAGGAAAGATAATAAGGGAGAGTGGAAATCAACAAGATACAAGTTTCCCAGCCAGTGGGTGATGGAATTGAAATTGGGACTTGAACAAAGTTCCAACTTCAAAGTTCCTCGTTTTTTGAGGTTGTTTTTGTTTTTCTGCAAATAGGGCCTGCTCACAGCGTCCAGCAACAGCGGCGCTTGGAGAAAGATGAAAAAATGAGGGATAGAAAGAAAAGGAAATGAATTTCACTGTTTTTTACCAGGGAAGATCGAAATGATATCAAGAGAACCCCATCCCACGGCCATTCAGGGGTAAAATTGTCAGAACTCCAAGTTTGGCCCAGGCTGTTCTCCACTTGAGCTTGGGTCCTTTGGCCTTTGTTTGGTCGGTTCGTCCCCAGCTGAAGCTAACGGGATGATTGGATTATGGTCTTTCAACTGTACCAGGTAGTACTCCGTACAAAGTAAGGAGTATGTATGTACGGAGTACATATATGATGATATTCTTAAATACACATGGTCAAAACCACATTCCCCTTCCCTCGTGGCTTCGGGAATCTGGAACGTGCGCCAGGGGCCGTTTAGAGAGTCTCCACTTGGATACGAAACTGCTCATATTCACTTAAATTGGGAGTATTTATCCGGATATCCTTACAGATACTTGTCTAGGTGGGAGAATAGTACGGAGTACAATGCAAGATGTTTGTCTTGTTTGCACTCCCCTGTTCTCTCCTCAGCTGAACCTTGACATACTCCGTATACCCTAACCGACCTTATCCACTAACCTCTCCTAGGGCAAAGCCATCGGCTCCAGAACACAATACCGCATAAGGCAATGCACCTAATCAAACTAACTGCGCCGTTTAATAACCATATCGAACCCCAGCCACTTGGACTTCTCCCATACGAGCTAGATCAATTTCTGAAACACGGCAATTTAAGATCTCAGCCCAAACACGAGAGATCATATTGTGATGGGGGTGGGGCACACGGGACTGGCCTGCCACGCGAACCACTACAACATACAACATACTTTCCTGGGGATTCCAGTCAAGGTCACTCTTTGTATACGGTATATAGTACATCCGAAACTATGTTTCTTCACATGTAGTTCAGTAAGAAGTATGCATTTGTACTATATATACTCCGTACAGGGAAAGGACTTGCGTTTCCTACGAGAAATGACCGAGTGGAGCAAAAGTGGGGTGGATTTCCCTCGCGTGCAGGAACTTTCTTTTTCGAAGAGAACAGTCAAAGGGACCCAGTGAGAGTGAGAGTAAAGGGAGGAATCAAAGTAGGAACTAAGCTTCCCTTCCAGTGAACTCTCTTTTTCTTTTGACCCTCGGCGTGAGCAGATACCTCAAGCCTGGACCAAGCTGATACATCACATTTTGATTCTTGCCCAGGTGCTCATATCACCAGTTTACAGGTTGAAGGACAACTTTCACTCTAAATAGTCTTTCTACTCTTATAACTATATACCAGAATTATATCCTCCTATATTATGATCATCGCAATATACCCACAATCCACCATATCATCTCAACCATCACGAAGTCGCATCCACAGAGAAAGTCCTAAACGGAAGCACAAAGCACGGCTTGGAAGGACACACCAACTCTCTATCCAACCCCTTGAACTTAGGACCATTGGGACCAGCAACGTTCTTAGCCTCACCAAAGACCGAGGGTTCATTAGGCGGCTGGTCATCACCCCATCTCCCATTGAAATCCAACCACGCCACCGGATCTTCGGAGTTTACAGCCTGGAACGCAGCTGTTTCGTCGTAGGTGTAAGTGTAGCCGTTGAGGACAGGATCCCACAGTATCCCACGGTCTGTATAGTCCAACAGAAACCCTGTAGGGAGGTTGAAGCCCGGGATGGTGTGGTCGTGTTGTCTGTCTATATCAGTATTGACATTGCAACAAATCTTAAAAATTATATGGATTTACCCTTCGATTGCATAGTTCGCATGCGTGCCTTTCGCAGAGTAAGCATACGGCCGCTTGTCCTTCTTTTCAACGGCGGCGTAGGTAAATGCCTGTCCACTGGCATGCTGGCTGTACCATATTGCGTCCGGTGAGCCATTAACGAAACGGATCATATTATGTTCCCTATTTATTTTCAGTCACAGACTCTTGAGCAGGGTCACAGACTCTTGAGCAGGGTGTTCTCCACACTAACCAGTCTCCGATATGGTCGCCGAATTCCAGACCTAATACCGTGCCGCCTTTGTTGAACCTGGGATGAGGTCAGTACAATGCAGACTCAGGATGCAGCCGCACTCACGCGTAGAAGTAAAAGTAAAACGCATCAACGGTTCCGTTGCCTCGATCTGCGATAACTATGATACTCGCTGTGCCATTTTCCGTTCGCCCCTGTGAATCTGGTCTTATACCTTGGAACCAGGCTGGTTCTGGATCGGCTTCGATGCCTTCTAGAGAGGTTAGATAGACGCTTGTATTACCCATGGAATTGAGCGTGTCAAGGTTGTTGAGGGCCAGGGGTGACTCCACTCCCTCGAGGGCTGTCCAGTTGACATTCGGTCTGGTGTGATCGAGCTGCTGTTGGATATCGCTCGGCATGTATGTTTCCTGGCTATGGAGCCAAACCAAGGGTGCTGTAAAGCCGAGTTAGTAAACAGATATTAGAACTACGTATATCAGATAGCTTACCATATTCCAAGACATATGGCGGGAGGTCAGATGCAGCCCTGTCGGTGAGTGATGCGCAGACAAGTTGGGTTGTAGATAGACCAACTAGTGCCAGCGGTATAGAAAGACGCATCTTGTGTGGCGGTTCATGAGTACCGGGGAGCGACAATCTCCTTTTTAAATCCTATGAGGGAAATAGCCAAACCTTGCCAAGCCATAACGATGTTTAACTAAATGTTTATCGGCATGACCTCGTCATAAGCATGAGATTCGAAGATACACCGTGTGGCGAGAAGCAGTCAAACGAAGATGGAAGTAATAGAAGTAAGTGCTCAATCACAAGGCCTTTTGCTTTTCAGCGACACCATGGATCCCTCGAGGTGACTGATCATCTTGACGGGGATCATGCCAGCGTTCCGAGCAGCCGGTCACAGCACCTCGACTCGGATTGTTCAAGCTCGGACAAGACGGTTAGGACAGTCTAAGGTGGACTCAGGTGGCATTCTTCCTGCAATAGGGTGGGATTGTTGAATCTTCCCTGTTTACTTCCTTTATCCTCCGGGATAAAGTATGCAGTATGCAGTACGCAACCCCGAGGAATGTGAGCCCTATATCGGGTACCCCCATGAACAGGTGGGTGTAGCAAGGCTCATAATTTGTTGGTTGCTGGTCATAATTATAGCGCGATCTGCATGTCTGATCTCATGGCTGAAGATCATTGCTCTAAATTGCTGTTGGGCTGACGATGTCACCTGCCCGCGAAGCCATCACCACGCAAAGATAAGGCTGGTGTCGAATTAGGTTGAGTTCCTTGTAGTGATGTAGTATTCATGTGGATGCTGTTATTTGTATATTGTAGTTCTTATTGTATTTGGAACACTGATGCGCTCTGTATAGTCTTGTGAGATTCACCAATAGCAACGTCTAACTGTACCAGCTGTTGACATTTCCCAACGTAATACGGCGTGGCATGGCGAGAGCTCTTTACCTTTTTAGCGGCTTGCAGTCGATCCTGTCTATCTCGTTAGAAGGAATATCGTAGTCACCGTAGGGTGTACGGTTCAAAGTATACGTAGGTGGGGTTCAATTTGAAGTTTTGCTCGCTAAAAGCCTACAGAAATTCATTTAATTGACTATATACAAGACTGTAACGCTAGCTTTAGCTAGTTTCCTTTATTTGGATCTATCTATTTGCTTTATCCCTCATAATATCAGTTAAGGTAGTTAGCTTTTTCCCGTCATACCATGAATCTTGGCTATGAAGCGTCTCGGACCAACCAAAGACCAAACCATGGATACTAGCAGCTCATCTCTCACCAATTAAGACTATATTTCAACTGGTGTTCATAAATAAGATGATACATGGTCTTTCCTCAATATAACCCTTGATAGCATTTGTACTTTGCTAACCCAATCCATAGATCCTACAGCCTCTCCTTCGCCTTGTCAACCTCCTCTTCCTTCTTCCTCTCTCTGTTCTTTCACTACTACTACTCCTTCCTCGGCCTAAAAATCGTCAAATCCAACGGAATCCGATCACCAAGCCAAGTCGCGCGCTGGGTATGATTGCGCTCATCCTCTGATGCGACTGTATTGGGATGAATGAGAGCACTAAGCGGGCCCCGATTGATAACCAACCAAGGAACGAAGGCTCCAAACTGCGCGGGCGTGAACAAATTCACTTCGAACATGGCCACCGGGTGAGGTCCAACAGGCCGATCGAAGAAAGTGTAAATCCGAAGCTCGGGGACTGTTTAGAAGTGTAAGCAATAAATCAATTGAACTGAGCAACTCAACTCCACAGTAGACGTCCAGACGATGCAGTTTCTGGATTAGAAGGGCTGCGTTGCTTACATTCACGTCGGATTCGTTCCCAGAGCGCTCTGGCGTATGCGGCTTGGTCGGGGTTGTTCTGGTCGATGCGTCAGTTTCGCTGTGGCTTGATTTTATGGTCCGGGATGGGTGGTGGCACCTACTTGGAAATGATAGATGTGGACGTCGAAGCCTCCCTCTCGGCCTTTGGAAAGAGGGTCAGGGAATTCCGTGTAGGCTTTGCTTAACACGCCATGTTGGGGGTTCTTCAGTGACTTGCCGTCTTCGGCACGCTCGCTGTAGAGAATAAGTGTCTTAGGCTCGATGTGGTCTCATGGGATACTTACTCGGTTAACGGCTCGAGGTTTTCGTACCCCTCCAATGGAGATGGGTATGAGAAGGCATATGCGTCTGTCATGTCGAGTAGATTGGGGTTATGGAAAAAGAGAACAGTGGGTATGTAAAGAAATCGGTAAGACTACAGGTACATGTGTATAACCTGGGATGATAGCAGCTTGCAAATCAATGCAAATAATCGAGTCGGGTAACGCAAGGATAGTAAGTATTGGGCAATCTTATATAAAAAATGTCGTCAGTCAAACCTGGAGTATCATCATCAATTCTGCGGGGGAAGTTCCGCACTCTGACAAAGCCGCGGAACAGCCCTGAGGTCAACTACGATGTGCACATGTGCATCATACGAGTGTACATCAACTATACTTTTTTACAGTATAAAAGGTAAGCAATTGTTAATTATTACCTTCCTGTCAGGCAGAGCGCTTGTTTAGAAACATTACTAGCCTATTCAACACCCTTCTGAGATTTTATGCTATCCTTCCCACATATATATTTCTCTTCCTCAAGGCCAACGACTATAACAACATTCGATTTATAAGAGAAGCATACAATGTACTTCCATGCTTATTTTGTATAGCATAGAAAAGGCAAACCTAATATCCATAAAGTTTAAATTGAATAATGAGGAAAGTTATAACATACACCTGGGTATCATAGCACAGTCCTTGAACGCCAATTATCAAAACATCCAGTAAACACTACCAAGTAGCCCGAATATCAATATGACCATCATCATCCACAAACTTGCCGCGATCCCATTCCCGTCCTTCGCCTTTCTTCGACCACTGTACATCCTCCGGTTTGCCTTCTCCGTCCATGCCCGCAAAAGCAGTGTTATTCTTCCATTTATCAATAACTGCCTCATCGATTCCTGCTGTACGTAGCCTCTCCTCGCCCTTGCTTCTCCAGCGTTCACGATCACGCAGCGCCTCCATTGCCATGTCCCAGTCATCGTCTTTTGTCATGAGCCCTGCGACAGGACGACGAGAGGACTCCTGGCCCATGGAGTGTAATTTGTCTTCATCCAGATGCACATCGGTGGCTGGGTCGTAGCCGGGTGCAAAATGAGCATCGATATTGCTCATGTTGTGTTTATAGGCACCTCGCCCGCGCGAGCGGATAGGTGCCTCGTCTTGTCGAGGAGGAAGTGGTCCGACAAGGTCTTCTAAGGGATCGGATTCGTCGCCCATCTCGCTTTGGCGTGCAGTCATAGTAGACAACGGCGACACTCGTTTATGCTGCGTGCTGGTCTCAAGGTGTGAACGGCGGGAGCCATGTGGCGATGCATCTTCCCGCTTTGACCGCCGAGATTTGTACGACTCTGGTGAGCGGGAACGGGAAACGGAGCGAGCAGAATGTCCAGATTGACGTTTGTGTCTTCGATGGCGATGACGGTCGGTACTTCGGTCCCTGTGCGGAGAATGGCTGGGGGACCTCGAGTATGATCGCTCACGTCGCCGCCTGGTGTGTTCCTTATCTCTGTCCCGTCGACCCCTTCTAGATGACTCGTGATCCCCGTATTCACGCCGATGTCCACCGCGGTCTTTGTCCCTCTCTCTAGTTCCGTCATACTCTTCGTTCCTTCGTCGATGCCTCCGCGATCGGTCTCGTTCCGCCGAAGGGGAGCGACTTCGTGTTCTTTTTCGATGCGAGCGATGACGATCTTCCCGATCTCCTCTCCGGTGGTCTCTTGATCCTCGCACTTCACTCCGATCATCAGATCGTTTGGAAGAACGGTCTGGCGAAGTTGGACCTAAAGCACCTGAAGCACCCGAGGCCTTATATTTCAGTTGGCGCATACGCTCACGTGCTTCTCTTTCCTCTTTGAGCTTGAGAGCTGTGTTATGATTGTCTGTTACTTTGATGAGATTCCGTAGGAAGCGGGTATTGGGTTTTGGGGCATTGCTTGTCGGCCTGCAGGTGTTTGTTAGCCTTGTACTCATACAAATCGCAGAACATGAGAGCAAACAAACCTTGAAGGCATAAAAGCACTCATCCCTTGAGATGCATATTTTATAGAGCTCTCCTTAGCCTCCTTGGCCAGGACCTTGGCAACATAATCGTCGTCCATGATCCAGATGAGCCGCAGATCGCAGGACTCTGAGGGTGTCGGAGTGCACCGAAGGAAGTGAGAAATGCAAAGCAAGAGCAAGTATATACGCTAGGCCATATTAAAATAGAACAAAGGCGGAATTCTCTTCAGTTGGAAGATGGAGAGGCGATGATGAAAGCGCCTTCCAAAAGTTGGACTGACCGCCTTCGATATAGGGCTGTTTACTGTCCCGCAAATGTTATGGTCGCGGGACTTGACCCCTCCAAGCTCTCTAGCAATAACATTGTTGGATTCTCTTTTCATATGTTTCCATAGTCAAGATTCATCAATATGACAGACTCATCGTCTGAAGCCCTTGCAGCACTTCAGCAGCTGGAGGAGAATGGCAAATTGAAGGACCGACTTGCGATTATTCGCATCAGCGACCCAATTTCCACTGAAGTTGGGGGATCTTACCCATCTCCCTCAAAAAGAAGCTCTGATGCTTCCCTCTCAAATTTCGACGATCCTACCCCTGCCTCATTGGAGGCTGATCTTTCACATTACAAGGTCCGCGCGATGAACCCGAATACAGCGAATGCCTGCTGCAAAGACCAGTAGATACTGACGTTTTCGTGTAGGAACTATTCTCCAAGCTACGATTCTCCTACCTCGAGCAAGTAACAAAGGAAAAGTTCTTGCGCGCCATTGTTGGCGACCCGCCTGTGATTGTCGGACACAATGAGAATATAGAACTGGAGACGCAACTAGCGGACGTGAAAGCCGAGCTCAAGGCACGGAAAGAAGACGCACGAATTATGATTGAGGAAATGGAGCAGATGGGCCGTGACTTGGCAAGCCGTAAGTGACCAATGACTGTGGAAGATGAACATGTTGACTGAAGCATCTGCCGCGCCATGACAGGTTACAAGAATGTCGAACTTCAAACTACACAGCTCTCAACGCTGCCTGCGTCAATCGAGAACCTCGAGTCAACCATCGCCGGGCTCCGCGCCAAGCAGATAGCCACAATGGATCCTTCGGATCTTAACAATACTTCCTCCTCGCAGAATCTCCCTCTTCCCGCGACCCTGGCTTTGTTGGCGGAACGTGAGGCAGAACTGGCAGCATTGAATCGCCAGCTGGCTGCTGTACACAGCGCATTGCCTCGGAAGACCCGAGAGGCTGAGGCAGTAGAGAGAGAGCGCAGCGTGCTTGAGCGACGGAAGTCAGATGCGATCGCGCAAGCCCGTGAAGCCCAACGCAAGAAGCAACAGGGTGAAAGTGATGGACTAGAAGAGATGGGACGTTGGTATAGGGGAGCAGAAGATACCTTGAAAGGATTGGTGGGGACCCAGACATGATAGTCTGTAGGCCAAGCCTAGGCTTGTGTACGATGACATGAGGGATTGAAGGATTGAGCTGATCTTAGGCTGGTGGGGATCGGGAAATGGCGTTTGGGATCTACTGTACATATATGGGTCCTACCTATGGATACCTACCTAGGTAGGTACTAATTTTAAATTACGAAAGCATGTGAATTGAATCATAAAATCGGGTTCCAAATTGAAGCCTTTCGGCTGTTTTAGATTCATTGTATTGCATGATCGTAGAA
This sequence comes from Penicillium flavigenum, assembly GCA_002072365.1. Taxonomy (NCBI): domain Eukaryota; kingdom Fungi; phylum Ascomycota; class Eurotiomycetes; order Eurotiales; family Aspergillaceae; genus Penicillium; species Penicillium flavigenum. The sequence continues at coordinate 272,351 of MLQL01000010.1, forward strand.
CATGAGACGCTATGCAGTCATTTTGAACCTCCATGTTATGAAGGCGCCCCAAGCGAAACCCGACCGTACTCCATTTTTTGGGGAATATTAGGAATAATTTATTCCTCCTCCTCCTCCTCGGCGTCGTCACCACCGGCGGCGGCAGCGGCCTTCTTGCGGCGAACACGGCCGGGACGGCCACCACCGAAGGGAGAGGTGAGAGAGAAGTCGATGTGCTTCTGGGAGTCGAGGCGGACCATGAACGAGGGAACGTTGACGATCTGCTTGCCGACGCGGATGTGACGCTGCTTGATCAGGACACGGGCGTGGTGGATGGACTTGGCGAGACCAAGCTTGTAGACGCAGGTCTGGAGACGGCGCTCGAGGAAATCGTCAGCCTTGAGGGCAAGGACGTAATCGAGCTTCATGCGGCCCTCATCGAGCACACCGATGCGGACAAGACGGCGAATGAGGGCATTGCCTTCGAAGAGACGCTTGGGGTCCTTCTCGTCGAGAGTAAGGAGCTCACTAAAGATGAAAAATTAGCGTTAAGTCCACCAAATTTGTGACTTGTCTAGACTCGATCGCTCGAAGCCTCGCAAAACCGCAGATTGTTCCTTGCACATACCGAGCAGCACGACGGATCTTGGAGAGGGTGAGCTGGACACGCCACACCTCGCGCTTGTTGCGCAGACCGAACTCGCCGACGGTCTTGAGTTCAGCATCACTATTGAAAAATTGTTAGGAATATGAATACGACATAACCAGAAGCACGCTTCTGATTAGTGGCCGGAGAATACTAACAGACGGGCCGACTCGAAGGCTGTGATGGAGTTAGCTTTTTAAACATCCAGATCGATACTTTCGCGAATTTCACTTACGGCGACGGGGGACCTTGTAGGTCTTGGAGGAAACGCGACTGCACGGGAATTGATTAGAACGGTGCGAAGCCTTCAATTTTGTTTGATATACTCACGGGGCCATAGCTGCGGTTAGATGGGCGGAGGTTGTCGACGGGAGGTCGAAGGGTCAAGGATGAATTGAGAATTTGAGTGTGTGTGATGCGAGCCCTACCCTAGTCCTAATTGGGAAGTCTTATTATGTCAGCTGTTTATGTCATCGAGCCTCTCCAGTCTGGGCGCTGGGCACCATGGCTCCACTCTTAGCAACCTTCAAAATCGTCGGCCCTTCAATCACCTGGCATGGATGCTCGTTTGCAGCTATCTCTTTTTTATTGGTTATTTTCTTATTGTACAATTGTCTTAATTACTTGCTTGATTTACTTTAACAGCTATTTAATTCGAACCCAGCGTAAAATTTAGGATATTTTATGCATCGTTCTCTTGATGTTGCATGTAGATCATCAGAACTGGGGATTTGCACTAAGATTTCCTTCACCATAACAAGCAGGCCAAGACGATATGGCCCAAAAGATCCGGGTCATCTTATCCGTCTTCAACTTTCATATTTCGCTAATCGCAATCAATGGTCAGCGGGCTAGATGCTCGATTTGGCCCTCTTTACTGACTGACTCGGCATCGTTTCCCATACATGGGCTTAACCTTGTCACCCTCGGACAAACGTCTAGTGACATTCAAGCTCTTTCGGTCTCGTAATTATAGTTCCGAATTCCAGGGGTCCAATTCTTAAAGGGACCCTAAACTACGATATACTTAAGCCCTAGACGCCTAATTATAGACCTCAGTTGGATAAGTATAGTAAACTGATATGGCAACAGCAATATCATCCTCAAGGTACCGGGATTAGAATGACAACTGTTCAGCAACTCGCAACCCACGACCTTGGACCAGTTATAGAATCTAGACTTATCACGCAGCTCACATGCGTCCGAGCATCAGTGACTGTTCTGACTTACTGCCATTCTTCACCAAGTCAACTACTCCTACAGTGAGACGAACCATGGAGGTCGAAAAGTCTGGGTACCGGACCTGGCAATGGAAGTGTCCGGTGGTGTGCTCAAAGAACGTCATTAGTACAGTGGGACCTCCGAAAAGAGACATGAAAAGACCATCACTAAGAAGACGACACTTCTTATAGTAGTATATACCGGGCAGTCGGTATACAGGGCGGTCTATCTAGGTATAAAGGTTTAGCCCAATATTTCGGAGGTCCCAATGTATCTCCTCGGCCAGCATACCACCTGCGTGCTCGCCGTTTTTGATGATTCATAACTAACTAGAGCGTGTCAGTCACTATACAGATGACTCTAAGCGCTGGCAGAATTGAAAATCCAGTAAGAGACTGCAGCAAAAGGGCGATCTCGAAAGGGGTGGCATGAATACAGAACAGGAAGAGAAAGGACGAGCGATGCATGCTCAAACCTCACAAGTCGGGAATTGGGGCAATTCAAACTTTGATTGGCTAAAGATTAATTATTACGCTAAGCCCAATTCAGAAAATAGATTGAATAATCCAAAAGGGGAATAGCGTGACTCCAGGGCTTTAGCGAGAGTAGACAGATCATGTGATGTCAATCCCACAAATTGTTATCCGACACTCTCGTTTTTCGTGTTGAAGGCCCCGTCGACAATTAACCACCAGCACCAACCACAACACCGCCGTCATGCCTCACTCGTACGGTCTGCGCGCCGGCACTCGGGTACGTTTTAATTCCCTTTACGACACACGTCTTTTTTTTTACACTGGGAGGACGAACTGGATCAACTGGATACGCCCTTGGGCCTCAGGGAGGATAAGTGCTAACGAGACGACGAACAGTATGCCTTCAGCCGTGGCTTCAAGGAGCACGGTATGATCCGTCTCTCCACCTACATGAAGACCTACCGGTACGCTCAAAACCCTCGAATTTCGAACGAACGACATTGAATTGGAATCTGACGGATATTTTTTATAGTGTTGGTGATATTGTCGACCTCAAGGTCAACGGTGCCGTCCAGAAGGGGTCAGTAAAATTCCGAAACTTCCTCCATGCGCTCTCGCCCGACCGCCCACTGCGATCATATACACCATGGGCAATGCGACAACCCGGAAGAGAGGACGAAAATCTAACAGTTGAACAGTATGCCCCACAAGGTCTACCACGGTAAGACCGGTGTTGTCTACAACGTCACCAAGTCCGCCGTCGGTGTCATCCTCTACAAGAAGGTCGACAACCGCTACCTCGAGAAGCGTATCAGCGTCCGCATTGAGCACGTCCAGCACTCCCGCTCCCGTGAGGACTTCATCAAGCGTGTCAAGGAGAACGCCATCAAGAAGCGCGAGGCCAAGGAGAAGGGTGTCCACGTTCACCTGAAGCGTCAGGCCGTTGGTCCCCGTGAGGCCCACTTCGTCAAGCAGGCTGGCACCAAGCCCGAGACCGTCGTCCCCATCGCCTACGATACCCACATTTAAAGGGCTCGTTATGGAATTGGAACGGTGTGTGCGGTTGTTAGGTGTTTACTGGGTTTTCACTCCATTTTGCCTAGACTGAAATGGACTTTGATACATGAGACGAAGCGCAAAGGGTTTCGGATGCCCTGGCACATCTCTCGCCTGTGCATAGATTCCCCTGAATGAAACAAAATCAAAAAATTTCCGAGTTCATGTCAACTTTTTTCCCGGCCCAGCATAACTCAGATTCGATATATTGTTCTAGGCCTATGGTCGTAGTGCTGTTCGTTCTCCCTCTTGGCTTTGATCAGCAGCAGCTCCATCTCAGGACCACTTACACTCTGGTCAAGCATGGTTTCTACTTCAATTCCTAATGGTTATGCTTGCCGACTAGGTCTATATGTTGTGAATGATTATTGGTACTACGTCGTGGGGAGTATGTCTTCGCAAACTGCTATACGTTCGAACTTTTCAGCCGCATTAGCTGTAGAATGACCGTTTTCCATTATCAAGCACATCGATGAATTTCAGATGCCCGAATATGACACGTTCTCGGCCTAAATGTGAACTATCCGAAGTACTTGCATGGTAGATTTGCCCCTTAGGAATGCGGCCTCCACAAGGCCCCGGGGAGAGCGGAGGAAAAAAGTCAGACCCGCTCAGGAAAGAAAATATTACGGACGAACTTCAACTCTTCTTTCTCTATATTCCGCTTTGAATTGTTATGATTTAATTCGCTTCCCATTTTACCTTATTCTAATTCTTTTCTTCTGTCTTTCCGGTCTTATCGGCACGCCCGGCATTTGAGCCTTCCTGCCGGTTCCTACTTACGTCCCACGATGACCTTCTCAACCACCGCAGCTCCCAGCTCTGCGCCGGCGCAACTAGGGAGCACATCTCTATCATTAAATAAAGATTTAATCCCACAATCCAGAGAAATGGGGGATGTCATTCCGAACCGGACACCGCCGGCTAGTCAGGAAAAGCCCGAAACGAAGCCATTTGCACACTTCGTTGCTGGTGGGTATGTTTTCCCCATTCCTATAGGTATCCATTCTAATTGGAAAATTATAGACTGGGAGGTATGACCGCGGCAACCCTCACTTCGCCGCTTGATGTCTTGAAGACGCGCCTACAGTCCGACTTTTACCAAGCGCAGCTACAGGCTCTGCGCGCCGCGAAACCTGCGCCCGCGCCGACTTCCAATGCCTTGGTCTCTCTTACCCGGACTGCTGGAATGCACTTCAGCGAAACCTTCCAGATCCTCCGCTCAATACACGTTCACGAAGGATGGCGCGCGCTATTCAAAGGACTGGGACCGAACTTGATCGGTGTAGTGCCCGCACGCGCTATCAACTTCTACGTCTACGGAAACGGGAAACGTATCCTAAGCGATTACTTTGATTACCGGACTGCCGAACAGACTCCTATGGGGATTCACCTGGCCGCTGCGGCAATCGCTGGTATCGCTACAGGTACGGCGACCAACCCGATCTGGCTGGTGAAGACACGTTTGCAACTGGATAAGTCCAATGCGGAAATTGGAAAGAGTCGTCAGTACCGCAACAGTTTCGACTGCATTAAGCAAACTGTGCGTCACGAAGGTATCCGCGGTCTCTACCGCGGCCTATCCGCTTCCTATCTGGGTGTGACGGAGTCGTCTCTCCAGTGGGTGATGTACGAACAGATGAAAATGTATCTAGCCCGCCGTGATGCTCTCAAGCAAGCTGACCCGGCGTACGATTACACTTCATGGGATTCGGCGGAGCTGTGGGGAGGACGAATCACCGCGGCTGGTTTGGCCAAGCTGGTTGCGGCTGCTATCACCTACCCACACGAGGTCGTTCGAACACGTTTGCGTCAGGCACCGACCGTCTCGCTGGGCAATGGCAAGGTCGAGATGAAGTACACCGGCTTGGTGCAGTGCTTCAAGACTGTCTGGAAGGAAGAGGGAATGGTCGCTATGTATGGCGGCCTGACACCGCACTTGCTTCGTGTTGTTCCCTCCGCTGCGATTATGTTCGGAATGTGAGTTGCTTCAAGTTTACCGGGAGGCTCAATGAGGCTCAATATACTGACTATTTCACTAGGTACGAGTTCATTCTGCGAATGTTCGGCACAACATCATAATCTGTCCTTTGCTCTCGACTCAAGGTCGCCCTTTGCTGTCAAGACAACCCTGCCTTGCTTCTCAGCTTGCGCTACCACTGTACAATATTTTGCTTCTTCGCGCTTTCCTCTCCGCTCCCTAAGTGACTAGAGAGTGACTCGGGGGTGTTTTTCGTTTGCTTGTTCTTATATTGTGTATAGAAGAGAAAATGGGCTACCTGCATGTGTACGGCGTATGCGATTTGGGGTCACATTAATAAACAGGCGTCTCTACTCCGACATCGTCTACAAACGCGAAAAAAGTTTCTGCGTTGATTGGCTGTTTATTTGGGGTTGGCGATTCGGGGGCGAAGCTCCCTGGGCAATGCTTCTCTACTTTTTTGCCACTCACAAGTGTGGCAGAGCAAGGAAAAAGAAAGGAAAGGGATATAGACATAGAAACTGCCAATACATCTGTACTTTTTTCACTACCAGGGCCACAATAGTACATGCAGGCTGCATTGCATGCAGAAGTGGTTGAATTGCACCGCCACCGCCACCCATAGCTCTCTCAAGCTACCCTGAAACGAATGACTATGACAGTCCAACTGAAATCAGCACGAGATCCAAGTCGGGCACGACTTTACTAAGGCAGCAGTGCTATACCCAGGCGACAAATGCACCCGAGCGCACCTGATCGGGCTACTCTAGCCAAGTCCCGATGGTAGACTTCCTCTTTCCCGTACCTAGCGAAGAAGAGCTACACTCGGCTTGGATTTTTCACTTTTCGCCCGTTTAATCCTCTGTATCTTCTGATCAAAGCGCCCGATGGTACGAAGTGCGGAGTACTGGGTTCCTAGATTGATGATTGGCTTGTTTATCTTCTTATATTGCGGGTGAACACCTAAGTAAAGAAGTGTATGGATGGATACCTCTAGATTTTGTGCCCGATTGCCGTAATCGTAGAATATGCCCAACCTGGAAATGTTCTAGGAGGTAAGATGGTCGATATTCGGATATACGAACACCCCCTTTGTGTTTCAGACCCTGTTCGTGTGGCTTTAAAGGGCTATAAAGTGGAGAGAACAATATTATTACGATGTACAAAGTACATATTTTGTTTTGTTAATACATCTCGATCGGCCTAGACTGTCATGTTCTAGACACAATGATCTTCGTGGCTTGGATCCTTCACCCATAACCTCAATACCTGCATAGACATCTAGACTCTTGACTTCCCAAAACACAACCTTAGAGCCTGGGCGCAAGTAGAAAGCAGGAGTTCTGGCAGTAGCATATACTGCGCCCCGATATCTTGTTCCTAAGAATCTGTGACGTGAACAGCCATACATGGCAAGAATGAAATAGTAAGGAGTGTTTCTCGAACGTTTTTCTTCTTTGATAGGGTAAATTCTCCGCGACCCGCATTCCACGGCTTAGACTTGAAGATCGTCCACCTCGATTTTACCATCGCAACATATAAGCGGTGGCAAACCACTCCCGTGGGATTACATACAGATCGACCGGTCGCATACTTGGCTATATTTTTCTGAGGGATATGCCGGTGGCAACTCCGTAGTTTCTCGAACTATGCCTTTCTGACGCAGACTATATTGGAAATGGTGTAATAGAATTATTAGGATTTATACCCCTACACCGTACTTTCTACACACCCTATCAGGTGTGGAACGGGCTTGTGGATTAATTTCAAACAGACTGGTAAAGGTGAAGGTCGAGGTAAAATTCGGGCGTCTGGGCGAGCCTATCACTGTACGGGTAAACATACACAGCATACGGAGTACACCCTAAAGGATTGCATAGGCCAAAGTATCTTGAATCATGAAGTCTAGGCCTGGGCGAGCACAGCCACACTGTTCCAGAGCTCCACAGCAGTTCATGCCGACATTTAGCGTTAGAGTGAGATGTACGGAGTAGGTATAGCGTATTACCTTGAACTGGGGTCTGCCACTAGTCTGTCAGTGGAGATTTAAGAATAATGGATTTATTGATTCACATACAACATATACTTCGATTGTACCTTACTTGGATTGTTACTTAACAGCCACTGCCGAGCTGACGTATAATACTCAAGCGCCTGGTGGCATGCAGCCCGGGTAGGGAAGATCGGCAGGGCGGATTAATGGGTTAAATGAACCTAGGTTTTATTGCTACCACTCCGACAGATGACCTTTGCCCGATACATGCCCAGGGTAGACTTAATGGGCCGGTGGGCTATTATTTTTAACCTGTATGCTATTGGTGGCTTTACGTACGAATTGACCCTCTATGTGACTTTTCCCCCTTCGCCGTTTCCTTTCCAGAGTAAAAGAGAGAAAGAGAGTGGGAAGCTGTATCAGCTTCTAAGCTTCTGGTCTAGCGTGATGGTCAGCACTATGCTGACCTCGGGATTTTTGATACGTTCTTAAATGCCTACGTACAGGATCTGGCAGTCCGATCGTAGACCCCCCGCCGTTTTCTTTTGAACAACATCGTCACCGCCGCCGCTCTGCCTCCATACTAAGCACCCTAAACCCCCAAACCAGGGCGAGCGCCTTCGCACCCGGGTTCCTTCGCAGGCAACAAGATGATCAAGACCAAAACCCTTTGGTTTATAACGCTTGCGTTCCCCCCTTTCCGAGGAGTCTTTGAATCTACCCTCTTCAGACTCACAGCTCGTGTCTTCTACCTCTGCGAAAATCCGCACCGGCAATCATTGAACTACTTTCTCTTACATTGCCATTAAGTAGCTTCCCTAGCTACTAGCTTTTTTTTTCAATTTTTATTCCCTCTTTGAAGTAGTGTTCACCGCTGCTTCCAAGCTAATTTCTGTGCTTAATCGCCAAAATGAGCTCCAATAAGTAAGCCGGCTAGTTTGATAGCATATACCGTCAATACCCGCCACTCCCCCAATACCCTCAATTCTCAACTCAGTCGTCATTGATGTTATTCAACAAAAAGATCCGATTGTATGCCTTCTGATATTATCTGCTAACCTTGGCTTTCTCACAGAGGCTCGTCGTCCGACTTCCTCACTGCTAAAACCCACGGCACCACTAGCAAAGGCACCACTTCCTTCAGCCAAAATATCGCGTCGCAGACGTCTGTGTTTGCCTCCAATTCCGAATCGCAGAAGGGAAGCTCATATATGCTTGCGGCGTGGGCTGGGGCATCCGTCTCGTCGGAGCCGTGGTCATCGACCAAAGCTGCCTACTTCCCCACACGTTAGGGGTTGCCCATCGGTGTTGGGATTGTGTTTTGTATCAGCGTATTGTATGTACAAGGGTTTCCGGGGGAGTTCGGTGGCGACCGAGATCGGAGCTTGGTTTCATGTTTGGGGTATATCTTAAGAAGGGAAAGACTTAGACTACGGAGTAGTTAACGTGGGGTTCTGGGGCTTGATGATCATCTATCACACTTGTTGATTTTTCTTTCCTTCTGTTTGCTTTTATTCTCTTTTTTTTACTCCTTTTATTTTTTTTATTTTTTCCTTCTTACAGACATAGAGAAATATTATATGCGTACTATACTATCTACATAGCTAGCCCTGGAGTATTTCCCCTGCCGGGTGGGGTTTACCTGCCTAGGTATCTTAACTGCCGCCGCTTTTAGGTATGAGGCTCAGAGTTAGGCTTAGTAATTCTCAGTAGTCCGGGCTCAGACTCCTACCTAGGTAAAGTATGCTCAGACATTGTAACTAGCCGCCCACTGATTACTTAGAGGTTGAGTAGATACATCTACTAAGCACTTAGTCTACTCTTAACCTATACGTAAAGGAGCACTCGGGCCCCACCTATGCTGTCTATAGGACTACCAAGTTCTGTGCCGATGGATCCACTATGGAGACATATAGTGCATAGCTCTCGCAGCCCCAGCCATGGGACGAAGAACTTAACCATCCAGCAACACATTACCTAGATACACATTTTTCACTCCGGCCGAGTGTTCGGTTACCTTTATGCTTTATGATGCATTCGCTTGCTCTCTGAGAGCCTCATCTCATCGACAACCCTACAATTGAGTTGTGTGGTGTGTTACTAGCTAGATCGATCCGTCTGCTCTGTCAGACTGCCATCGTGCTTTTCCCTCTTCAAATAAAGGCCTCTATGTATGTAGTAGGGTCGGATCACAGACGATAATAAGTCGGAAAGAAAGACATAGTATTCCTAATGAGCGACAAGTCTTCTCTAACCCTTGTATAGATATAGCTTAGGAATAATATTCCAAGCATCATGAAGCACTACAGGAAACACTTTGGCAAGCGATTCCCATAGAGTACAAGTCAGCAAAGGTTTAGCACGGCGCTCCCTGAACCGCAACACCCCAGCCTTTCTCATGCATCAGTCGTCCTTTGACTCCGGAGTCGTTTCCACAGCTATCTAGCACTGCCTGTGTGGCATCCGCCAAGACTCCCCAATTCTGCAGTGTGTGATCCTTGCCGTCCTATGACATAGTTAATAACCCACGCTCGTTTATATGTGGAATAGACGATGTTTCCGGTGATACTCACATCGGCGCAAAGATAGATGCCCGAGCCCCAGGAGCAGCTAACCCGGTTGCACTTATTAGCTTCAGCAGTAGGTTGACCGCTAAGCCCGCGGATGTAGGAAATCCCAGATTCGATTGCACCCTTATCAGCATAGTCGTGGTCCACGTCGCACATGATTTTGGCGCCGAGTGCCTATCAATGAGCTGTATTAGTATCCTCTTGATGGAACACTGTTTATGCAACGAGACATCTATACCTGGGTAGAAAGGGCACCAAGGATGAACAAAGTTGATTGCCACTTCATAGTTGCGAAATATTGGCTTGGATGCTTGTGTATTTACTTGAATTTCTTGCGGGAATGGTTGATGATGGAGTCATGATATCGATTCTCATGCCTCTTATTTATGCTTCTCTGCTTAACAACTTCAGGTTTGCTCTTAAGTCAGGCATGCCACGATATTCTCAGGTCAGGCGTGCCATAATGCTCAGGTCAGGCGTACAACCGTTCAGTTAAGTTAAACACTGCATCTAGAACTGCGGAACTCAGGCTTGCTCGGAACACATACGCTTTTTGCTTTACTGAGAGGATGAAAGGATGCGAAGACTGTCTTGGCAGGGGCTTACCAGGGACTTAGTGGGTGACTACAGGGCGTGGTTAGGCCTTATATCTTCATGAGGTTAGGACGATACCTCTCCCGAACCTGTTTGGGGACCTTCTACCTCAATTTGGGAAGGAAAGCCGCGTCCTCGCAAGGACCAGGGGAATACATGTTCTGCCGATTCGTCTATGTCGCCCATTTCGGCCTTGTCAGCCAAATTTTCTCTACACCAATCCAAGCAATTCTACACCGGTTCCGTTCGATATGCCATTGCCTCTCCCATTTGGGTTAGCAACCCAAGCACAGCAAACCAATGAGATACACTCGGAATTCGAGAATAGCAATACCGAAGCCACAGTAGACTGGCCTAGTAAGGATGGTGGCAGGGTATCAATTTACACTCTAAGAAATGTCGCGTGGATTAGGGTTTTCATGGAAAAGGGTTCTTTTCGCGATTGATTGATTGCCAGTTGTTCCTATTCCTGACAACTATAAACATCATTTCCCGCCACTGTTGTAATGATAGACGTTCATTCACCCTGGTATATTAACCCTTAAGGCTCCATATCGCTTCTCACAGGGATCGGGAGTATGGCAAAAATGGGCGTATGCGTTATTCCTTGAGCCCATAGCATGTTTTCATTGAGAACATTTAGAAGTAGATGGTGGGGGTCGTGTAGCTAACCACTACGCGCCACGATGCTGGAATAAGCTACAGACTTTGATTATATCCAATGATGGGCCTTCCCACCATCAGCTCATGCAGGATTGCCGATCGTACCTTCTGGTAAGGGACGGCCATTGAAGGACGAGCATGGTAGTGGATGGTGGCTACGAGATAACCTGACTAGATTTGGGGATTAGATCAGTTGAAGCAATGCACTGAGGACGGTCAAAGCGACTTGGCGACGACTGATATAATATCAGATGACGTGGTACTTTGCTTGCCAAGTTCAGCTCACCTCCTTGGGGGCCCTTAAAGGACCTTTGGAGACACCAAGTCTTGGACCTTTGAATATCTTCAACATATCTTCAACTCCATCCCGGCTGTTTCCCTTTGAAGGTATATTCAAGTCCTATAATTGCTCTGAATCGCTACACTATGCCTCGTGAAAATGTCGAATTCCAAACGGCCGACCATGTCACCTTGCGAGGTTGGTTCTTTCGGCCGTCAATGGAGCCACTCGAAACAAGGCTGCCTTGCCTGGTTATGTCTCATGGGTTCTCAGCCTTGAAAGAAATGGGACTTGACGCGTTTGCGGAATATTTTACTCTAAATCTGCCCATCAGCTGTCTAGTATATGACAACCGAGGATTTGGTGACAGTGACACGAAGGAAGGCCAGCCTCGGCAGGAGGTTCTTCCCAGCCAACAGACCAGCGATATATCAGACGCCATCACCTACGCGCAGTCTAGAGCCGATGTTGACCCTAATCGCATTGGTATCTGGGGAAGTTCTTACAGCGGTGGACATGTGCTGTCTGTCGGAGCAGTTGACAGGCGTGTCAAGGTGGTGCTCTCCCATGTTCCTTTCACCGATGGGTGGGAGACCTTGAATCGTCTCTTGCGGTCTGACGCAATAGATGGAGTAAACAAAGAATTTCAAGAAGGTATGGAAGTCCCTTACGTGAGCTGGCATGTACGATTCCCTGATGTTTCATTAGACCGATGGCCCGGGCTGCAGGGAAACCCGCTGGAATGATAGCAGTGGTAGATGAAGACCCCCAGAAACCATCTACACTTCCTACACCAGATAGCTATCAGTTCTTCAGTGCGTGGGAAGCCAAGTCAAACTGGAAGAACGAGACCACGCTGAAAAGGTAAAATTCATTTCCCACTATAGTCGACCTAAGTAACATGACCCTAATACTGATATTTGATCAGCGTCGAGGCTGCTTGTGGGTACAATCCTGCTGCACATATCCACCATATCTCACCAACCCCGCTGTTGTTGACAGTGGCGGAGAACGATGTCGTGGCTCCGACTGATATTGCTCTGGATGCATATTCTCGGGCGGGAGAGCCAAAGAAGCTGCAGATCTTCCCGGGTGGTCATTTTGATGGTTATGCCGGTGAAGGCTTTGAACGCAACGCGTCAGTCCACACAGACTTTCTGAAAGAGCATTTGGTTGGATAACTTTCGTTTACCAAGGATTCCCTGAATGGTATCAATGGGAATTAGCGGTCAGATGGACATTCGTGAGCCCAAGCGGGTCAGACCACTCAGAGGCGTGCTCAATTCTACTTATTGATCAAAAAGCGGCAAGGCCTGAGCACCAAAACGGAAAGGATAAGTCAAGTAAGTACCAATTTGAGGAGTGGAGCTCTGGGTTGCTTGTTAAATTTCCGTCCTGTTTGCTTTCGTTCGCTTTTCTTTTCCTCTTACAGGGCCATGGTCGGGGGATTAACGAATACCGTACGAGGCATATAGCAAATAGACATATTACAATTCTCTTTTTTTTCTCCCGGGATCAAGGCAAGGCAATAGTAGTCGGGCGTTGCACGAGTTGTTGCAGGGTTATCATTTTGTTACCAGGCCATAAATGTGACATGACTCTATGTATCTTGATCAACATTCCCAGCGAGTCAGCAAAGGAAGTCGAAGTGTCGTTCAACCTTCGCATTCAAACTTTAGATGAGCCATGGTACATACGTAGATTGAGGCTCTCGGACTTCCCGTTCCCCACTTGATCCAAACAATCCAGTAACTTTATATTGTGTTGCCACGGAGTACTCCGTCCACAGCTACTGCAATCAGAAACATTTCCCTATTTTTAGTTGTTTTCTTTCTCCTCTCCACCCCGCTGTATGTGTAATCGTTTGTACCCAAAGAACAGGTCTGATTTCTTAATCTCTACCTCGTCTACGCGGCTCCGTTTTTCCTGAGTCTTGAGACAACCTCCAATAATTAATGACAGAAATCAATGTCTGGTGAAGGGGTAAAATAATGATGCTTGGTGGCGAGTATCACCAGTAAGTGTATTATAGGCGAAGGACAAGAGTACAGTCGGGTATGATTGTCATCCGAGCACAAGATAGGTTAATTGGCACAGGAACGTACAGGAAAGGGGAGATTGGGCTGGCCGTTGAAAATTCTTGAAAGCTGAACTCGAGCTTAATAAAAAGTCTGTTTGCTTTCTAGCCATTGATATACTTGGAGGGGAGGTGGTTGAATTATCCTGAACACCCCTGCAAGAGTTGTCCTGATGATGCAGGCAGGTTCCAGGTTTACGTTTTCAATCACCTTGTCCTGAACTTTATTCTCCCAGTTTCCCCAAAAGAGCTCTAAGCCCCAAGGATCTTGCTTCACCGCCAGGGGTGTGGATGGTGGGATTCCAGTCTTTTCATTTACTACATCTCGCCTTCCCAAGCCCCCTACTACTTTCCCCGCTCTTGCCATCCCAACAAATTAATCTCTTTCCGCATTCAAAAATTCGCCCCAAAATCCCTCGAACACCATGGATGTAATTTGTCCGCGCGGGTAGGTTGCCCAGCGGTTGTTCCGACAATGCTAAAGTCTGTGCGTCGTAGGGATTATCGGATTGAAATGATATTTCTGCATGATCCTTTGGATTCGAGCGTGATTGGCGGGTGACTTCGATCGTTATTTATTTTCTCGATTATGATTTCCAACCATCCTATTGCATCGCATTTATTGGCTGGTCCGTGTCCTTCAACGACGACAGAGCTCAAGCATCGGAGTTCCTCGAGGCCAAATTAATACTCCCGGAGCATTAACCATTTGGTTGAAAATATCCTAACTTTCTGAAGAACTGATAACGGGTGAAATCAAGGTTAATTCGGGGATTTTGACTCCGACTGCATTTCATACTCCCAATTGCCGCTCATTGTTGGTCAGTAGACAGGGTCGATCTGCCTGCATGATCGATATTGCCCTGACAGAATACTTTTTCTTTTTTTTAAATTGTCTTTAACGGTCATTCAATCCCATTGAATTCCGTTTCTCTTGGCATTTATTCCATCTTTCTCTATCAACTGTGATGTGATCGCTTAACCATATTCGAACAATGATGGGCACCCACGTCACGGTCTTGCCCGAACCCCCAATGCCCACTCCAGATTCAGTCGAAATAGATTTGCCGATGATCTGCACTAACCAAAGCCACACGTGAGGAGGCTGCTATCATGTAAGATGATGAAAAAGTCCCTCATATATTATTTTCCAAGCACTGCCTCAATCCTCCCCCGCAAAGTTCCAAAGTATGGAAGAATACAAGAGTCGTATAACTCTCAATATATGTATACCTTAAGAGTAATATTTCTTTTTCTCCAGCAAGTGGGACTAAAAGATCCGGTCTTGTAGACATTCAAAAATCCAACCGTTTTACGGATATTTCTTTGAATTGCCGGAGTCAAGAGTATACAAGCTGTCATTGGTGGCCTCGGAACTAGAGTGCCCAGTCCGCACAAGGCAACAAGGCGATCGCCTCATTACTGTTCTCTCAACTCCGTACGGAGTACTGCTCCCTCCATTGCTTCCAAGATTGGGCAGAATCACTTGAAATCTTTTAGTAATCCCTTCCACTTGGAGACTGTGATCCCACGCGTTTCAAGTCTTCTACTCCCGGCAACGGTTCCTTGATCCGACACTCGTTTCGACCCAATCCCCCTCTCTCCCCTTTTGGGGATTATTTAATTTCGTTTTATTTTTAATCTTTTTAATTTTATTTTGCCTGGGTGATGAGGGGACATACTTCTGTACTTAAAACAGTTTCCTCTTTTTCCTCGACGAAACTTACCTTTTTGTTCAACTTCGAGCGCCATTTTCTTTGCCCTGATATCATTTACCTCCTCAAGAAGACTTGTTCACAATGAATTCTAATTTCAATTTCAACAATGAGGAGGTCGATGAGACAATGCAGTGGCCTGGGCCTCCTGGCTCCTTCACCTCATCCGAAGGATTTACTGGGACAGACAATGATCGAGTGGGTGCCCATCCAAAGACCACAGCTTCAAGGTACTAATATTTGACCAGGGCTATGGGTATTATCATACGGGAACTTCCTCCTCGGCAGACTTAACAAGCTTAACGAGTTCGGAGCCCTACCCACAAGATTCCGGATGGATGAACATCGATCCCTTCAGTCAAGTGCGAGAAGCTCCACAACAATATGACAGCGATCTGGCTGGTATTGATCCGAGATATTACTTGGAAGACGAAAACAATATCCCCCAAAGCCTAGCGGAAGATCTAGGAAGCTCAACTATCACTCAACGGCCAGCAGATGATCCTAGTGAGAGTACTGTCCTTCCCTTGGGAGGGTTGGATCGGACCACAATCGGAATACCAAATCCCGCACCTTTTTCTCTGCAACCTCCAACCCAGCCTTCGCATGAAGGTATCCTGGACCAGGTGGTTACCACCTATAGAGCTCTCATGTCTGACCAGGCATGTAGTCCTGATCAAATCTCTCAAGGGCTGCAAAACCTTGAAACGATCAAGTACTTCTTTCATACAAAGCTCCCGGCATCTCCTATTTCAATTGCGTCTTCAGAACCAGATACACGAGATAAGCCGTTATTTCGATGTTGGCAATGTGATCCTCAGAAAAAGAAAGCAACCTTTCCAAGTTTTGGTGCCTTTAAGAGACATTTGACTATGCATGGTATACTCGACTGCGAGTGGCGCTGTACCTACTGCGACATAACCCTTCACCGGCGGGATAGGATGCGTAACCACCTCATTCACGTCCACAACAAATTCAATTTGCTCCCGGCTGATGTGGAGGCAACTCGAGTGAGGTATCCCCCTCCAACCAATTGCCCTATCCCCATTTGCCTCGATAGGACACCTTCTTGGGCTGTCTATTTCGAGCACATCAAGAGCCACTGTCTCATATCCCCTGTTTCGGGGAATGCCTCTACCAACGGCGATCGTTCTGATCACGGTGACAATGGTGGCGGGAACGGCAATAGGCATGGTCATGGCTCTTCTTTGGCCGGACCCAGCAATTCGAACAGAGGATCGCAATCTAGCCAATCAAATAACCGGACTGGGGGTACTCCTTACCCCAGCGCGAGCTTCGGAGGCTTCAGAAACAGGGGCAACGTGCGTCCTGGTCCCATCTCGCACTCTGCCTCTGACGATCAGCTCAACACCAACCGTCGTCAAAGCGCTACTGAAGCCATTGAACAAATTTCAATCGACGACTTGCTTCGATCGCCTCGTGGGTCCGGAGCAGCTCACCTCCCCAGAGGAGCCAGTGGACAACCTAATAACCTCCTGCCCCCACAAGACCCGCGATTGTCACGGGGCAATCATTCGAGCAAGCGTAAGCGCGAGGACAAACAGAAAGAGCCAACAGACGAGCAAGCCCCTAGTTCGAACAAATGCAGACGATGTAATCACGACATGGCCAAATGTCGCCCCTGCAAATCGGTTGATAGTTGCCACAAATGTGGTGACGCGCCCAGGAGTGGTATCCAAGTTGGGGCTTCCTCGACAATGCCTGCGCAAGCCCTCCCAGATGCATCTTCTGCCATCATCAACTTGAACGAATCTTACCTTAACCCTGAAGCATTGGCGAATTTCGTAACGCCCCAGAACATGCCCACTCAACTGCCTCCTTATTACAACCCCAACGAGGTTATGCACTTCTTCGACCCGCAATCATTTGGCGATATGACCAACACATTCATGGACGATACATTCCCAAATGATCCTTTCATCAGGGTATCAATGGATGTTGTCAGCCGCCCACCTCTGAGAGATCTCGGCGACAAGATCCAAGAGTCGCCTGTATTTGAAAGTGACACCAAGTTACTTCGCAGCATTGGACTTGGCACATTGATTGGCCCGCTCTCCGCCAGAAGACAACCCATGCAACCAAAAGCGAAAGCCTCCAGTGGTCCGGCTCCATTCATAGATCTCAGAAACAATGAATCTCCATCCATTCTAGGAGCTCCCCAGCCGGTATTTCGTTGCCAATGCCCATGTGTAACCGTCCCAACTGTCGACTACGAAGCCCACGCAAGCCTCCAATTATCGCCCGACGAACGTGTCGAGATGGCATTCAAGATGACGCCGGCACGTGAATCCAGCCATCCACTCCGCACCCGGGTGCGAGTCTTCGTGAAACTTTTTAGTCTCCGCACGTCGGCAGCACGGTCAAACACAAAGCAGCAGAGGACTCGTTCTATCTCATCTGACACTACCGACGAGGATGCCGAGTCTGATACCGATCCAGACCAAGAGCTCACTCCCACCTCGCCTTCCGGTTCCGAGATCACTCCGCTCCTCTACTGGACCGAGGACATCCAAGACTGGTCATTCAGCTTCGACATCAAGTGGGCTCTAACGAAACTAGCCCAGTGGACCAGCGGCATAGATGCCGATACGTGCCAGAAACTACTCCTCTCTGATCCTGGCCATATACTGGACTTGATGTCTATGTATATTGTGTACAAGTTCAAGATTTCTTGGCTGTTGATGGGTCGTAATGGGCTCTGTGTGTTTTTGAGCATCTAAAAGCACTCTGCTACCCCTACTTATACCCCATATCTCTGCCCTCATGTTTGATACCCTCTAAGACCTTGTAAGGTTACTTAGCTTCTGTCATATTCCTGTTCTTTTTCCTATTGTTAAACTATGTTTTACATAAAACCCTCCTGTACAAGTCTATATACTACACATTCGGGGATCCAACTTCCAGGAGATACATAATGTTGTCATGCGTTTATGGGAGGCATACTACTTACGACATCTCACGAATCACAAGATTGAACCCGGAATGAAAACATGATTCATGCGCTGTTAAAGCTTTCCCAGTCTCAGTTTTAGCCAACTGCCACTATACCGTTTTTCAAGACTCAATCTGCGCCTTACCCAGTGCAGCGTTTATTATTGCCTTACCTGCACTGCCCCCGTCAGGTGTCTATTATGTAGTCTGCCTTGGGCAATACACAAAAAGGACAAGCTGCCCATATGAGCTGGGGTGTACTCTGCTCTGCTCCTATTCGGTAGGAGATATTAGCCTGAAGTTGATCACGTATTCCATGCATGGATATTGCATTGCATAGCCTCGCATGTACTCTGTAGCTTGAGCACAGATGTACTAGCTACCTGCAGAAATACTAATCGTTCTATATACCACTTCTCGAGTCACGATTGGTGATGAGAAGTGATATAACATATTATATCTTACATCGTCCACACCATCTCCTCTATACCCCTGTCCCCAGTATGCCTCTACCCGACTAGCTAATTACATAGGTGTACAGAGTACATACATACATGTACTCCGTACTTATAAGATGGAAACACGGAATAAGAAAAAGATGTCCTAATACACCGTAGAAAAAAGAGAGAAAAAGGCAAAAAAGCAAAAAAAGAAAAAAAGGAAAAAATTAAGCAGAGCCAGAACTATAGCAAGATGATTTCGTAATAAACGATGTCAACCCTGCTAAGTTCGGCGTTTCGTTGCAGCCATTCCCATCCATCGACCATTCTCCCTTCGCATGAAAAGCAAAAAAGCAAAAAAAGCAACCATAAAAGAAAGATTGGAAAAGAAAAAGGAGGAGTAAAAACAACCCCTCCCCGATCTGAAGAAACATCACCACGCACTGGACCATAATGATCCGTAGCAAGAGGCTTTAGGGAAACCACAAGCCAAATGACTCATTATTCCCCAAGCAACATGCAGGTGTATTCTTCGTCTTGTCGTGTCTCTTAGTCTTGACGGCTTCGCTTCGCGCCGTGGGGGTTCCAGGAACCTCCGTCGGAGCCGCTGCCGCTGGCCTGATTCTGATTGTTGGGGTTGTTAGGATTGTTAGGGTTGTAGTAGCCCTGGTTGAATCCCGGGTTGGGGCCCTGGAAACCTTGTTGTCCTAGAAGATATTCAGCATTGAGGAACGGAAAGAATGGCCAGGATCTATATCAGAATCACTTACCTTGCATTGGCATGTTGCCTCCCATGCCACCTGCCATGCCGCCGCCCATCATAGGATTCATACCAGCCATCGGGTTCATGCCCATGCCACCCATGGGGGGAGTCATAGCAGGCATACCCATCATGTTCGGACCACCGCCCATGCTTCCACCACGACCGCCGCGCATGCCACCACGCATACCACCACCCATCATGTTGCCGCGATTGTTAAAACCGTAGTTTGGCATGCCACCCATCGGGGCACCCTGGAAGCCACCCATCATAGGGTTGGGACCGCCACCTTGGAATCCGCCCATGGGGTTGAAGTTGTTGCGGTTGTTAAAGTTGTTCATGTGACCCATACCACGGTTGAAGCCGCCGCCGCGGCCGCGGAATCCGCCACCAGCGTTGTTGTTCATGCCGTAGTTGCCACCAGTGTTGTGGGCAGCACCGCCGCCGCGACCGCCAGCATTGCGCATCGGAGTATCCTTAGGGAGAGTCCGGAACGGGTTTTGGTGGGGGCTGGTGTATTGCACGGTGTGTCTGCGTGCGGGACTATCGTTTCTTTCAATGTAGTGCCTAGTTGCGGTCGCAGCCTGCGCTGTGGTAAACTCAACGAATGCTTGACTGTCGGTGTTTAATATGTTAGTATCAATGCTCGATATGAATTTTCAATTGCGACCGAGTAGAGAAGATTCTTACCCCTTGCTCTTGCCGTTCACTTTATGCTCGCTGAAGGTCACATCCTTGAGCTGGTCCTCGACACCAGCCTGGTTCGCCCAGCCTCGAATGTCGTCATCGGTGGTCCACCAGGATAGATCCGAGATCAGCAATGCAGTTGTAGCATCTGGGTCAACGGATTGGTCCTCGAATTCCTTGCGCTTGACTCCCTGTGGGGGTGCAGGCAGACCGTGGTTGGGTGTCTGCTGCTGAGGCGCGGATGGAGCCCCATTGTTGTTCACTTGCTGGCCCTGGTTGGAAGTAGGGTTCTCCTGGTTGACAGCGTTGGATGATCCGGTGGTGGGCTCAGGCTGCTTCTCGGGAGCATCCAGAACAAGCTCGGAATCATCCTGCTTGAACTCTCCCGGCTCATTGGCATTGTAAGTGCCATCGCCGTAGATGTCAATGTCGAAGTTGTCATCGTCCGTAGCCATTGCGAACTAAATTAGTATCCTCTTCAGGGGTTTGGACCTCAAAGAAATGATTGAAATTGCCTGAGTATCTGATGATTGATAGTACAGGCCCTTCTGCTTTTTGACCCTTTCCGCTTCTGAGCAACTCAAGAAAAGTGCATGTCTGCAGGTATACAAGCCACCAATTAGCATAGAGAAAACGAGAAAGTCATGAGAAAAGAAACCGCAATCAGAGTAGGGGTAGCGAGCTTCCCGTATTAGCTCCCAACAGTCGTTGGAGTCATCACTGTAAAGCGGACGGAAAATTGGCCAAGCCCCCGAAGGGTAACATAGGTAGGACAGACAGGAGATCAGTGAAGCCAGACAATACGTACAATCCGAAGCGGAGAAAGCGCTTCCGGTAGAACAAGACTGAGAGCGAGTTGCAGACGCGGAGTACAGAGAAGAGGAATCTTGTTCCGTGGATGATCGGATACAGAGTAGAATGAGGGAAAGAGAGGGGAAGTTCGCCACAGACCGGCAAAGGAGAGTCGCGAATGGGGAGAGTTGCGTGAGAGACACAGGAGTCAAGTGAATTAAGGCAGTGAAGGGAAATGGAGCTTCTGAGCTTCTTGGGGAATGAATGCGACGCCGAGAAACGCGGACTATTTCTCAAACTTGTTTGGATTCGCCGGTTTGCACTTTGTATATGGGCACAACGATGAGCGACGGCGATGAGGTCGTTGTGCAATGAGGTTGGCGCGAACGGGCCAGACCTGGACTGGAACAAATATTCTCCAGTTCCCCCGGGCCGCAGAGGCCAATTGGTCATTCCCGGAGAAACCACCTGTTCTTCTTCATTTGTCGCGACTTGTTCTTTTTCAAGCTCATTATCTTTTTCATATTCCTTGATTTTCGCCAATATGTCCGAAACTTTCCAAGAGCTTGCCGATATCCCTAAGGACTTCGTCCGGGAGGGCTCCCAATTTGTTCGCCGCTGCACCAAGCGTATGTTCATATCGATGGGCAGTCATTTCGCAATGCCTCTGAAACGCTGACTTTTCTTTTAACGATAGCCGACAAGCGTGAATTCATCAAGATCAGCCAGGCTGTTGGCATGGGCTTCCTTGTTATGGTATGTGCCGTTGTGGTAAACCCTAGATCGCGTTTCGAGGCGGAGTAACTGACATCGCCAATAGGGAGCCATTGGCTACTTCGTCAAGCTGAGTATGTGTTCTAAAACGCGAACTTGAGTCTGCGCATGTTGACTTCATGTATCAATGTACTAACCTGTCTGCTGCAGTTCACATTCCCGTCAACCAAGTGCTGGTCGGTGGCGCTTAAGGGAGGCTCCTAGGAGACGCTCAGATCCATCTGTCAAGTCGAAGGAGATGGAGACTGTTAGTTGTTTATGGGAAAGCCTGCGGATGATGAAGAGATGGGGGAAGATAAGAAGCCGTATCGCGATATACTGGATGACATGTGAACCCATCAATGCCACCGCTCTCGCCTATGCACTATGACTACCCCGCGGGCCTTCCCCAAACAAGCCTGGACTTCGAGCTTCCCCACACTGCAAAGCATTTTCCTTTCGTGTTTTGAATTTCCGTGGTGATCACCACTTGGCGCTTTTGTTGGCGAGCGATAGGAGGCAGAGCATGATCGCTATCTATGAGATACCACCCTTTTTCGCATGTATCATTAGGGGTCCTTGTTTTACTTAATCCATGCATTGAAGCATTCCATTCCCATCTACAAGTCCTTGACGTTGGGCTTCTGAGCAGCCTGGAATCATCTACAGTGATCGGTCAGACGAAATGACGTATTGCATTCGTCAAAGAGAGATGTGGCTATTCCAATCGAGTACATATATGTATTGTGCGAAGATACACCAAAAAGGACATGCAAGATGCGCAGAATCAAAAGCCAGCTTTCAATACTTTTGTCGAACTGAGAAGACGAATCATTCTCGACTTACCATATTGCGTCCTCTGCTTCCTCATCACCAACCCATCGACGAACAGGCCGACTGCGTAATGGACGCCGGGGTCGACCATGCGGTGCATTTGCGCGATATTGGTCGAACTCAGGGATGTGTCGTAGTCTATCGTTGTAACTCTTGCCGGGTGGTGGATCTCCCTCATCTTTAGCAGCACCGGCATTCCAAGAATGCACAGTACAAGTGCCAGTAGACAAGCCCCAGCCATTCCAAGAAGTTGCTGAATACAGGATTAGCAATGCCTACTAAAATCCAATGTTCCGGGATATAGACCCTACCTGCTAGTACTGGCGCATTGGGGTGCCAGCTTGCATCGCGAACGCAAGTCCTCCACAGCATCTCCCCACTCATCTCATATGCTGTAGCATAGGCATCTGGATCACGCGGTCGTGAGTTGAATGTCGCTTGGCCAACGTCAATGGTGCCAGCTAGTGTGGCATCCAAATTGTACACATAAACCTTGCCGTCTTCACTCCCACTGTAAACATAACGTGAATTTGTACTTCCCGGTGGCGAGAAGTGGCAGCGGATCAAAGTTTTCAGGACTCGATGGCCCCGATATGTAACAACGGAGCAGTCATTCTTGGCATTTCTGCGGTACTGGTCTGGATATTGCTCGAAGCGGTAATCGAAGCCGGTTGAGTAGTCGATGGGGTCGATATTTTCGATATCGGCGGATGTCATCATCTTCCGTAGATCCCAAAGCTTCATTGTTTGGTCTTTGCTATTTGACAAGACGTATCGGCCGTCGCCCTTGCTGTCAACGTACGTTAGTCCTTCGGTGTGGCCCATAAAGGCACCGGCTTCACGCCCATCGCCCATTGACCGCCTGTCCCAAACCCTAATTGTCGTGTCATCAGATCCGGAGTACAGGATGTGCGGGGATGATGTGTCGCCGTAACACACAGCATTGACATGATGTTGATGCCGTTCTCGTAGATTTAGAACAGGCTGTCGTGTTTCTAGATCATAAACGATAACCGAGTCTTCTGATGTGCCGGCGACCACCTCACGTCCATCTCCAGAGAATCGAAGAGACCAAATCTAATAAAAAATGCACCAAGTTAATCATTGAAATGGCAATTAATGCA
Source organism: Penicillium flavigenum (assembly GCA_002072365.1). Taxonomy (NCBI): domain Eukaryota; kingdom Fungi; phylum Ascomycota; class Eurotiomycetes; order Eurotiales; family Aspergillaceae; genus Penicillium; species Penicillium flavigenum. The sequence continues at coordinate 295,944 of MLQL01000010.1, forward strand.
TCACTTCACTTACCCCGAAGTGTGAACTACCCCAGCTCCGCCTTCTCCTTTGTCCCGGTGGAGTTGATAGATCTAAAACAGTGGGATCGGAATTGTCCTCTGGGTCCGTGGTAGCCATATATGCCTGACTTCGTATTGAACTGTAAACGAGGAAGCGATTGTCGGGGCTCAGAGTCGCATCGGTTATAGTCCACTGACCGAACGGATAATCGACGGTTTTGTAGTATTTCCAATCGTACGGATTGGATGTGTCGTACATCCGAACCTTGAAGTCTTGTGCGCAACAGAAAAAGAAATTTCCATCATCTGAGAACTGGCCTGAATAACTTCGCGTGTCATAGTGAATGATCTTGTCTGCAATCGAACTTGGAATGAGGCCCTAGTAGGCGCAAATCATATGCGTTAGTCCTGCTCGCTATTGTAATCTCCGTGTCATCTATACACATCGCTTACCTGAGAGATAGATTGGCCGGCTCTTTTCCGCACTCCATCAGTATCAATGCCTAGTTCTCGCCACATTAGACTTGTCGCCAGAAACTTCTTCCGCTGCCTGAGCCGGTCGCCGTAGAATTGGTCGGTTCCGAAATGACCTTCGCTCATCAACTTCTTGCCCTCTGGGTTAGGCACTGGGGGCAGTTTAAGGGTTTCTGTGGATCGTCTGGCTCGGAGGCGATTTCGGAATATGGGCATGAAACCTTCGTCGCTTAACTCATCGTCTTCATTCTCCAGCTGCTCCTGCTCTTCTTCCATGGCGGTTGGCCAACCATTGGCTTGGAGGATATGTTGTAAACCACTTGATGCAAGCAACTCGAATAATCGGGAAGCGGGCACTGTAATTTGTGAGCAATTGTACTAGTACGCAACGAAAAATTCCGAGCGCTGCCTACCGCGCGTGTGCCCCTCATTTAGATCGTCTGTGTCCTCACTCTCAGAATCGTCCGCAGTAAGTTGGATTTGGATGTTTCCGATGTTGATGTGCGTATTTTCTATCGCAACAAAGCGGTTAGTCCATTTTCATACTATTGTGAGGGCCTGGGTGTTAGTCCTACCACTTGCAACCCCCGAGCCCATTTGCTGATCTTCATTGGATATGTCGTCCTCCCATTCGCCATCGTGCTCGGAGGGCTCCAACGCGGGGTGATATTCCGTATCCAGCTCGTCGTCTTCCAGCCATTCATGGGCAGGATGCCAGATCCCTTCTGAGCCCCTTGAAGATTCAGTCCCATCATCAGGTGTCCTTGAACTCATGTTTTGTATTGTTGTAGTGGAGATGAGGAGACATCCATGGATGCTTATCGTACATAGATAAGTCCCGACCTCGGTCACGGGCTGGTTTTGGGTTATGTCATTCATCGGCTTATCTCCGAGGCTTAACTCCGATACCGCCATTTGAGTTCGAAACATCTTCAAGGACCCTGTATTTTTATAATGCGACATCTAGGTCATGAATATACATTTGGCACACTGACTATCTTTAATAAGCATCTCTAGGATATAAAGCTGGGGCATTGATCTATCTGGAGTAAGCTTTTCATTTATAAATCCGCCTCCAGCTGTGTCACACCCACTTGGTGTCACCCGCTCCAGCCCTGTGGCTTTGGTGTGATGGAATTGCATTGTTTCCGTAAGGTGTAGAACTCAATTGACCTTTCAAGAACCAAGATGGACACATTGGATGCTGGAAAGCAGAAGCCTGTGGTAAACGAATCTCGGGCTTTTGAATATACATGTTATACAGAAATCATACCTATGTCGGGAAGCGAAAGCATGCCAAACCCTTTCGATAAAAATTCCGGTTCAGGCCACCCCATTGCAATGAAGTGGAGTCCCTCCCGCGGGGGGATATAAAGAGACAAATTAACAAATTATGTAGTTGACTTAGCTGCTGGTGTGGTTTTCCTTGGTTCATTTTTACCTAGCTGTAACATAGGCAACTAGCATTGAGTAGAATTAGTTAGGGCTACTGCTATTGAGTATCATACAGATTCAGGGCAATTTGGTAACTCCAGGGCTACATTTATCATTTACAGTACCTTCTTTGGTAGCCCAATACTTCAGCACGCAGTTTCATATCAAACCCCCTTAATAAACCCCAGCAAGGACCAAAGGTAAACTCACTACAAGTCCTCTACTCAACCTGGACTCAAGGTCGAGTACAAAGTCCATCCACGCACTTGTTTCCGTAGCAGCAGTTCTCATCTGCCAGACATGGGCCATTATCCTCCTTGCAATTCGGCCAGTCTGGGTCAGTCGATCGACATTTAGTGGCCGCACAGTATGTGGAGCAGCAGATTTGGCCCGAACCGCCGGACTCACAATCCGCTAATAATTGTCAGAATTAGATTCCATAAATGTGCGGTTTAATACTTGCCGTAAACTCCTAGACACGTTGGTGTAGGTACACAGGTCGTGATGGTAGTTGCAGTTGGAGTTGTGAAAGTAGCGGTGGTGCAGATCTCAGTTCCAACGCAGGCATCAGCATCGCCGCACCCGGCTGCGACTATAAAATGTGGAGAGATTAGTGTTTGGCTTCGTGAGTAGAGACGACATTAGAATGGTTACATACTGCTTAGGGCAAGGTGAGTAGAGTACAGAATCAAATGGTTGGAAAGACGCATGGTAATTGTTTGAGCCTTGGCTAGTGGTGAACTTTACACAAGAGTGTTTGGCTTCTGTTGAATAGCAGACTTCGAGAAGATGATTTAGAAGTTTATATATTCACCAACCTTTCTCCACTGATACGAACAAGTTAATCGTTATATGGAAAAGATCGCCCATCAACACAATATACAGGTCATTCTGACACAATTGTCGCTGTTGCTCGTATTCAAGCCCTAAAGAACCAAAGCCCATATTGAACATCAAGTCGCTTTAAGATGAAAACGTGCATTTTTGCAGCTCAATATTCATCCAATCTCCAATCTGCTGTGTGTGGTGGGACTAAACAACCGTGGTTGAAACTTTGCATTGCCACGAAGATACGAGAGTTTTATATGAAAAGACTTGGCATGGGAACAATATTACAGCTGTTTTAGTTTAGATGAATCTAATTATAACCGCTATATCGCCTAGGAATTGGATCTTGGGCGACATAGGGCTATGACATCACGAGCATGTTCCCGCACGGTGCATGCAAGAGGTATTCATGATTCATGAAAGTGATTCTTCGCAGGGCCAATAATTAACCAGAGGGTCAGTCCGGTAGGATGAAGAGAACATTGTTTTATTACTTATCATTGAACTTACTATTATCGTCATTGTTGGCCTTCTATCGCATTTTGCAATACCTAGAAGATCTTTCGGAGCAGATGTCTACATTAATGTATGCACCCCAGGCTATAATTGGGATGATTGACGTCATCGCAGACAACGCATAGGAAAGAGATGAATTTGGTATACTAGATGAAGGTGATACTTTGAGATCTGCGTCCCTGTGAACGAAAGATATATATAGCAAGCTGGCTACTCCGATGACTGTGCGATGACTCTGAATACGAACCTTGCGTCCTGGCCCGTGCAACCGACCTTCACAAATAGACCCTAACCCCCACTTCATCTTCGTACCTAGGTAGTACTTTAAAAACTTCTCATTTTGTGAAGCAAAGATGGCTACCAAGACGTTAATGGCTTCGTGCCACTGCAAGAATGTCCAGTTTACTGTCGCCGTTCCAACCGAATGTTTTCCCTTGAACATACACTTATGTCACTGTAGCATATGTCGTTACACCCACGGCGCACCATGCAGCTTTCACGCACCACTACCAGTTGGTGTGGAGCCTCAATTTATTGCACCATCCAGCCTCAACAAACTGACTAGTTATCGACACCCAGCATCAACAGCGACGGGCTATTTCTGCAGCACTTGTGGCTGCCAGATTGGAGGAGCTGATGGTCCATGGGTAATCACTCCCGCAATCTTCGATGCCAATAGAGAGGATGAAGGCATTTGGAAGTTCAACGCCCATATGCTTCCGACCTCTGCACCGGACGGAGGTCTAGCAGCTGTATTTTCGGTCATTGACGGACATCGAATGGAGACCGAAAATCTAGGTCTGTCTCCGCAGGCTATAGCCGGGAGCGATTCTAAGCCACCTGATCCCGAAAGCAAAGAGCTCCTAGCGCAGTGTCATTGCGGTGGAATCTCTTTCACCATCGCCCGCCCTAGCGAGGAATTCGTCGCAAGTCCTCGAAGTAAAGGATGGATTTCACCCTTGGACAAGAGCAAGTGGCTTGCATCTATGGATCTCTGTGACGACTGTCGATTGGTTACTGGCACACATGTTATCAGTTGGATGTTTGTATCAATTGATCATATCACGCCGCGTCTCCCCAAGGACTTATTGATCGGGTCAGCGAAGGGCTATCGCTCCTCGAAAGATGTACTCCGGGTATTCTGCGGCACTTGCGGTGCAACTGTCTTTTATCATTGCGATGGGCGACCGGAGATTGTAGATGTGGCGATGGGAATTCTACGCGCGCCTGAAGGCGCTATGGCTGAGAACTGGAGCGTGTGGAGAGCTGGCCGGGCATCATGGCCAGAGAACGGAATGCGATATCACGCCGGATTTAGTCGTGCGCTGATCGAGGGGATGCAGCAATGGGGGGCTGAACGGGGGCAACACCAGGATTTTGAGATTGCATAGTATTTCTAGCCTTCTGGTGGGAAGACAATAGATATTCTATCAATATTCTTGTGCTCGCTCAATGTGCTTAGCTTTTGTGGTCAGACTGGCTTCAATATAAAGCGGATAGCATGAGAGGTCTTCATAGGAAGATCTATCGGACTTTACTTATTTAGGATAAGGGATTCTCTTAGTTCTAGCTCGAATATCTTAGGAGATGAGGGCCCATTGTAGGCGGGTGGATCATTAGACTAGACCAATCGGATTAAATGGTTCTGATGTCTGGGTCGCTGGGGCTGAAGCCATATTCCTAAGTGTTAGTATAAGGCAGTAGGGGGGATAGACCTTTATTAGACAAAAGAATCAAAAAAGAGCACCAAACAACTGGTCCACGAGTGTATACATTGGATATATGCAACATCAGAAAACGGCTGTCAGATAAGCCAAAATACGGATCAATGATTTCCCCGGTCCCCACTGATAGAGATGCTTCTCCAACTTCCAAGCTCGGGTTCCTTAGGATCTGCTCTCTGGTGTTCAGTTCCAGGGAATTAGAGTGAGACAAGCTGTCTAATCGAATAACACTCCCAATCTGGGCATTTGAAATATAAAAGCCCGCTCGCCTTCCCCTCAACTTTCCATCCGCATCACCCCAACCCCACCAAGATGCAGTCCGTCCCGGAATCGCGACAGCAGTCCTTCGAGGAGATCTACGGACCCCCGGAGAACTTCCTCGAGATAGAAGTGAGTTGCTTGATGCAGAACGCCCAGTACCCACATCTGAATCAATCGCCCACCCCGATACCCCAGAGTCTCGTGCCATATCTCTCCCCTAATCAGCCCCCATACCCCACCTAAGATCGCCTCGCCACCCATCGGACATCAAGAACAAACACACCAGACTAACAATGACTGCAACAGGTCCGCAACCCGCAGACCCACGGCACATCTCGCAACATGTACACGTCGTACGAGATTGTGTGCCGGACCAACATCCCCGCCTTCAAATTGAAACACTCCGTCGTGCGCCGCCGGTACTCCGATTTCGAGTATTTCCGTGATATCTTGGAGCGCGAGAGCACGCGCGTCACTATACCCCCGCTCCCCGGGAAGGTTTTCACCAACCGTTTCAGCGACGACGTCATCGAGCACCGCCGCGAGGGTCTGCAGCGCTTCCTGCAGATCGTCGCTGGACACCCTCTTCTGCAGACGGGGAGTAAGGTGCTTGCTAGTTTCATACAAGGTGGGTTTGTTCTAGCCATTTGTGCAGATCACTGTTGAATGTATGCTAATGCTCATTTCGCAGATCCTAACTGGGACCGCAATGCATGGTAGATGGCTAGTGCCTTTACCATTAATTCATTCACGAGAAGCATGCCTCATTTCTCAGGATTGGATGGGCCTTGCATTTGGCCTCTCTGGATTTCCTTTCTCACCTTCATCTCCAGTTTCCCCTCTTCTCCGGCTCCCTCACTCTCACGTCCTTTCCACGACAGATATCTTTCGCGATTGAAAATGGGTACCCGCAGTGTATGCTATGTGACGATCATTGCTTGAATTTCTTTATGCTCGTTTGATATCCGAATCCACCGCTTCTTTCTTCTCAATCAGATGCAGATACAGCAAGTACAGACAGGTTTTATTTGTTATCTTAATTGGACAGGCGCTTTTTCCTAGTTTTTCTTATCTTTTCCCAGCAATCTATCATCATTATTTTATTTGACCTCATATTTCATGATGCTATCCTTCTCCATAGTGCGAATACCAGACTTGTTGTATATCCTTCTCCTTGGCATCGATCTAATTGTCTTTGAATGACATTGAACTGCGAAAGAAAACATATATGGGATACAAACTGCAGCAAAAACCATCGTGTACTGCGGGATATAGATCAACAATGAAAACAGGAAACAGGCCAGAGAACAATGAAAGATGGTATAACAATGCTCCACAGAGCATCGAACATCAGAAGCCGAGTAAGAAAGAGAATAAAGTGAGAATGACAATGAAATGAGAAGGCAAAAAACATTAACAAGTGAAATATGAAAGTCCATGACATGCGTTGGCAACATGGTACATCCAAGGCTTGTCCCTGACTAGGTCAATTCATCCCAAATCATAGGAGCGAGGGTATTATCTTCCCACGGTGTCTCTACCGCAGAAGAAGCACCCGTCCCAGGGCCATCATCCAAAGAGAAAGAAAGCGCACCTGCAGCAGCAGCGGGCGGAAGATACATCGAATGCTCCAAAAAGCCCTGCGTAGGCGGAGGCAACAGCGCAGGATCAATCTGGGCGGGATTGGACTGGGAAGGGGTAGCAGCGTGACGACTTCTCGACACCGAGGTGCGAGGAGTGGTAGCCGGAGTCGGAGTCGGAGTCATGGCATAAGCCTTGCTCGGAGATTGTTCGGTGTTGCCAGCATGGGGACGGGGAGTCGACGTGCCTACAGCGGACTCTTGGGCCTGGTTTTGGCTTGTAAGGGCTTTTCCGCTCACAGAACCGCCGTCGCGATAGGCGTGTGGGAACTTGGTTCTGAAGCGGTCGCGGAGGTCTGTCGCTTTGCGGTGACTTAGGTTCAAGCGTGAATCTTGCTGGATTAGGGTCCATTGGAAGCCGTGCACTGCGTAGCCTTTGAGGAGGGCTTCGTCCTCGGCGGCTGTGAAGGGTCGCCGAGAGCGACGTTTGGTTCTTGAGACATGTGGTTCGGGGATTCCGAGAGATGCGAGCGTTGTGCGGGACTTGCTTGACAGAGCGGGTGTGCTGTTTCCTGATGAGGCCGACTGTGATTGGGTAGTGGTACTACCCCTGGGATCTGTGTCGGGTGCGGTACTCGAGATCGATGGTTCTTGAGGATTGCAAGCCGGGCTTCCTGCTCCAGAGTTTGGTTCGAAGTTGGAGGGTATTAGATGGGAGATGTGGAGATTGCCGGGTGGTTCATCAGAGCCCTCTGCACTGGCTTTGAGTAGGTTGTTAGCGAGAGTATCATGTAGTTGTTTTGCAGCCAAGTCGGGATCGGATGCGCTGTGGTAATATTAGCGATTCCGATTAAATGACTCCAGAGATTCGCATTGCTTACCTGTATGCCCATGGACATGAGACCCGGAATCTTCAGCGCCGCTTTAGCATAACACCATACAGTTGGCGAAGAACCGAGCATACCTGTCTTTCAAATTTGAGGCAGTTCGCTGATTGAACTTCAATTCCGGTTGAGCAAGAATAGCAGTCCAGTTGCCAATACCGCATTTAATCACACCCCGAAGTAGATTAGTCGTCTCTTCTTCGGACCATTTTCTCAGGTTTTTACGGGACCGGCCACGGGTTCTAGGAGACATTGGCGCATCTGCTGCAGGAGGGAGTGGCGATTCCTTACTATCCTTGAGCTTTTCTGCTTCACGAACGGCCAGGGCAATCTCATCTGGATCCACTGGGTTAGTGCTTTGAACATTTTCAACATTATCATTTTGGTCGTGGTCTCCATCCGCATTGAGAGATGTTCTGAGGATGTCCTCAAGTCTAGTATCTCGTCTTTCCACAGGCTGGTCATCTGATATCGCGGCATGAGCCGAAACTGACGTCCCAGAGTCAACAGCAGCATCGCCTCGGGAAGGCTTATTCAAAAGCTGGGAGATATTAGACCCAGCCTCGATCGGTGGAAGAAGTGCAGCATTGGGCGGGGGCTCATTCAATCCATTTAGAATAGCAAATGGCCCAAATGGAGGAGGCCGCTGCTCCTTCTGGGCCTGGGGGATAGGTAACTGTAGATGCTCGCTGAATGAATCAGGCTGGGGGTCTCGACGTCGACGCTTGCGAGGCCCTTGGAGGGCATCATCATCGAAAGATGACGAAAACGGAAACTTTTCCAGGGCACGAAGATTCACAAAAGCAGGAAGTATCGGCCTTGGGGGACGCTCCACATTTGACTGAGAGTCTGCTGAGAGTTCGGTTTTCCTGATGCGAGCAGCGTTCAGGAATTCCGTAACTGTCGGCAGGCCTTCCTTTGCATTTGCCTGGATCTTTCCGCTATTGCTGTTTGAATTGGAGATATTATTCGAGTCCCTTGCTCCACTGGCATCGGGTTCGAGGGGCGATGGGACGCTTAGGGTTCGTGATGATACTGGTTCTCGTAGAGGGGCGATACGGAGAGAGAGTTGAGGGAGTTCGCGGAGTAGTGATTCGTCAAGAGGCCGCAAGGTACTCGAAGATTCCATTTCGGCCAGCTATCACAGATTTCATACCATCCTGTGTGTCCCTGACATATTTCGTCCATGACTTTGGGGTCAGAACATGAAGCTCTGATAAGACCATGGCGATAAGAGGTCCGGGCGGTGACGGGTGCCAATAAAGCGGGCCCTTGGGGGTGTCTACGTCAGCTGGCATTCTGTCGAGATCCCCTGGCAATTCCCTTTCGAAGGATCTTCATTGGACTCTGCTCATTGATTTGATCTGATTTAATTATATAATTGACATTCTATAATTGTTATTTGTCGTGGTCAGCAACTAAAACGTGAGTTGCCTTCGTCTCTGCAGAAGTAAAGCTACAAGTAAAGCTACCGGGAGCTTTGTTTATACAGACCGCTCCGAGAGAATTACAGTCAGGACCAAAGCACAACAATTGAAAAGACCCAAAAAGAATAACCTTGAATGCCACAGGTCCTCAATATGCCCACCATTTTCCCAACATGGCCACACATCCTATTTGGCGTCCTTGAACCTATCTCACTGTACGCCCAGCTCAACCCTTTCTCCCAACCATGCAAGAATACTACTGACCCTACCATCCTTAATGCAGGGCCCTCGGCAGTGTCTTCCCCCTTTACGACCTCCAAGGCTTTATCGCCGGGCAAACACCCACCATCGCAGCCCCAGCCACCCTACACCCAAGCAGTGTCGCACTCGCCTACCAACTTGGCAATGTCTATTCCCTCCTCTTCCTAGTCGGGGTGGGTGTCTGCCACGCCACAACAGAGCCAAGAGTACTGCGCAACTATCTAATCGGGCTGGCCATCGCCGATGTAGGCCATGTCTACGCCACGTACTTGGCGATGGGCTGGGACGCGTTTGCGGACGTCGGGGCATGGAACGCTTTGACCTGGGGTAACATTGGGATCACGATGTTCCTGTTCGTCAATAGGATCGCTTATTTCTTGGGCATTTTTGGATATGCGAAGGCGCCTAAGGCGGCTGCAAAACGGGAGTGAGGTGTGACCTACTGCTTTGGTTGGCCCGACCAATAGTTATATGCACTCTGTCCTTTCCTTGATACCGATAAAAAAGGCAAAGAAAATTAGGGCGGAGTCTTTGGCTCACCCTCGTCCCCATTCCCTCCCTTGCGTGTGCGTAAGACTGCATCTCTGCGCAGCTTAACCTTGGCTTTACTCTTGCCTGAGGCGGCTCTTCGGATGCAATGGGTGTCATCTGATTCGTAGGTTCTTGAACGGCGCGAAAGGGAGATAGCGTCGTGCGTAGGATGTGGCTAGGTGGATCTGCTGGTATGCTTGTATTTGCTTGACTGCATTGGGGGATTGCTTGATTGCATTGGGGGATTATGGAGATAGACTGATCCGGTTACGTTTTCAGATCCAATGAGCGTCCACTGTTATGCAAGTGTAAATATAATCTCGAATGTCACCGAGGGAGAAAAAGGAAAAATAGATTCATATTAGCATAATGCAACGCCGAACTCCCCGGTGGTGCCCGATACTAGCATGGGTATCAGAGTAGAAATACAGATCATAAAATATAGTATTTGAGGTCATCTCGTGTAGATCCCTCGTAAGACTGCCAAGGAAAACACCCCAACAATGCATTAGCTGACCGGAGAGACTAACAATTGAAATATTTAGCCCACGGCCCTCGAGGCGGTCTCGCCCACCTGCAGCCACACAAGCCAAGCACACGCCCAGGTAGGTTGCTTTTATTCTCTCACCGAAGTCGGGAGCCTAAGTAGGCTGATCTGGTGACTACCTCTGTGGGTTTATTGGGTGCTTTGCAGATACTGGAAAACTGGCTGAAGGACGGATTCGCCGTTTTCTTTGTGATCACGGATGTGAGGGATCAGGAAAGGAATGCCGGGGAATTTTTGGTAGTGTTGGCGATAGGCGGCAAAGTTCTGAGCTGGGCTCATGAGGGAAAGGATTTCCTGCGGAACCAGAGTCTCGAGGGTAACCACGTTTCCTCGGGTGCCCGTGTTGCCAGGGCGCGTTTTCAAGATGCTGTAGGTGTGTAGGCCTTTGATGATAGCCGTGAAAGAATGATAATTACGTGTTGTTAAGAGCGTCTGTGCAGATGATTGTACGGTTAGAGGGCTTTGACATTGGGACCTTGGCGACTTTGGTAAGACTGCTCACCTGTGCACATTCTTGTAGATATGGGATCAGGTCTGGAAGTGCAGCGCAGCATTCCCAGACAGAAACGCTGAGTTCGCGCCACTGAACCTTCAATTGCCCAACGACTGCATCCTCTGCTATTAGGCTTTGCCGCGTTAACTCGGCAAAGTGGTGTTCGTCCAGGCCTCTCATACTGCGGGCCAAGTCCGTTGGAGATGTCGACTCGAGATAATCGTCCAGAAAAGGAATAGAGGTATCAAATGGAGTCCTCCAATCCATGGTAGGAGCATGGACATACTTTCGGCGAAATCGGATTGTCAAAACACTTAACATCTTAAGCATAGCAATAAGCCTTCCTGGCTGCTCCTTGAATAAGGCCTGAATAGGGCCTGCGATGAATTCAAACCCAGCGGTGGGTTTAGTCACGTCACGATTTCCCCTAGGTCGCACAGCCATAAGGCACTGGACCAACGCTTGGTGTGCGAATGGACTCCGCGACCGAAGATGCTATAGAAGTTAGCTGAGGCTCTATATAATGATGGCTATAGCCGGGTAATTTAAAGAACGTACCTTTTCCACTTCTGTGTACAGAGGAATGTTCTCCGGATAGGCGCCCAGATGATCCCGGAGAATAATATAAAGAGCCTCATGCTGCTGTAGGAACCACTCGACAAAGATGGCATTGTATCCGAGGGCAGCCCGTACAAGCTCTTCGAAGGCAACCTGCCTAAAGTGGAAATGGCTCTCGGCCTCAATTGCGGCAGCGATTTCCCGCGCATCTAAAGTAGGACTCGGCTGCGGCGGGAGCCAACTCCAAGGAATCGCCTGGAAAGGAGATATACTCGACCGGCGCAGGATCTCCTCCACCCTCTGTATATGAGAGAGATTCCCAAGGAGCTGGTACTCGTCGGGCTCAGACAGTGCCATCAAGAAGGTGTCAATTGTGTCCACATTTCGAGCACAAAGCGACGTCCTCGGGAAGTTTTCGTCGCGAAAGAGCCCGAATTGGATCACACGGCTAATTCCTTGGATATCGAACGCCCAGAACACAGTTGTCGCCTCGTCTTCCCACCAGCGATAAGGCATGAAAAAGGCGGGGATTTCCAAGTTGAGTTGGAAGATTGATGGGTAAGAATGCCCCCAGTCCGAAGCAGTAACGCTAGATTGAGCTGACATAGTCATTTCCTTGGGTAACGAATATTGCCTGTCCCCTGGAGTGGAAAAGGACTGGGGAGGCGGTTCAAAGGCCGATTCTTCTGGGCTGGTCGATTGCATTTATGCGGTCACCATCTGTGAAAAATTATAAAAAAATCAATGCCAACACATTAGGCAAAGTACACGCTGCTCATGTAACACGGCGCTTGAATAGAGTAATTACAGGGGATGCTCAGGTGAGAGGTGTATGTTAAACGCGACGCGAGAGAGGGAGCATGGGAACGAGAAATAGGAAAACTAAATAACGCACAGATAATAAAACAAGCGGGTTACTCGGAAAGGTGGAGGGTGATTGGTTTTAAATATAAGAGAGATGAATTTCCTTTATCCCTGTTACTTCCGCCACGTTCGACACATCACGAGGGTTGAAAATGGGTCAGGAAACTCTGGGCCTATTAACAAGGGCGCTGATCCCAGAAGGTTAACGGGAAGAGCCGTCGGGAGAAAGAGGAAATATTGTCATTGGGAAGTATATAGAGTTACTTCGGACCGGAACTAGATCGGGGAGAAACTGGTGAACTCCATAAATTAATGAGATCTGCAAGTTGGGCTTCTCTGCTGGTTACCGAGATTGTTATGCCGAACACCCGTTGGCCGTTGGGCTGCAGCGAAAAAAAAAATATTTGGCTCGGTTAAGAATACAAGGATACAAGGAGAGTTGGTTGCTGAAGGAATCGGTTGAGAAGCGGTCAACCTTAACAAAGATTCTGGAAAAAGGAGGAAGTCTAATTAGTCAAGACAAAGAGATAATATGGAGTACTCGGTATATTGTACGTATGGGATATATGAGAGACAGATAGCATCTCCACTCTAAAATTGACCATTGGTCCAGATCATATACACAAAAATGGGCGCTAACGTAGTGGCCGTAAAATGCCAATGTGGAGTAACAAAGGATCTTTTTGGAGTATGGAGTACTTTGTACAGGGGATATACAAATGGAACACCCTAGAACACTTTAGAATCTTTTGTTTCTTTGGATTTTATGGAAGTCTGCAAATTGGTTTGCCCGTCAATCGTATATTGATGGGCCATATAAGCGTACAGTTCTGGGCGAATTTCCAATTGAGGTAATCAGGAACAAGTATTGAACTTTATAACCTAAAATGGTAAAGATAATAGGGACCGTTATTATATAGTATGTTGTATACCAATATCATTAAATCCTTATAGCATATGATCCCAGATTAACCTTTCGTTCTTGTTCAATTAAAAACAACAATACTACCCGTGTTGAGTCCTTGTGAGATTCCTTTATGTACACCGCTAGAACACACCCCCTCCCTCCCTCCAAGGTTCAAATATCTTAAAAAGGATCGGCATATGTTCCGATTATCCCATGCTCCTGGAATCCTTCCACATTCCCGCTGCACCGCATAGCAGTTTCCTAAGATACCAGTTGCAGGAAGGACAATGTAACTAAGTAATTCTACGATGGGTACATTCTCCAGTCTCATGATTTTCAAAAATACCACGTGAAATTCAAAGATTCCCGAGGTCTTCCATTGACCCAGTTCCCTGGGACTGGGACACGGATCTCGGATCCACGTCAAAGTTTGTGATATCATGTTATAAAGGGTGATAAGGGTGATATCCCTGAGTTTCTGAGTTTCTGGGTTCTGCAACTTGATTTCTTATTTATATTAGGGTTCCATCTATAATAATTGGAAGTGCAGCGTTATGCAGAGAATACCAGAGCCACTACCGACTTCCAACAAGTCTAGGCCCAACATTTACATTTCCGACACATACGATTGATCAATTGGGCACTTGAGTAAAAGTACTCAATATTCTGGGTCCCAGGGGTCACGGTTAAAGAATAATCCACAACTGCATTGTTGTGCATCCCCCAGGTAGTATGCATATTTGTACGTGTTGGTTAGGTCCCCACACATGCTAGCATGCAGCATGTAGCAATACAATCGCATCGAGGCAAGATACCCCTTGCCACTTTCCTACACCTTGCCTTTCCCTTGGTTCCACTACCGCTAACCCCTGCAAGACCAGTTCACCTCTCTCCACAGTGCATAAAATGACTGGTCACGAATCCTACGGCTCCAATGCTGTCGTGCATGTTACCAATAGTATGGCGCTTGGAACACGCAGATCTTATCCCCAGTATCCCCGGTGGCGATCCGAACGTGGGACGGCCCAGTGCTAGAATTGAGTTTGGATCTATCAGATTATTCTGTTCCCCTCCCTCCATTGTTACCATCCCCACCCGTAAGCCGTCGGAGAAATTTAAGAGAGAAAATATACTTCCAAGGGCTGGACGTGCGAGCCGTTTGGCTCTCTCGTCCCTTGCCCTCGGGAAGGTGTGGTAGGCATGTCTGGATTGGATGGAGCAAGAACCCATTCTATAAAACCATTGCTCTCTCTGGAGCTGCCACGACTTTTAAGATCCGCTCATCCCGATATAGAATATGAGGGTCCCTCCGCAATACGACCCGACACCGGAGGCGAATAGGTTATTCTTAGACTCTGGGCCTCTTTCCCTGCTTGTTTTGCATATGCTTGCTCGCTTATATGTACAGTATTAAGTAGGTGTAGGTCTACGGAGTATATATGTACCTCATTTCTTCCACAAATAGCTCTATCAAGCGCCCACAACATCTATATATATATGTTGTGGTTGTCAAAATACTTAGCGACTTGAATGAACCTCAGGCTGAACGAATCCACAGGGATTACTTATATAATTTAAGTTTTTTTTTTTTTTCCACTAAGGTAGCCCGGCTGGCGCAATTGGCAGCGCATATGACTTCTAGTCACCTACCTTTAGGAATCAAATTTCTAATGGTGGAATAGATAACCATAAGGTCCTAGGTCTCGAGGCGCTTTTATCGCGAGATTGCTACTTTATAAATCGATATATTCTTCGATATTCCTAATATTATTTTCTTCCCGTTTCCGTTAATATTCCTCGGGGAATAGGAGCAAGTGAAGGAATCCGAAACCTTCGACAAAGAACTTGGATTCATATATGAAAAGCGTCTTATTAAAGAGACCTAGTACTCCGTACGGTAAAACAAATCAGAAAAAACTCCACGTCGGACACTTTTTACTATTGCATCGCATGAGCTAGCTCCATATGCCGGACACACCTCGATTTTCATTACCGAGTACACAGTATGTGGACGTCAATCCCCATCTACACACATCAATTGGGCCGCGACACCTCGTGATCGCCACTGGTCGCCATTGTCGTATAGCGGGCAACTCGGGCTGCTGGGGCGAGAGTCAGTAAATAATTCGCTAGCATGAGAGTCGGAACACTAGTCGAGAAGACCCGGACTTAAGTTCCTTATTCTGATCGCCATCTTCCCAGGTGCGGGTTAGAAGTTAGTAATCCCCCCGTTCACTGTGCGGTGTACTAAATGTGCTATGTGTTCCATGTACACCGACACGGGAGGACGGTTGCATCGGATAAGCCGAGGTGCGCTGGTGCGCTGTTGTTATGGATTGATTGATTCGAGCTAACGGGGTTGCGCCGGAGATGAGTATGTAGGCAATATATATTTCTTAAGCGGGATGATACATGTCTCGGATCTTCAATCGCTGTTGAGATGCCGAGTCTCAGCTTTAAACGGCTTTTGCGCTGGTTCGGCTGGAGCTGTAGTTTGCAGTAGATTTGGTCTAGAGCTAGATTTGGTGCTAGCAGCCTCGTGTTGTAGTAGCGTCTAGGATGCGAGGCATTCACATCTCAATTACAGATTAGAAGAAAAACAACTACGTGTCCCTTGATCTTCATGTATACATAAGAACTAGACCTGGGATGATTGCGAGACAACGATGACCAGAGAACAAGCACAAAAAGACATGAGAGCGAATCATCCAGGAAGTAGTAGTGTTGAAGATCCAGGGAAACAAAGTAAAAATACGGTCATTAAATCATTCGAAAAAGAGGTAACGTCAAATGGTATCATATCACTCGGAAACGAAGCGGTTAACCCGTTCCTGTTTTGTTTGCTATGGTTCGAACCTACGAATGCATTATCCAAGCCCGTTAAGCAAGACAAGACGCCGTTTCCCAGCTACTGTTTTTAGTGTTTGTTTTTAAGCTGCCAGCCAATCCAAGAATATCAGAAGATATTGTGAATTTAGTTGGCAAGGTCGTGGGCACGGCGGCGGTCACGCTCCTCAGCAATGGAGAGCTAGAGAAAATGTTAGGACCAATTCAGAAATATCAATGTCGGGGAATATAACATACCTTGACACCCTTACCCTTGGGGAGGGAAACCCAGGGCTTGTCCTGACCAATGACGAAGACGTTGGTCTCACGGGTAGCGAACTGGTTGTCAAGAGCATCGCGAACGTGGACGATGTTGAAACCACCATCGTGACGCTCACGGTGAGTGATGACACCAACACGACCCATGTTGCGACCACCAGTGGCCATGATGACAACACCGGAGTCGAACTTGACGAAGTCGAGGATCTTGCCAGTGGCAATGTCAACCTTGACGGTGTCGTTGACCTTGATGGCAGGGTCGGGGTAGCGGATGCTGTAGAGCACGCAAGTTAGCAAACCATGTTCTGATCTAATAGGATCTTACTGTTTCCATTGTCCTCCGCCGATCAACCAAAGCTTGGTCCAACGACTGAATGACACGGAACTTGTGGAGTGTGGAACTCACGTTCGCGCATCGTGCGTAACCAAGAATGGGATCCCGCCCTTGCCGAGCTGAACACGCTTGACCTTGCAGAGCTTGTACTCAGCCTCCTCAGCCTGGATGCGGTGGACGGTGAAACGGCCCTTGGTATCGTAGATGAGACGGAAGTGCTCGCCGGTCTTCTCGAGGGAGATGACGTCCATGAATCCAGCGGGGTAGGTGGTGTCGGTGCGGACCTTGCCGTCGACCTTGACCAGACGCTGCATCATGATGGCCTTGACCTCGCGACCGTTCAGGGCGTACTTGAGACTGTCAACGAAAGAAATGTCAGTGATTGTTCGTCGCGTGTCGAGGAATTCAGGATGTCGCGTGCGTACCGGTTACGGATGAAGACAATCAGGGGAAGGCAGTCCCGGAGCTTGTGAGGACCGGGGGAGGCCTTGGGCGCGTAGGTTCCGGACATTTTGTCCAAGAGCCAGTGCGAGGGCGCACTGAGGCGCTTCTGGTGCTTTCCGCTGCAAAAACATACTTGTTAGTGGTGATGTTCCAAGTCGAGAAATTTTCGATCACTCCCTCGCAGCGACTGGCTGAACTCGCTGTTCGGCAAATAGACGAGGCCAGTGTGCAGGATAGTGATATAGAGGGCAATCTCATGACACTTACGGGCCGCGCATTTTGACTGATTTGTCGACTGAAGGTTAGGTGGTCGGAGTGTCAAAGGAGAAGGCTCAAGCCGAGTTGAAGTGATGATCCAAATCAGCAGGAATTCGCTTAGTGTGTGGTGAGTGTGAGCCCTATTCTCCACTCAGACCAATCAGACTCCACTAGTGGATTTTTAACGCCTGCTTATGTCATCACCAATTGGGGCCCAGATCCACCCGTGGGCACGTGAACTTCCCGTTTAGGAATCGAGAACAATGAGATCTAGTTCGTTTATACGAAAATCTGTATCTATTTGACATGCGCTGATAATTCCACTTTTCCCGTAACTACCTTAAACGTAGCCCTTGATAACGGCAACCTCGGCATTGAGGATAGATGACCCAGCAGCTCCAATGACGGTGTTGTGGGAGAGAGCAGCGAATCGGATATCAAAGTGACCACCTGGGGCACCTTCACGAACCCGACCGACACTTACTGTGTATCCACCGGAGATGTCGCGGTCCAGGCGGGGCTGGGGACGGTCGGGCGCATCGAACACTTTAATCGCGGGCTCTGGTGCGGAAGGAGCACCCAACTTCTGTGCCTCGGACTTGTACTCCCGCAGAGCCTCCTTGACCTGCTCGGCGGTGGGGGTCTGGCGGTTCTTGAAACGCAAGGAAACAAATGCCATGTGGCCGTCAGTGACACCAACACGGGTGCAAGTGGCACCGATGCGGAGTCCAGTCTGCTCGTCGAAACCGGTGGCGCTGGCATTCAATGAACCCAGAATCTTCTGGGCTTCGTTCTCAAGCTTGTCTTCCTCACCGCTGATGTAGGGGATGACGTTGTCCAGGATGTCCATGGTAGGTACACCGGGATAGCCCGCTCCAGAGACGGCCTGCTCAGTGAAAACCTCGACTTCCTCGACGGGGCCAAACTTGGCCTGGAGAGCTGCGAAGGGAATAACGATGCCAATAACAGCGCAGTTGGAGTTGCAGACCAGGAAGCCCTTCTTGAGACCGTACTGCTCGCGCTGGTGAGGAATCAGATCCAGATGTTGGGGGTTCACAGTAGGAACGACCAAAGGCACCATGGGGTCCTTGCGGAAGTTCTTCGCGTTTGAGAAAACAGGGATCTCAGCCTTAATGAATGCCATTTCTGCGTGAAATGTCAGTACATGCTCTAGTTTACTAAATCTGACGCATCTGATATCACATACCAGTCTCGCCAGCAACATCGCTGTTCAGCCCAGAGAAGACAAGGTCACAATCCGAGAACTGCTCAGGCTTGCAGTCACGCATGACCAAGTTGCTGAGCTTCTCGGACATGGGTGAAGACTGCTTCCAGTTCACGGCATCCTTGTATTTCTTGTTGGCGGAACGTTCAGAAGCACCCACAGCGTGAAGCTCAAGGAAGGGGTGGTCTGCCAGCAATAGGATAAAGCGCTGGCCCACGGAGCCAGTGGCACCGAGAACACCTATGGAAAGTTAGGATTGAATGATGCATGAACTAGTCTGTAAAATTTGAGAACGTACCGCACTTCTTCTTTGGGAATGAAGGAGCCATTTTGCTTTTGAGTTTTATATGAAAACGGGTATCAATCTTGTGTAAGTTAGCAAACCAATAGTTCCAATAAGTCAAAAACCAGCGATTAATTAAAATATATACAAAACAACAACTGTCCCATGCAGAGTTGTGTCATTACCACCTGGCCACCAGAGGCGTATGAGTCAAAGCGTTTCCAGAGCCCCCCGCATACAGTATATAGGAGGCTCTGCCAGCTTCGATGTCTAACAGACCACATAGCATGGAGCCCCAGGCGAGTTCACAGCAAAATATCAATATGAAACAACATGCGTACTTACAGCTTCGCTGATGATCGGGTTAAAGGCTTGTAACATTCCACGCCGACAGCGATATCGCTCTCAGCCAATTGCCTTGCCCCGCGCTTAGTCAGTGTTCTGAACTCGGACAAAATGATGCTCCCCGATTGGTCAGAAATAGTGGGTCTCTGGTCAAAGTTTAACGTCCCAAGATTTGGCTTGTTTGCATTTTCTTTTCCTTTCTATGGCAAGTCACGGAGATTCTTGGAATGTCAAAAGAAAAGGCCACTCAGAAGTGGACTGTGATACGGCTAAATATTTGATCTATGTCGAGGCTACGAATCTAGGAGCTGGGAACATTAAGAAGAAGGAACTGATATTCAATCTATGAAAGAAGTGAGTCGGCATTGCTAGACTTAATGAAGTCTAAAATAGCAGTACTATACCGATAAAAATCGATAGTGGTGATATTGTGAACGGGATCCTGAACAGCACTGAGCTCATTGTCTTTCACAATAATGAATATGCTCAGCTCGGGGACCTCAATGAGCTCTGAGAGCATGCTTTGAAGCGCGTAGTAAGGTGGGATCCTCCCTTCGAGGTCACAAAGGGTTTTGTAACGCAGCTTCAATGCATGAATGAAATCCTCACTGGTTGCAAACTGCGTGCGGGAGATCTTTCTAAAGCTGTTCATGGCAGCTTTTAAAGCGCCATGTCCCTCTCCTTTCATGTGCTTCTTTATCTCGTCGAAAAGCTCATCTGCGAAGTCGGTGGCATTACCGCGGCCGTTAATCTCCTGCATTAAACCATGGTCTATGCTGCTTGACAGCCATATCCTGACTTGTAGAGAGAGGGTCCGCCATTTATCTCCATTGGGATCATCCACCACCGGCCAGGGTATCTCCTTGTTGACCAGGTTGTGTAACTTATGACTTCGTAAGGTCTTCTCAACTTGGTCAATCCACATGTCGAGGTCGGTTCGTTCTTTGAGCGGTGGAGTGATTTTGTAAAGATTCAAACTTCCTATCTCAGGAAGGTCGACAGCCTGGTCTGCAACAGCAACGTCCTGCTTTGCATGCCAGTCTCTGTTCGGGTTTCGGTTCGTAGGCTGCACTGCGGCAGGTTGGGATGACGATGAATCAGTCATTGTAGCTGTTCAAAATGGTTAAACGAGTAATCGGTAAAGGCAGCTCTCAATGCTATTCTCAAAGAAAAGTGAGAGATATAGTACTCCGTAACTGGGAGATACTATTCTCAAAGGGTATATGATAGGATATAGTACCTCCTGTACTATTCCAAAGTGAGAGAGTGCTCCAAGACTGGGATACTCAAAAAACAAGAGATAGCACAGCGCTATTCTTGATGAAAAAGACTAGATCTGGACAGATCTTTATAAAACTTGATGAATCAATAGTTCTTTGATGAAGCAAAGGGGAGAAATGAGGGCCTCGTAATCTGTTGAGTACGAAACTAGGAGCTGGGAAAATCAAGAAGCAGAAACTGACATTCAATCTACGAAAAGAAAGCTGTTTTATAAAGGCTGATTTAACAAAGGAATAGCAAACTAGCAAAAAGAGCTCAGTCTGTATGACATAAAGAATCATCCCATCTAGGGGGGATTCTCCAACAATCTATTTATTGAGCACGCGCTTGACAACGTCGTTGACTGTTTCCATTCCAAGTCCCAACACATTGCCAGCTTCTCCTCTTTGGCATAGTTTGAGTGAAGACCCGGGGTGTTGCCAAAAACAGTGGCCCGAACCAGAGAAAAAGCGCCATTAAAGTCCCCGGCTGCAAGCTTCTCGACTTCCCCTTGACTTGAATGTTGGTGGTAGTCTCGTTCACGGCCCATTTCACTCCTGACTCCTCCTCCAAAGCAGCAAGGATGTCCTTCTGAGTGGTTTCAACCGAGGTGATGAACAGAAACTGGTTCCTGCTTTCATGGGGATGCACCAAGACAGAAGCAACAGCTTCACCAAGGGCCTTCTGGTTTGTGAGGGTGAAACTCTTGTTGCCTCCGTCCCAGATAGTGGCCGTACGACTGGCACTGTCAAATTCCAAGAAGCCATTCGCAAGACCCTATTCAAAACTCACTGATTAGCTCAAGCCCAAGAATTCTAATTCGCAATAGAAGACCTACCCAGTCAAAAAAGCCAGAAGTAGCAATACCAGCCCAGGTCAATCTGTCGGTCTCCTTACTCTTGAGGTACTCTATGAGTTGCTTCTTCTGCCCGAAAAGTGGCAGCAACTGCACCATAGCGTCGTTCTGGCTATTTGCCGAGAACTCAGACGGGATAAACCGCTTGACACCTGGGCGGACGGCAGCATCGACAAACTTCTTCTGTTCGCCAAATGCACTGGCACCCACCGCCGAAACCACCACAACAGCTTGGTATAGGAACACTAAAGCGCCAGAGAAAAGACGATATTGGCTCTTCCTGTTCTTGCCTTGCCCGGGCGAGCTGGAGCCCATAGCCCCGAACTGTCGTTCTGAGGTGCCGGCCCTGCTATCAGACACCCAAGAACAACTTCCCCGTATGTGAGCGTTGGCGAATGCTGCCGCGGCTGCCCCGACATTTATTGACAGTTCATCTCACATGGAACCGGCCAGTGGAGTGCGACTCTCTTCGAGCGATACTTTCAGGTCATGGGCTCTGAGCAAACACCAGCGTTGTGAGAATAAGATTCCAACTATTTGCACTATTCACAGGAAAACCTGGAAGTTTATTCTTGTATATATAAAATGCTAAATCACAATCAATGTCCTGGACCCGGTGTTTCCTCGTCGTAGTCGAAGATCTTGCCAGGGTTAAGCAGCCAGTTCGGATCCAATGAACGCTTGATACTGCGCATGACATTAATTGTGTCCAGCCCAACCTCCTTTTTCAAAGACCCTTTCTTGCCTAGCCCAATGCCGTGCTCGCCCTGTAGTAGTGAATTAGCTGATATTCTGATACTTCCAATATGAACGACTTACCGTGCATGAGCCCTCCATTTCCAGCCCACGATCAACCATATCGTATACTACTTTCTCGACTCGCTCCCTTTCGGCAGGATTGTTACGGTCATACATAATGCTTGCATGGAAGTTTCCATCGCCGATGTGGCCAAGGATACTGGCGAAAAGGCCTAGGTCGACCAATTCCTTCTTAGAGATTTCTGAAAGGAGTCAGTATACATGCAACGAAATAAGTCTTGGAGAGGCCATACCAATAATATCAGGCAGCCGAGAAATGGGCACGGCCACATCAGTCGACCAGACCTCTGATCCCTCCTTACGCAGCGCCATCATGCTCCACAGCGACTGCTTCCGTGCCGACCACAGGTCATGAGCTTCTCGATCATCACGAGCGAATTCAAAAGACTGCGCATTGTTACCCTGCGCGAGCTTCGTCGTCATATCAATACTATCCGCGACACCAGCGACAGTCCCCGAGAACTTGAAGAACAGCGTAGGAGAGACCTTCCATTCACGGCCGGTTCCACCCGCCCGATTAATAACGTCCATTTGAACATCATCCATGATCTCCATACACTGCACAGAGACACCCTTCCGAATAAGCTGCATCGCCGTCGAGGCCGCATCACGAATAGTCGGGAACGCGACGACGCCAACACGAGTCTGTTCCGGGATCGGAGCCAGCTTCAGCGTAGCCTCAGTGACGATACCGAGCGTACCCTCCGAACCAACAAACATGCCAGTGAGATTGTAGCCGGCGGAGGTCTTGCGCGGACGTCTGCGGGTCTTGATGATGCGGCCATCAGCCAGCACGACCGTTAGGTTAATCACCCAGTCCTTCATGGTACCGTAGCGGACGGCGTTGGTGCCGCTGCAGTTTGTGCCGACCATACCGCCGATCATGGCGGATGGGCCTGGGTCGACGGGGAAGAACATGCCTGTTTCCTTGATCTGCTCGTTCAGATCCATCCACTGGATGGAGGGCTGCACGACGACGTCCATGTCGTCTGGGTGGATTTCTAGGACTTTGTTCATGAAGGCGAAGTCGATTGTCATTCCGCCGTGCGGGGCGGAGAAATTGGCTTCCAGACTCGATCCGCCCGAGTAGGGGATCATGGGCATGCGGTATTTGTTGCAGACCTTGGCGATCTCGGAGACTTCTTGGGTGGTCTTGGGGTATGCGATTGCGACGGGGAGACGGTCGGCGTTCAGGCTGGACCATTCTGAGAAGCCGTGTTGGTGGAGTTCGTCTTCATCGGTGCTGATTGTGTCTTCGCCGAGCTTCGTTCTTAGCTCGTTAATGGCCTGGAGGAGGTTGTTAGTTTGGATGGCCCTGGG
The DNA here is from genome assembly GCA_002072365.1 of Penicillium flavigenum. Lineage (NCBI taxonomy): Eukaryota > Fungi > Ascomycota > Eurotiomycetes > Eurotiales > Aspergillaceae > Penicillium > Penicillium flavigenum. The sequence goes on from MLQL01000010.1 coordinate 319,482, forward strand.
CTGGTGTGAGATTATGCTGTTGCAATTGAGTGATTTACCTTTTCAAACTCCTTCGCTGAGCCATATTGTGGCTTCTTGGATGCTTGTGTCGGTGTCTGGGTATATGAGGAGATGCCGTAGCCTAACCCCGCAGCAAATGCGGAGACGAGTAGAGCCTTGCCCGGGGTCCAAAAGGGTGAAGGGGGAGTGTTTGGAGATGAGGAATTGCTCTCTTTAGTATTCTCTGTCTTCCCAGCATCGGAACTGTTTAATCTGGCACCGCGAGCTAGAATAGCGCGCGAGACCTGGGGCCGACAGAAAGGAGCTGGCAGCGCCCGTGAGACCCGGAGGACTCGCATTGTGGATAATTATAAGTGATTATAGGGAGCTGTGCTATAAAAAAGGAATAAATGATTCGAAATTGCCATGATGCGGGCTTTTGTACCTCGAGCTCGGACTTCGGCCGAGAGATGTAGATTGGACCTTTATAGTGCCATAATCCACTATAATTTCACGATATCCCACTCTCCATTACCGAGGTGGAGAAGCCAAACGTGGGGGCGAATAGGAAAAGAAGCGAAGGAGAATTCCGTTGTACGGCAGATTCCGCCCTTTTTATTCGTAGAGGGGACTAAAAAAGACAATAAGAACTTAGTCTTGTTCTTTACGATGATCTACTCTATAACCTTTTAATTAATCTGAACTCATTCCATTCATAGTTTGTTATACAAAAATAGAGCTATTATTTACGTTGTAATATGGAAATTAGGTCTTTAAGAGCCGATTCAAAGGGTAGGCTAAAAGGCGATCATGATTTACTATGGATGGTACTGGACTGTCGTTCTTTTCTTTCTCTTTGATATTTTTACAAGAAATTATATACACCGTATTTATTATTCATAGTTTAATACTATTTCAACGCTGTATAACTAAACGACCGAACGAAGAGAAGTAAAGAAAGTGAAGATGTCAATGGTTGACGGGGCAACGGACGGAGCAGAGAACCTCGTACACCCAACACAACGCCAACCTTTGGAAGTCAGAGTGAATCGCGTACTAACCATTAAATTCACTTAACATACATGCGATTTTGAAGCGATGGAGCAACTCGCTCAACTAGTGCGCGAGGTGGAACGCATAGTCACCGCACCTTACGTACCTTCGTTACAGGTAAGTCGGTTGAGACTGGCATTGGAGTATAAATGCTAATAATACCAGGATCTCCATGATCTGGTGCAGCAAAGCCAGTCTTCAACAATTGGCGCCTGGGCATTTTGCAAACCTTGCCAAGTTGGCTTGTTGGCTGATGTTTTCATCGAAGCCTTATCACGGTCACGCGTCGCTCTGCCGCTGATCACTGCCTTTGGTTTGTGCTCAATGGAAGTCTTGTCGGGACTCGAGTCTGACATGTTTTAGCATCTACCTCGACCTTTAGGGATGCGCTGCTCGAGCGACATCCGGTGGTTTTGGATGCCTTTTTAGAAAAGGCCATGGACACCAATGGGGTTGAGGTGAGCTTCATTCTTTGAAGCCAACAAATGCTAGCTGGATGTCGTCAGCTAACTATTTCAGTATTTACCGGCATGTATCGCATTGTTCTCATCGCCCTTGCCAGTGGGTGTTGTGCCGCCAGCTAGGATTGCCCCCTTCATTACGAAGCTGGTGAGCATGATGGCAGAGAATCCCTGTGTTGAGACTGTAGCACCTCTCCAAGCACTCATTTCGGGGCTCAAAGGCTCACCAAGAATTTTAAATGATATCCCATCCGAGGTCATGTCCAGTCTCCAGCTGGAGTTCACCAAGACACTGCGCAACCTTGACGATCATATGGGCAACCTCTTGTGCCTGGCAACTTTTGCGCAGATTGCGACGGCACTAGGCACAACATCTCAAAATCAACACGGATCAGAAGCACCATGGCTTCTTAACATTAAGCATTTCTTTGGCCAGAAACGGGGACTTAAGACACTTGACTTGGTCGTCTTGCGTGTTATACTAGCTTGCTCATCCAGTTGCAATCTGGCACCGCCCGAGGCGGCTGAGAGCATTCGGCTGGCGATTGGCATCGCTGAAGCAATTGAACCCGAGCAGAAACAGGTTTGGATAGCAGGTAATAATCCTAAAATTGCTAAACTGTGCGAGAAGGCTGTCAGAGATGGTCTTTATGGTCAGACACAGACGATGGTTAGTTATGGCTGTTCGCGTGTCGAGACTAAATGCTAATCATTCGATGATAGGTAATCGTCTTTTTGCACACACTTCTCCCGGCACATTCGTTGCCATCCCAGCTACGGGAACTTGGCATAAAAGTCCTTTTGTCCAAGAACAGCCAAGAGACTATGGGAAAGATACCACATCAACTGATTCCACGCCTCGCGAAGTCTCTAGCAGTAAGCATAAAAGCTCCTGTCCGTGGAAAGCTTCTGGTAGCTGACATCGACAGGAATCCGGGGAACTCGCCACTCGGCAACTTTTGACCTTCACTTTCGATGTCTTAAGAAGTAGTAAATGGTCGGGGACGGGAGAGATGGCAACACTGCACCTGGCCCACTTGGTATTGGCCGGTGTGCAAGAAGTACATCCTGAGATCATGCTTTCTTGTGTCAACAACTCCATGGTCCCTCTGAGAGAAGTTCTTGGGGAATCGGTTGAACACTTCCCAAGACAACCAAGCGAAAGCCAGTGCAGTGATCGAGCATGGTGTGCATCCGAGCTATACACGAAGCAAAACAGGCTGTATCTATCTCTATTGGGACTTTACAACATGGCGACAGCGCAAAACGGAAGCGATCTTATCATGAAGTCCTTTATGCGACGAGTGGAGCAATCATTGCCGAACCTCGACTGTGCCTTCTCAACAACAACCCCCAAAGCCTTCCGTGGCTCCCTTACGTTGCGCGACAGACATGACCTCTCGTCGACCAAGATAAACCGCAATTGGCGCTCTGGGGTTACTGAGCTCTTCATGCAGAATGCCCAGACCTCTCACGACAATATGATGAGAAAGATCGAGGATACGTGCTCTGACCTAGAGCGCCGCTGTTACGATGCTGAAGGGCCTCTGCGAGCTGCCGAAGAAGAGCGGGACACATACGCGAGTGAAAATGAGCAACTGAAAAGGCAAAACAAAGAGTTAAGCGAACAACTGAGTACCAACAATACAGAGGTCCAGACTAAGTTACAGAACTCACATGAATGTTTTGTTGAACTTGGCCACGAGAAGACACGCCTTGAACAGCTTCTTCAAGGTCAATATGCATATACCGAAGAGCTGACTGTGTCGCTCGCATCCACACGCGAGGAGCTTCAGCAGCAGCAACGAAGTTCCGAGAAGGCGCTTCTTGACGAAAAAGAAAAGGCCCGATCTACGGAATTAGAGATGATGGCTACTTTAACCGGGAAAGATGATCAACTGGAAGAGCTTCAGGAGGAGATGTGCAGTTTGCAAATGAAGAATGAGCAGACACGCCAGAGTCTTGATCAAGTCACGAGCGAAAAGGCCAAATTATCTGAACTCTGTAGCTCTCTGGAGCAAGAAATTGCTAGTGCTACAGAGGCATTGAAGCAAACCAGGCTTCTTGCTGATGAGAGAGAAGACGAAGTGAGCCGCCTCTTGGCCCAGGAGGAAGAGTTACGAAAGGAACTGGGATCCGTGGAAACAACAGTGAGTCTTCTTGGCAGGCTTTTCAGCATCAATCAATACGATTGGTCTATACTAATTCTTTCTAGGTTGCACAGCAGAACGTTGAAATTGAGAGGCTTTATTCTACATTGGAAGAATCCGAGGAAAAATCGCGGAGTGAGATTGAAAGGCTGAAACATGACCATGAAGCCGAAGCTTCTCGGGCCACATCTGAGGTATGCCTAAGCATGCATCAAATCTGTGTATGTGTGAAACTAATCATGTGCCAAAACAGATAGCGAAGCACGAGACAGACAATCGCCGACTGCATGCTGCTATGCAAGCAGCCGCTCTTGATGCTTCTAGAGATGCCCAATTGAAAGACAAACGGATCCACCACCTGGAGAGAAAGGTAATTGATACCACCCATGTATGCGAAACCTGGACGCTCTAACATTAAATTCAGGTGCAAGCCTTGCGAGACGAACGTGCCGCCAAGGCCCGCGAGTTCTCAGAGGCACAACAACACATCGGTCGTCTAATGGGCGTAATGGGCTTCTCTGCCAATGCCCCCGAATCAAACGCCCCTCCAAGACACCAGCGAACCAGGTCCTCTGCCAACACCACCCCAGCTGCAAGGATCCCGCAACCCATAAGCGACGATGAAGATGGCACACAGCTGGCACAGTCCTTTGAGTCCATAACCTCCAACTTCCATGAACCTACCCCGAAACGACCAAGAGGGAATCGCAAATCAACAAACCTCCCGTATAACTTGAACACTCCCTCTGCTGCAGCTCCTAAGGCGAAATCCCCACCGCCGGCCAGCGGCATGTCTCGCTCGGTGAGAAAGCCACTGGCAGAGGCGGACCGCAACAGCCCGACGAAATCTCAGTCAAGCAGTGCGTTGAAACGCAATCAGGTGGATGACTCTTTCCAGGAGACGCAGGCTCAGGAGAATACTGAGGAAAACCGTCTTCACAATCTGGATTTGGATATGGATCTGGAGTTTTCAAGAGACTTTCTCTTTTCCAGCACTGCTTTTACTGGGTCGGCGGATCAAATTGCCCCGCAGTGAGAAGATTGCTTAGTGGAAGAGAGTAGTGTGATTAACCCTGGAGGTACATATGTCGTGAATAGTTGTATCAAGTCCATCGTATTTGTTGTTTTCCGATGCGTTATTACTTGGGATATCCTCAATAAATCTACATCATCCATGGATAAAGCCAGTTCCCTTGCCATTAGACTTACTCCATTTTAATGCTTCATCTGCCGCTATCCCAAGTCAATTTGTTTGAAGCTCTAGAGTATGTTTCCCCGTCCCTTCATTCCATTTTCCCTCGGATTGTTCGCTGCCTTAATTTCTTCAATCTAGGTGGTGGCTTATTCGCTTGTACACTCTAACCAGAGAGTTTTTGTATCTCTTTTTATTAATTTCCCTGGTATTTGCCAACATCGGGCTGCTAAATGCATTTAGCATATAGTACACACTTTTAGTCTCACTACCTCTTCAGCTTTCTAAAGTAAGAGATAATTTATTCCTCACTAGGACATCACTTTAGTGGGCCGGACAACCTATCCTTCAACGAAGATACTATCAATTTAGCTAGGTCAGAGATAGTCGCCGCGAAGAGTAATCGTGTCCTGTGTATGTATATGAGGGATTCTCAGTTTCGCCTCATTCTTGAAAAGAATAACCAGGTACAAGTAGTCCAAGTAAGTCTCATTCGTAAGTACATGTTAGATGCATACAAGTTTGCTCGTTCTCACTTGACTAAATTCAAACTGATCGGGTGAACCCTCACATTCCTTTGCCTGCCACGTCTCTTTGTGCCTCATTTGATAGATCTCTCACCTACAGGGCTGTTACAGTTCAAGCAGGTCGCTCTTTCCTATTAAACTGTGTTTCTGTACCTTCCTCCTGCACCGTTTAGATGGTCGTTCTTTCCTATGTGTAATTTTTCACTTCCTTATGTACGTACATGTATAGGTGTGATCACTGCGGTTCCTCCGTAGTTCCTTCCTATATATTCTTCGATCCTTCACTTCCTCCTCTCCTTCCTCTTCTTCTTCAACTTCTTCGTGACACATACTTCTTGCCTTACACATGATGACAGGTCCAGATCTCCCCAGTTTGCAACACCCAAAGTCCAACCTCTTGAGAATGGCTCCCCCTAACGCACCTGCCCCTGCTCGCCGCAACTCACCAGTCCGGGACTGGATAACTTGGAGATCATGGAGGACTTGTGCGGTGGATCTGTTGAATCTCCCAAGAGAAATGAACACCCACGACATCTACGACGCTTTTCACCGGTACGGAAATCTGATCTCCATCGACCTTTGGGAGGACGCCTCGGGGCATCCGGATTGCAAAGGACGCATTCGGTTTAAGTGAGCATCCTGCAACATAGCTTAAATACTTTTGGCTCATTATCTATAGGCCCCCTCCAACTGAGGAATTCTGGAGAACCGGCTCCTTCGGTGTGAAGCTACGGAGTGGCCGTGTGGCAGTGATATCACTCTCTGTCTGTTGTGGTGACTCGAACGGGACCATCCAGAGTCCAGTCCGTCCAGATGTCCAGCTCCCTGGTGAAGTGGTAAGTGCATGCATGCTATGAAGTTATCATTTAATACTGATGCTTAGCTGAAGGAATTGAAAACTGTACAAGTCGACATCGGTGTGCTGCTAGGTCTGTCCACTTTTCATTCCATGCAGAGCTTTACCAACTTGGCATACCCCAGATGTGTTGTGGATGTCATGCGCAAGTGCTTGTTCCTTTACTTCAGAGTGGGCATTCGGGGTTCGGACACTGCAGATGTAAACCAGCATGACTATCGTGTCAAAGTCACATTCCTCCAACTGACCCAGATTTACCAACAATACGACAAAGCCACGAGAGAACATTCCTTTTTGATTGTCCTCGACTCCGCTGCCATCTGGCACCGAAAGGCCAAAGACATCCAGTCTACATTGACAGAGCCGTTGAGCTGGAGAGAAGAAGATAGTTGGTATCGCCAGACTTCCGTCACACATAACCCGAACTCGCTAAAGACTCTACCCACAAATTTGAAGAAGACCGGACATATCATTGACTTGGGTAAGTACCAGCATCTATTATAATACAGTACGCTTACCAGTTTTTCTCAATAGGGCGATGGAACGTGTTCAAGATCTCATTTGCACCTGACGTGGACCCCAATATGCGTCGTGTCGAAGATACCAGTCACTATTTGATGTGCGTTGAAGACATTTTCAAGGACTATAACATCACCATCCAAGATGGGAGTCACTTCGTCGAGAAAGCCGACCGACCGGTACCAGTGTGGCATTGGATTGACTTTTCTGAGTCCAAGTCTAACAAGGCTTCCGCATTGCTGCAAGACTTGGGAAACCAGAACTATCTACACCTCCCCTTCAAGGTCCGGTATCAACTAGAGGTTTGTTTGTCCCAAGGATACCTCTCTGAATTCACCATGACCCGTGAATTCGTAGAGAAGTTGAAAGGCCTCGGGGATGATCAAGCTACAAGACTGCTAGAGTTCGTTGCCACCGAGAAAAAACAGTACCTTGCCCCCATGGAAATATTTGACCTCATATTCTTCAAAGGAGTGACTGACTCGAAGATTCCGAACTACTGTTGCTTCATGCGCACAGCGCGAGTCACTCCAACTACAATTTATTACAATACCCCAACTGTAGACATCTCAAACCGAGTCGTGCGCGAATGGTCTACAAAAGGTGCACCCGGGCGCTTTCTTCGAGTTCGGTTTACAGATGAGAAGACTGAAGGTCGCATCAATGCTTCACAGAGAGATTGCAACGATGAAATCTACACCCGTGTCAAAAGGACACTCGCCAACGGCATCACCATTGGAGATCATCGCTACGAGTTCCTCGCATTCGGCAACTCTCAGTTCCGCGAGCATGGCGCATACTTCGTTGCACCAGATGCCGGTATCTCAGCGGGAACTATCCGGGCCTGGATGGGGCAATTCAACCATATTCGAAATGTGGCCAAGTACGCTGCAAGACTAGGGCAATGCTTTTCGACCACTCGAGCTTTCACTGGATCCTCTGTTCAAACTATTCCGTGCGGTGACATTATCCGCAACGGCTTCACATTCTCCGATGGTGTTGGAAAGATTTCCAAATTCCTCGCCCAGATGGTCACATCCCAGCACGATATTAAGACTCTCACTGGAGAACCTCCGTCAGCTTTCCAGTTTCGTCTTGGGGGAGCCAAGGGAATGCTGGTTGTCTCGCCAGACCCTCTGCCTCAGGAGGTACACGTTCGACCAAGTCAGCAAAAGTTCGAAACCAGTCAAGCCGGCTTGGAGATCATCCGTTGGTCCCAGTATTCTCTCGCAACTTTAAACCGCCAGATAATTCTGGTGCTTTCTGCATTGGGAATCCCAGATGAAGTCTTCCATAGTAAACTCAATACCATGTTGGGGAGCTTCCATCGAGCCATGCTCAATGATTCGAAAGCAATCAATCTTCTCCAAAAGTACATCGATCCAAACCAAACGACCCTAACCTTAGCCCAGATGGTATCTGATGGCTTCCGACGAAATGAGGAGCCATTTGTCAATACCATGCTCGAGCTCTGGAAATCCTGGCATCTCAAGCACCTCAAAGAGAAAGCAAAAATTGCCATAGACCAAGGAGCCAACGTTCTCGGTGTCATGGACGAGACAGGTGTTTTGAAGGGCTACTTTAAAAAAGAATTACCCCGCAGAAGAGCCTCGTATGCAGAGAAACTGGCCGCTCTTCCTGAGATATTTGTGCAGATCTGCCGGCTAGATGGAGATGGCGAGTATGAAGTCATTGAAGGTCTCTGCATTCTCGCGCGCAACCCTTCGCTTCACCCTGGAGATATCCGTGTGGTTCGAGCAGTGAACCGACCAGAGCTGCACGCACTCCGGAACGTAGTTGTGCTTCCCCAAACTGGCGACCAGGACATTGCGAGTATGTGCTCCGGTGGTGATCTCGACGGAGATGACTACCTCGTTATTTGGGACCCCGATCTGATCCCCGCAAACTGGTTCGTCGAATGCATGGACTACAAGGGTTCCAAAGCGCCAGACCTTGATCATGACGTGACTGTTGATGAGATCACTTCATTCTTCGTCACCTATATGAAGAATGACTGCCTTCCCCGAATTGCGCACGCTCATTTAGCTTGGGCTGACAGACTCCCGAAGGGCGTGTGGGAAGACAAGTGCATTCGTCTCGCCCAGCTTCATTCTGATGCAGTGGACTATAACAAGAGCGGTGCGCATGCGAGGATGGCCCGCTCTCTGGATCCCAAGTTCTGGCCCCATTTCATGGAAAAGCGGTTCAAGAGACCATCCAGCATTTACAAATCCACCAAAATCCTCGGTCAACTCTACGACGCAGTGATAACGCCTAACTTCGTTCCCAAGCTAGAGAAGCCCTTCGACTCTCGCATTCTGGAATCCCCGCTGGCTCCGGCAAGTGAAGCCTACATGGAATACGCCCGCGAGCTCAAGGTGGAATTCGACATGAACATGCGACAAATCATGGCTCAGTACGAGGTTAACACTGAGTTTGAGGTGTGGTCAACTTTTGTGCTTCGCCACGGCTTCGTAATCAAGGACTACAAGATGCAGGAAGACCTAGGCAGGATCGTGGGCACACTCCGCCGCGGATTCCGCCACCAGTGCTACGACAAAGTCGGCCGTGATGGTGGAAACATTCCTGCCTTGGTCATCGCCATGTATCGTGTTACCCAGGAACAGGTAGCCGCAGCACTGGAGGCTCGGCGCAATGAGGCACTGCAGAGAGAAGATTTTTCCATTGTTGAAGTGAACTCTACTGAGCTTCCGCTCATTAGCTTCCCTTGGATTTTCCCCGACGTGCTCGGTGATGTTGCGACGGGCCGGGCGCGACAGGCTATAATCTCAGAAGGACAAGAGAGCGGCAATTCTGCGAAGCCTATCGGCGAGGGTTTGGTCTTCACTCACAAGCAGATCCTCAATATTGTTGAAGATATGGATGGGGAGGTCAAACCGAACGCTGAGAACATGAAGCTGAAGGATAAGGAGAATATGAAGCCGAAGGCTGAGGCGGGCTCTAACTCCGCACCTCCCGATCAAAAACTCATTGCTCGTCGGCGCATTGACAAAACCAAGCCCAATCACAAATCCGAAGACAGGGATACGGGTTTGTATATCGAGGAGAATGATGAGAAGGAGGGAGGCGTGGCCATAGGCCCTGCGAAAACTGAAGAGAAGATCGACAAGAAAGAAGCTGTAACGGAGGATATTGTGGAAATGGAGGGCGACGTGAAGCCTTCAGCGCTTGACGATCTGATCAAAATGATCAGCGGCTGATCTTTCACTCTGTGAGAAAGCGAAAAAAGCAAAAACACCAAAAAAAAGGAGAATGGGGAGGGATTGCAGACCAGTGTTTTCACTTAGTTAGGTGATGAGCTTCGAGTCTGCATACGAATGAAACTGGGACTTCGCACTGGGACGCTCGAATTTGCTCCAATTTGTAGAACTAACCATCAACAGAGTCCGTAGGGTATATCCAAGTCAAAACTCCAACTTCAAAACTCCATGTATCCAGAAGACTACCAATCCAATCCCTCATCTCCCTTCCGTTCCAACAATTCAACAACAGGCTCCAACACGGCTTTGGAGTGTCTCCAATTAGCAGCATCTCTAGTCCTCGAGTAGAATATAGGGCAATCCAGACTATCACAGCTAACCTCATCACCAGGAGAAACACCCATACAAGAGCGACAGATAGCTTCCAGGTCAACGACTCTCTTTTCCGCCCTCTGCAGCCGTGAAACAACATCCAGCAACGTAAGATGTGGCTTCTGCAGACAATCCCCACACACAGGCACAGCAGCATCAGACAATCTCGACCGACAGACAACACACGACAACGAGCGCATATAAGACTCAAGAGTCTTCCTACTAACCCCACCAACAGAATTCGGCCTCGCCAGCGCCGACCCCTCAACCCGCCGAATGCGCTGCACCTTCGGCATCTCATCATACCACTGACGCACATTCGCACCCACAAGATTGAAAATCCTCTCCAGCGGCGGAATAATATTCTTCGTGATATAGTACTCCGCATCAATCTCGAGCTGCGCATCATGCAGAAGCGTCTGCGGCGCAACACAGCGATCAACAAGTCTCGCCCCCGGCGCACCGGTAACAACAACATACGGCACGCGCTCACCGGTCTGCGGCTCGGAGCGCGGATCTTCCAGCATGCGCATTGTGCTTATCACCGCGCCGGCGGGCAGGTTGCGGTCGGAGTACGTTCCCAACCGGACTTCGCGGGCGAAGCAGAAATCTTGGATGGAGATGCGGCCTTGCATGATCTTTGCGCATTGGCCCTGGAAGTAGGATTTTACCTGGCTGAGGTCTGCTGTGCGGAAGAGTGTTTTTAGGGCTTTTTCTTCGATTTTTTGTTCGGCGGGTGTGCCGTCCCGACGGACGGTTTCGATGCCCTTTGCGTCGAATTCGGGCTCTTTTTGATTGCGGTGCTCGTATTTGAAGCCTACGTAGCGTTTCTTTGCGAGTAGGACGCACGGGTGGTAGACTTTTTCGAATTTGAGTTTGACTGGCCGTGGGTTTAGGTCTGTTACTGCTTGGGCGATTTCTTCGCCGATGTCGAAGGCTTGGTCGCGGGTGCGGCCTTTTAGGTAGACGAATAGGCTGTCGGTGTCGCCGTAGACGACTTCGGCGCCCCACCGTTCGATGGAGTGGATGAAGGCGATGGCTTTTTCGAGGGTTTCTCGTCCGGTCTGGACGATGCTGTCGGCGATCTCGGAACAGGGCATTCGTCCGGAGAATGAGGCAGATGTGTAGCCGTATGTGACGTTTGCAATCAGCTTGAGCGCTAGCTGTCTGTTGTTCAGAAGTCGCTGCAAGACCTTGTCGTCTTTGTCGGCCTTGATGCCGTTTTTGACCATTACGCGTGTTTCAAGGATCTCAGAAAGCATCTTGGCTAGCAGCGACTGACGCGCTTCCTGCTTCGCGTACATCATGCCATTTGGTGCGATGTTGATCTTGTCTTTCAGTAACTCGAGTAGCCTGGGCTGTCGCTTGTAATCTAGGAACCCCATCTTATCTCGCCCACGCCAGTGCATTGCTCTACCCAGGAAGGTTGAGTAGCAGTAGTTGTACGCGATCATGACACTCGGGTACAGTGACTGGAAATCAAGCACCAGAAGCGGGCTAGTGTAAAAGTCACTTTGCGGTTCCATGACCAGGGGCAAGCATTCTAATGCGTTCTGCTGTCCGACCTGTTTTCTGCTCGGTGAGACGAGCAGGAAGTTCTCTGGCTTCGCAATTCGGAACATCAGAGACTCGACTTTGAACTGGGATCCCCGGGTAATCACAGAGGCGAAATCAATGCCCAGCAGTCTCGCCTGTTCGCTTGTCCTTGGCGTCAATTCATTGGCCTCAAGGATTTCCAGATTCATTTGCACGCGAGAGGTAAAATATTCCACGACTTTGAGAATATTGCGAGGGCTGCCGCTTTGATGCCATTGCGTCAGGTGTTTCGGGGAATAGTGAGGAATTCGGCGATGCAAGGCATGAAAGACGACGTTCTCCATAGTGTACTGTAGGAGGTTCAGCTCGCCTTTCATAGCGCGCCAGATATTGAACATGTGTCGCCCGGTGATGCGAATGGACGATGAGTGGTTGAAACCCCACTGATCTGCCTCTTTCCCAAATCGTCCATTGGACTGGGATTTGGTCCTTGAAAGCTCCTCGCAGATGTCAAAGTCGTACTTCTTGCGCGCTCGCTCAATCACATATCCCCACGAAGCGTTATGGACTTCGTAGCCTGTGATGATGTCCGGATCGTAGTACCGGACAATGTCTATGAGTCGGTTTATCAGGTCCAGTTCCGTAGGCTCATGCCCAACGTCAATTGTCAATGCTTTGGAGATTTTGGCCTCCGGCCTCTCGCCTTCGCCATGGTAAACCATCCCAACATGAACCCCAGGAAGATGACTATTGACTTCAATATCCTCGTCTTCGGATTGGATGCACCAGAACAAGGAAGTGATCTCGTCCTCCTCGGGGTTGGGCAGCAAGGCTCCACGCGTGTTTACATGCACTTCTAAGCTCATTGTGCTCATGTGTTGAGCTTGGTGTTCCACGCTGGTTGACACACCATTCTGCGAGTATTTGAAGCCATATGCATTCTTCTGCGTCGGGCCCTCAATCTGCGAGAGGAGGTTGGATTTCATTTCAGCAGGTATGGGTCGGGCTGCTTTTTGGTTAGACTCTTGCGAGGCTTCTAGCTCTTCAAACCACTGTATTACTTCTGACCGGCTTGGCGGAACAGGCGCAAACTCCCAGACCTTGGAGGTACACCATTCGCGGAGTTGCTGGTCAACCTTTCCTTGTTGATCTCGGTCATGAGTTGTTGGTATCTGCTCACCAAAGATTGCAGGTGCCTCTGCCGTGGGGTCGAAATCGGGTAGATAGTGGATGGTGTTGCTCACCAGCCGAAATTCTCTGCCGCCATATTCTCTTGGTCGTTCAGGCACATCCGCTTCATCGCTGTAAAATGCTTTCTGGTATACAACTGAGGCACGCCCATGTTCATTTATTGATGAGCTGACTTCGCTGGATGTCGGGCTGGCAAACCTGAAGCAATGCAATGACGTATTGGATGGAAAATTGAATGACTGATGAATGTTTTTCATGGTCTCCGCGAGATGTGGATCGAGAGAGACTAGCCCCATCACCGTTGCAGACGAACGTAGCTCTGAGGAGCTCTGAGTTTCACTAGTTTTGCCTGACAGTTCGGTGGCAGATCCGGAAGGAAAAGAACTCAAGAGGGGCTGGGATGACTCGGGGTCTTTTCTTGAAGGATTTGCCTCATCTTGGCTGCAGCGCAAAATGGTCAGAGGATCATTCGGGTCCTTGACTACCGGGAATTTCAACCCGCTGGTGTAACTATGCGCCTTTGGACGGACTGTCCTCTGCGAGGAGGATGATTTTGGTTCTGATGACGGGGTTTCCGCGTGCGAATCCAACTTGCTCTCAAAAGAGACACTTTTTTGTTTGTCATCTTGCTGATGCTTCCGCGTGTTGGGCGATTCCAAAGGCCCGTCAGACACGCCGTGTTCGGCCATATGTCTAGCTCTTTTGGTAGGCGAATGGTGGCAATCGAGGGTTTCGTAGTGTTGTCTTTTAGGGGCTACTCTTCTGTTCTGGCTCTGATCTCTGGGCCTTCTTCCTTGGGCTACAGAATCCCCTTTTTTGTAGGTACCATCCATAGCTGCTTCTGGGTGGTGGGTTTCAGCAGGCTCTGCAGGTGCAGCCACATCTAACAAAGGCATTTCGTCAAAGATCTCATCGTAGAAGCTGTCTCCCAGCGGGTCCTGTTTTGTTTCAGGCTCGTGATCAATTATCCCTTCCAATGAGTGCCCTCCTTGATCAGAATCCGAGTAATATTGTCCGTCAGTTTGAGAAGACAAAGCGAGACCCTCGTCAACCGAGATTTCCGGCACTTTTTGCTCAGCTGGTTCCTGGGAACGGCTGCTATCAAAAGTAAAAGTACTGATTTTGTCAGGAAAGAAGTCCTCAACACTATCCAACGCAGTCTTGACATATTTGGCTTGATCGTCGGTATCCAAGAATGTCCCAAATGAAGTATCTTTGTTGCCATCCGCCTGTTTCTCATTAGCAGCAAGCTGAGATGCCATCTCACGAAATTCTTCCTCGTGTATCCAACCACCTTTCGACTGATCTCTTGGATCCGCAGACATTGAAACCAATTCTTCAGGTCCAAACGGAGTGCTTCCGGGATCAGTAATGCCCATCCTCTTTTTGCGTCTGCGAGTTTCATCCTGCCACAGTCCAGCCACGCTAGGAACGAGCCGCTCGTTAACCGCAACTGGTTTCAAAAGCTCGGTAAAATCATGGTGCAAAGGCCGTTCCTTTACATCAAGGCGGTTCAGGATGTCTTGAACACAGACATCAACCTCCAGCGCGCAATGGCTTTGCTTCTGTAATGCAGGGTGATCGAGTATGCTCTCGGGTAAAATAGAACGATCGTGCCAGCGATGGGCTAGATTGCTGAGCTCGAAATACTCAGGTACCGGTGCTCGGAACTTGACTTGACTACAGCTCATGATTGCACATCCGTACAAATTGTAGTCGCACATCCATTGTGGGATGTATTGCATGTGTGCCTCGTAGGGTTGAAGCGGACGTTTCATCACAGCTCCCTGGTGCAGAAGGTCGACCAGGCGAGTCATATGAAAGGGGTTTAAGAGATAAATTTTGAAGAAAAACCGCCATCCCACATGGTATCCATAGAACGGGACTCCTTTCACCAAGGTGATGTGCGCCACAAATGCTGTCCGACGGTCATATGCATTTCGGCGAAAGCTGACCGCCAGGGCATGATCGATTGAAAGATGGAGGGTTCGAATCGCCGAATTCACTGCAATTTGGTTAATTCAACCCATCGAGTCATCAATGACTATCACTAACCATCTTCCGGCGCTAAGGACCCGTTGTATTCGATGTAAAGGTATGGAAATGCGCCATGGACATGTACGCAAACTCTCTGGCCAGTCTCGGTGGCTCCAAATATTCGAATCACGGGCACCTTGGGCTTAAAATCTTTCTCCGAGACGTCATCACGAAAAGGTAGTGGCGGATCCAACTCCGACGCGGTCGTCTGGTAATGATCGATACAGTTGAGACGCACACGGAATGGCTCCATCGCTCTGGTTGGTGGCGACCAGAAGCCGCAGCAACATTGCGGGATAAATGGTACACACCGATTATCGCATGTGTGCCCTTTTTCGTACCTCAGTAAGAATAGTTGAGAAAACGCGACCGAGGTATGTCTATGACAACGCGAGATAACGCCTAGTCACGTGCTCCATATCAATTCTCCACCCGCCAAGCTCACGCCTATCGCAACTTCACTCATCTTTCATCTCACAACAGGAGAGAGCTACATTTTGCGCGATCTATTTCCTCGCTTACTTCCTTTTTTCCCTCTAACCAAAACTCGCTCACCCCTCATTGAACCTACCAGTCATGTCACGAAAACCCGCAGATGTGGCGTCAAAAACGCCCAACGAGTACATTCCAGCCTTCATCTCGAAAAAGCCATTCTACGTCGACGATGAGACAAACAACGACTACCTGGAGCATCAACGTCTTCAGAAAGCCACTCCTGATCAGTCAAAATGGTATGATCGAGGAAAGCGTGCGGGCCCAGCAGCCACCAAATACCGCAAAGGCGCATGTGAAAATTGCGGCGCGATGACACACAAGACCAAAGAGTGTCTGAGTCGACCCCGAAAGCAAGGCGCCCGATGGACTGGAAAGGATATTCAGGCAGACGAACTTATCCAGAAAGTCGACATGGGGTGGGACGCCAAAAGAGATCGGTGGAACGGCTACGATGCAACCGAATATCGCCAGGTCGTCGAGGAATATGAAGAGATGGAGGCCATCAAGCGAATGGCGAAGGAGAATTCAGATCTCAAGAAACTTCAAGCCGGTGAGGATGGCGACGAAGGCCCCGATTCGGACATCCGGTATGCCGAAGAATCCGATATGGGCCGACAACAGAGTACTGCCACCCGCAACCTACGTATTCGAGAGGACACCGCCAAATACCTGCTGAACTTGGACCTTGATTCCGCCAAATATGACCCGAAGACACGCCGAATGGTGGACATGGGCGCGCAGGATGATCAGGCCGCTGCACTTGTCGCAGAGGAGAATTTCGTCCGTGCTTCAGGCGATGCTGCGGAGTTCGAGAAAGCCCAGAAATATGCGTGGGAGTCACAAGAGAAAGGTCTCCCTCAAATACATATCCAAGCCAATCCGACATCTGGAGAAGTTCTCCGAAAGAAGGAGATGGTTGACAGTGAATCTAAGCGCGAGGCGCATCGCAAAGCTCTCCTGGATAAATACGGTGGTGTAGAGTACACAAAACCAAATGCGCTGCGAGAGACTATGGTCGTTGAAAACGAGCGATTCATTGAATATGATGAGAGCGGTGCCATCAAGGGCGCGCCCAAGAACGCAATCAAATCCAAGTACCCCGAAGACGTGATGGTCAACAATCATTCTTCGGTCTTCGGCAGCTGGTGGTACCAATTCAAATGGGGATATGCATGCTGTTATTCCACTGTGAAGAACAGCTACTGTACAGGGGAAGATGGAAAGAAGGCCTTTGAGGAAGAAGGCAATATGTTGATGATGACTGGAGCAGCCGAAGACAATGATGAGGTTTCCGAAAATGCTGGAAATGCGGACCTCTCCCACGAGTCTGAACAAGCCGACGGCAGGGGTCAAGAGCAGGATCCAAACATCAATGGTAAAAAGCGGACGCTGGAAGAATTGAAGTCTGGTGTCACAGAGGAGGAATATGAATCATACAAGCGGAGCCGGTTGGCTGCTGAGGATCCTATGGCCAACTTCATAGGGAAAGATTGATTCTGATGATGTTCTCCATATACTACTTGCATGGGCGTTCGGATGTACTAAAATACCCTCTTGATCTGCAGTTTAAATAGTGAAAAATGCACAGCCAAATAATTTGTGTTATACATCCCTGTTTCGTGTAGTTCTAAAACCTCGTCTCAAAACAATATACATCAAATAGATATTGGACCATTGGTGGATGTCTATGTTGTACAACTGTAATTGGTTAGGCTTTCGAAGATGATTGATGTCACGTGATTTGACATGTGCACAGACCATTTAACTCCAATGAGGGCTAGTAGGTCACGGGATCCAGACAAGCCCTGATGGGCCCACGTGATTGACTAACGCACTCGCTTAGAGCACAATCGCCAGATCTTGGGCAAGTTTCGAGACGCTTAGCGACGACGACCCGACAACCAGCCCCTTCAACGGAATTGCCAGGTACGTCCGCATGTCGGTCCCTTCACCAGTACTCAATTCACCCCCGTCAATTTACTAACATATATCCTCGTCCACAGTTCCATAATTCAAGATGAGTACGTCCGAGGCCGAAACATCGCACCGCGATCCTCCGCAGCGTCGAACAACTTCAAACTAACAACCGCCACAGCTAAGGGTACCTCGAGCTTCGGAAAGCGCCACAACAAGACGCACACTCTGTGCCGTCGTTGTGGTACGTATTACACCTATTTTTCACGATCCCACCCATCCGACCTGCAGTCGCAAATTTCTACATCGAAAGACGGAATTGGCGATTACGGCGAAGACAACCACACAACCTAGCAAGGACAAGGGCTAACCGGTGATATCTACGACTCTACAGGCAAGCGGTCTTTCCACATCCAGAAGTCGACTTGTGCCAACTGCGGCTACCCTGCTGCCAAGACCCGCAAGTGTACGCAAATACCCCTCCCGAGAACGTTGGTGATGTGAATGGTGGCCATTATTTGGAATTCGGGCACCAAGTCGAGAACCCTGGCTTACATGGATTTTTTCTTACGAACAGTCAACTGGGGTGAGAAGGCTAAGCGCCGCAAGACCACCGGCTCCGGCCGCATGCGCTCCCTGCGCGATGTCCACCGCCGCTTCCTCAACGGCTTCCAGACCGGTACCCCCAAGGGTGCCCGTGGCCCCGTCACCAACTAGATTCCCTTTTTCGTCCGCTCGGCGTCGCGTTTTCGTTATCGGAGAGGCTGGAATAGGAATGAGGGGAGGGATCCTGGCATGACATGAATTAGCATTACGGGATAGCATTACTCGAAATGCAATGGCAGTTCCGGACTCTTATCGCTTTCCCGTGGAGTTGGTGGTGTGTACAACTATCGATCACGTTGGTTCTCTTTGCCACGCCAAGGATGACAAAGTAGAACTTGCGAGACGATGAGAAAAGTTTCGTTGAGGGGCTCTTCTCTACGGAAAAGAGCTGGATTAAAAAACCCTGGGAAAGCGTGAATGAATTTCCTTTTTTCTTTGTTTATGGCTGGCGAATATCCCATGTCATGACAGATACAATGTGAAGACTCTTCCTACCATTTCATGATCTGTTCTACTCAGTACGAGGCTCTTTGGTGGACGCAGAGACTTGAATTGGACATGATTCAATGCTATTTTTGATAGGCTTGTGGCTCTCAAACGTCTAACCCATAGTATACAGTCTCGATTTATGATTCCCCACGACCAAACAACTTGACACCGCCATCCCGTTGAATGAAGTACAACGCCTCTCTCTCCTCCAGGCTCTCTTCACTCACGTTCAGGCCACCACCTCGGCTGATCCTCAGTACCCCGCTCACATCTTTTGCGGCTCCAGTATCCAAAGTGCGGAGCTGCATGACCGACCGAGCCCGATGCGCCAGCCCAATAACAAGTGCCGCATGTTCCGTCTCTATCGGCGTAGCCAACCCTCCCGACGTGGATGCATTGTGTATTAATGGGGCATCCGTAGCTAACGTCAAAACCGTAGCATGTGCATGCTGTCGAAAATAGTCAGCCCTGCCGTAAACCTTGATTTTGGTTATCGGGAAATGATAAGGCCTTACCTGTTGTAGCGCTGTGATCCACTCCGACATCTCTGTTGCTCCAATCCCCATACTCGGACCTGTCGCAGCGAGGAGCAGGTCAGGCTGATCTATAATGAGGAGAAGCTCATCACCATCTTCCATTGAACTCTTTTGTTGTTCAATCACTGATGAGATATCTTTCTCCAGCGCGTCGAGGGAGGCGAGACCACGACCAGAGAAATGGAGCTTCTTTGCAATCCCAGGTTCGGCCTGCTTCGACGTCGCATTTCCTCTCACTCCTGTGACTGTTGGCCCCGCCGGCTGTGGTGACCTTCCAGGTACAACACCAGGCGGAGATCGCATTGGGAGCGTTGTGCGTGGACTGCTTCCCAGACCAGCCGGTGAGATACTGGGAGAAGTGGCTGTGGGTTGCGGTGCGTAGAACAACTCAGACAGGCCATCTATGAATGCAAATTGTTGCTTATCTGCCAGGCGCGCAAGATCAAGGCCCTATAAATCTGGTTAATGATGTCGAACAAAGTATGTATCAATACATGAATGATATAAGAAATGGAACGCAAATGCATAGCCCAAATTCAAATACCACTCAGCCTGTTAGTTAAACTTACCAATCTCTTTGCTTCAGTCCTCCAGAACTCATAACTCCGCATGAAGCTCACCAGCACCACTTTCTTCTTGGTACCATTTTGCAGCTCGTCGGAGCCAAATGCCACGTTGGGGCTTGGTGAGCTCAGCGCAGCATGGAGAAATCTCAAGACAAGCCAATTTGAAGTTGCACCAAGGATAGAAGAGACTAGTGTCAGAGATGAGTCGGGCAGATTTGATACATAAGGAGCGAGGAGGGGCGGTAGTGGGGGTTGAGAGGGCATGGTTGCGCCTCGATTCGGATATCTATGGTATCCTTTGTTCCTGGCAAGTTAAAGATGCACTGCGTCAAATATTAATCTTTCTTTTCCAATTATTGAATCTTCGTATGGAAGTGTTGTTGTTGATCGAGTCGTGGAGATGATGTCGAGAAAAAATGTCTCCGGCTTGTGATTGGCCCCTAAGGTATCCAGCCATGCCAAGACATAGGATATCGAGATGACATTGAATGGCATTTGATTTCTCTTGCTGTTTCTTGATTTATTCTCTCTTGTGTGTAAATATAATACAGTGATTAATCTAGGGTTTGACTCTCCAGCTATTTTCTACTCAAAATGTCTAGCTTAGAGGTCCTTAGAGCGATATGTGCAGGCAATATATATAGTTCCTGTTGTATACTACCCGCTCAATATCCACGCCATACAACCTGAAATCTCGACCGATGCAGTTAATAAGAGGCAACCTATAGAGGATGACACATTGGAACTGTGAGATAAAGGTATTAAACTGTCAACAAGGGCTGTGACCAAATTCTCATATAATTTCTGCCTAAGGCACCAATATGAGTTTTCTGCACGCATCACCTGACCGGTTTCCCCACCATACCATCGAGGGGAGATGATGCATCTTATCCATCGCATTGCAAGAGGCTGTGCTGTAGCGCCGATCGTGAGTACATTCTCCTTTCTATAAAATCACTTCCACCCCGTTATGTGTATACGCACCCTAGCCCTATCATGCTTATGTGCTATACATTGATACCCGATGTGGAGGTCTTTTCGCGAAAAAGCACTTTCTGTTCATTATATCAGATGCATCGGCTAAATGTTTATACAGATGACTGCCGTTGTATGGCATAATCAAAGCGCATTGGATACAAGATACAAGATATCCAACTTACCTCGATAAAGATGGCTAGCACTCGTGATTCCCACTCATTTGCTGTATGTATTGATCGGCCTGAATGATAACTGACATATAAAACCCAAGAGTTGAAGTCTGACCATTCAAATAGTGTGACGAATGCCGCTTGCGCAAGTCAAGAGTAAGTGCCTTCTAATATTTAACACTTGCAGGCCTTGGCCCATCTAACCCGGGTATTATAGTGCTCAAAAGAGCGACCAGTTTGTTTGCAATGCCGACAGTTGAACAAAGAATGTATATACAGCCCAAAAGTCAGCAGAAGTCCTCTGACTCGGCAGTAAGTGACCAGAATCGAAAAAAGTTTGTATCTGAAGACAAGACTGACCACCTCAGACACTTAACCTATGTTGAAGATCGCCTACACTCATTTGAAACAGCCTTAGGAAGGCTTTTCCCAGGAGGTGATCTGGATGCTACACTCCGTTCTCTCTTGCAAAACCCTGAGGTGGCAAGGGCCCCTTCATCCAAGTCTTCTTCAAGGCACTCAACCCCAAAGCATGAGCCAGAACGTGCTGAGCCAGCACCAGAAGCTCTCCCACAGCAAGCCGATGGCTTTGACTGGGCCGAAAAAGAAATCACGCTTGGTGATTTGACAGACGGCATGGCTGCGCTGTCTATTAAACCCGAAGGGGCTGGCTACTTTGGTTAGTCACTTGAATATCCATTATGGATTCTGCTTTCTGTTTTCCAAACTGACACATAGATCACAGGAGCGTCTTCAAGTGTCGTACCATTACGAGCACTTTTTGATCATGGATTTGACTTGAATATCCCTGTTCGCTCCGCAAGGTCAGGTGGCGTGCCTCTCAAAGCACAGCTTCTGGAAAGTGCCCCATCTGGGCTGATCGAACAAGCGTTTATTGACGCCTTCTTCCTCAATTATCACACCAGCTATCCATTTATCCACGAGCCTACCTTCCGGATGCAGTTTAATGACCCATCTCTACGCCCGCATGGTACGGCCTGGCATATCCTCCTAAACACGATTTTAGCTCTGGGAGCCTGGTGTATCGGCGATGACAGCTCAGACCTCGATATCACATTCTACCAAGAAGCCAGAGGATACCTGCAACAGGCATCTGTGTTTGAGACTGGCAACCTGACATTAGTCCAAGGGTTATTGTTATTGAGCAACTATGCACAGAAACGGAACAAGCCCAACACTGGATGGAATTATCTTGGGTTAGCAGTCCGAATGGCCATGAGTTTGGGTCTTCACAAGGAGTTCCCTGGCTGGAAGATCAGTCTCCTACAAAGAGAAATCCGCAGAAGATTGTGGTGGGGAGTTTTCATCTTCGACAGCGGCGCAGCCAAAACCTTTGGAAGACCAATTCTCCTCCCAGAGGATAGTGTCATGGATGCGAAGCAGGTTCGAAATATCCACGAAGAGGTATTTGCAACAGTATGAAACGTAAAAGAAAGCAGTTATAACTAATACATTATAGGATTTGACTCCCACAACAACAACTCTGCCAGCCGAGTCGCCCGGCCCAACCATCTACTCCGGCTTAATTGCCCAGGCCAGCTTCCACCTCCTTACCAATAGCGTCTACCAACGCCTCATCTCAAGCCCTAGCCTCACCCCGGAAGACACGCTGAACTTGCAAAAACCCATCGAAGAATGGTACAACGGTCTTCCATCATACCTCAAACACCAGCAGCTTCCTCTCTCCATGCAGCCAGCCAATCCAGACCCGGACTCTCTCGCCCTCGTGCGCAACCGCCTGCTATGGCGAAACTGGAACCTCACCATTTTGATCTATAGACCTATCCTACTCCGCTGGGCCGCTAGACGCTGGGCCCCACTTAGCGGCAGCGGTACAGCCACTCCGGATGCAGGGTCTGAAGATCCCTTCGAGACGGAGTGCCGATTGCGCTGTCTCCAGAATGCGCGGTTGACCATCTCCTCCATCTCAGAGTACATGGCGAACTATATGTGCACAAGACTTGGGGCATGGTATATGCTGTATGTATTTCTCTATCTCCCATACCCAATACCTACCAAGTATTACTTTCCACCAGAACGACGACGACATCTAACATAAAAAATAGCTACTTCCTCTTCCAAGCAGGCCTCATCCCCATAGTCTTCCTAATGACCGACCCCTCAAACCCAGAAGCTGCCTCCTGGCTCCAG
Source organism: Penicillium flavigenum (assembly GCA_002072365.1). NCBI lineage: Eukaryota > Fungi > Ascomycota > Eurotiomycetes > Eurotiales > Aspergillaceae > Penicillium > Penicillium flavigenum. The sequence goes on from MLQL01000010.1 coordinate 342,502, forward strand.
GACATCGAAACCACAAAGTCCCTCCTAACCCACCCCTCACTGGGCACAAACCGCTTCGCAACCCGCTGCCTCGAAGTCATCAACAGACTCCTCGGCCCACCCACGCACCCAATGCCACAGGGAATCCCAACCGACGGAGACCAGCTCAATCCGCAGCACCAACAGCAGCACGAGCACATGTTCCCACAACTGCAGCCTAACATGATGCCGTTCCCCGGGCAGCTTTTCAGTGATCCCGGATTCGGCGGAAGCTTGTTCCCAGTCGAGCAGCAAATGCAAATGCACAATGCGGGGGGCATGGACTTTTCTGAATGGGTGAATTTCCCGCCGGCGGAATGAAAGGACGTGGTTTCAAGTTTGTTATTGATTTTTCTTTTTTTCTTTTGTTTCCGTATGTATGTTGCATTGTAGGATGGGTATATGGAAAAATGGGAATTAGGACCTTTTGGAAATAGTCATAGGTATGAACGAATACTTCAAGCATGATTTTGACAGTTGGATTTGATGTATAGTGCAGGACATCCTATGTCAAGAATAAGTTATTATGTACGGGTAATATTCTCTTTGCGCCGTAAGTTCTTTGCATTCACGTTGGCGTTCATGCCTGTTCCACATGGGAACCGACCGGCTTAATGAGGTCGTCTTCTTCAATCGGTGTTCCGCGCAACTCGGCTTCAATGTGCTTGATGCGCTTCTTCTCTTCGTGGGCGGCTGTATCGCCGAAAATGAGATCCATATCTTCGAGTGTCTGTTGAAAAAAAGTTAGTATGGTCAAACTTTCATGGACAATGTGGTCCACGCTATGAAAGAAGGCTGCGGAGCGTACCTTTCCACGGGTCTCGGGGATGCAGAAGAAGGTGAAAGCAAAGGCAAGAAGACAGAAGGCAGCAAAGAATATGTATGTGCCCCAGGTGATGGACTCGAGCATATCAGGCGTGACAAGGCCAATGATGCTGCAAGAAGAGTTGTTAGAATCGAATCAATTGGCCTGATTAAGAACGCTGTCACTTACAAGTTGCACATCCATGTTGCTGAGGTTGTGATAGACATGGCCTTGGATCTAATGGAGAGGTTGAAGATCTCCGAAGGAAGAACCCAACCGATAGGGGCTGATGGTAAAAATATTGTTAGTTGGTTGCTGAAAAATGACGGCAGGAAGAGTATGGGCATGATCTTACCAAAGGAATAGGAGAAGTTGATATCGTATATGTAGATAAAGGCAATACCAGCCCAACCAGCGGATTTATTGCTCACGAGCGAGGAACCAAAGCCACCCAGGATGCCGCCCACAATCACCAGCGAGATGCAAGTTCCTGCGGCACCTGCCATGAGCAGAGGTCGACGACCGACTTTGTCGATGAAGAAGAGCGCGGGGAGGGTGCTAAGACAGTTGACGATGCCGTAGACGCCAGTAGCAAGGAGGGAGGTGGTGTTGCCATCCAGGCCGAGTTGGCCGAAGATCGTAGGTGCGTAGTAGATCATGGCTGTATGAATTAGATATCGCTATAGATGGATGGATGCGTAGGTAATTACATACCATTACAACCCATGAACTGCTGGAAGAACATCACGATGCAGCCAATAGCCAACCGTCTGAAGCGGGACCATGTTGTGAAAAAGGACATGTACTTTGAATCATGTTAGTGAGATCGAATTATAAGGGAGGAATTGGCAACAAACCTGAGCAGCGTGCAACTTGTATCCAGAGAGGTTAGGGAAATTGTCCCTCGCAAAGGAATTCTCCAACATAATAGAGGCCTTGATTTCAAGGTACTCATTGAGAAGAACAGGACTGTCGCGATCCTGGCGGCGCAGTCTCGAAAGCGCGTGCAGCGAATCGTCATCACGCTCCTTCATCAACAACCAACGGGGCGAGTCTGGAAAGAACAACATCCCAATACCTAGAGTAACAGCCGGAAGGATCTGCAGGGCGAGCGGGAGACGCCATGACACCTCAGACTGCCCGGTGCAGCCACCAGCAGGAACATCGTGATAAGGGTCGAAAGTGGGCTTTGAAATTGTACCACCGGAGTATGGGATATCAGGAGCGCACCTGGTGCCGCCGATGTAGTTTGTTCCATAGTCGATCCAGTAACTGAACAAGATCCCAAGAGTGACGGATACTAAAAGCAAATTAGTCGACGAGCCATATCCCAATCTCGGGAAAAACATACGTTGCTGTAGAACGACAAGTCCTCCGCGGATCTCTGGAATGGAAACTTCCGAAATGTACAGAGGCACGACCATGGTCAGTTGACCAACAGCCAAGCCAGCAATAGCTCGACCGGCGAACAGCATTGAGATATTCATAGCAGCGCATTGGATGACGGAACCAATGACGAATACCACTACAGCCAGATTGATGGACATCTTCCGGCCAATTCGATCGGTAATAGGTCCATTGATCAAGGAACCAGCCCAAGCTGCAAGCAACAGGGTCGACACAAACCAACCCTTGAAACCACTTTCAGAAAAGACACGAGGGTATCGAGCCCCAAAGGACTCCATGGTGATAACACCGCTAATGACACCTTGGTCATAACCAAACAAGAGACCACCCAGGGTCGAGAACTGTGTCAAGGTCAATGAATGAACATGTCATTCAAGAGCAGACACTTACCGATGCTACACCACAGAGAAAGGGATTCTGTAGGACAAGCGCAAAGCCGCCCTTCGGGGAGCTCTCTGCAATAGTAGCCATGATATGCCGATGTTTTCTGAATCGACTAGAAGAGATGTAACGCCTGTTCGCTCGGCTTTATATAGTATATGCTTTCCAGCCAAGTATCAAAACTGCCCTCTGCCGTTTAGGAACACAGTAGTCCGAATCACAGAGCAAGGCACATGGTCTGATATGAATATCAACGGAGTGGTCTACTCCGCACCAACTGAACAGGGGGAGCCGAAACTTGGGGCCTTTCCCCGAATTTGGGTGGGCCGGGAGAGTTTTGATATTGCGGGGAAACCCTGGCACGGGTCGGAGAGAATCCGATCTTTTGATAACTCGGGAAAAGAGATATATCAACACTATATATGCACATATTATATATACCTATTAACAAGGTACCTCCCCATTATCAAAAATGAGTTAAAAAAATCCAAATCTATAGAGATTCGGCATCATCCCGAAGCCCGAAGCCCTGTGGGGAAGCGGGTCAGGTGGGAATACTTATCTGTTATGATCGGCTTATTCCGATATATCACATATACTTGGTTCCAGTTGCAATATTATAAGAATATCGGAAATTTGTGATCGAATTGCTTTCCAAGGTTGTTTCAACCATCGGAATGGATCACGAGATGACTCATTATGAGCGAATGCCTGAATAGGGACACATTGCAACGGTGATTTTCGACTCTGTGCTGCCCATGTGAAACCCATCTTCACTATCAAAAGCAACGCAGCTTGCGCTATTATGCGCAAATTTGCCAGGCGATCGCCAAGCCTTTGCAATTTCATCGAGTCCAGCGTCCAAGAGCAGCAGCCGGGCCTCGAGACGCACGTCAGCTGCTGGATAAGCGGTTTCTCAGGAGATATCAGGTGCAGCAAGTTAGCATCTGACCTGCGGAGTGCGATGTTATAAATCCTCGCTGCCCTGGAGCCAAACTTCCCGATCCCAAAGTTCAAGGTCAAGATCTCAACCTTACTCCCACCACAATGTCATCCCCCCTCCGCACCGGCGTCCTCCTCGTAGGAACCGTCCAACTCCTCGACCTATCAGCCGTCGACCTCCTCTACATGACAACACCGGAATACCTACAAGAATGTTCCCTCCCACAGCCACTAGTAGACCTAGGCCGGCCCTGCGAGATCCACTACATCGCCCACAACGCAAACGACACAGCCAAGACGACCGCGCAAATGTCCCTACAACTAACCGACTCACTCACAGACTCAGCTGTTTCCCCAGGCAAGTTAGATATCGTACTAATCCCCGGCCCACCGCCCAAAGCGATGCCACCACCAGAAGAATACCTGGACTTTGTGCGCGCGCATTTCGCAGCCGGCGCGCCGATACTGAGTATCTGCACGGGGGCCTATGTTATCGGACACGCTGGGATCACGAAGGGACGGGAAGTGACTGCGCCGCGGTTGTTGATTCCTGAGATGAGGAGGAAGTTTCCTGAGGCGAAGTTGTGGGATGATTCGGTTAGGGTTGCTAGGGATGGGAATTTGTGGACTAGTGGTATGTTTTTCTTTCTTTTTTCCTTTTTACTTTTACTTTTTTTCTATGTTTCACTTTGATTAATGGATGTGGATATGTGCTGAGACTCGCTATAGGCGGAATTACAAACGGACACGATCTGGTCGCTGGGTACCTGCGTGAGCATTACCCTGCCGCTCTGGTGAATACGATCCTCGTCGCTGCGGACATTCCTTCCCGTCCCCCAGCGTATGCTACTCCTGCCATGAGCGATACTCTTTATATCCTATGGCAGATTATCAGGGCGGTTCCGAATGCAGTGACTGGGTGGTTTAGGGGGAGGTGATTGCATGGGGTTCTAGAAGTGTCATGACATTCGACCGACGTCGACCCGAGGAATCTCCATGCATTAGAACCGACGATCAAGTGCTTTTGTTTTTTTTTAAAAATTAATATCATGCAAGTTTTAGTACTTTGTCGCTAGAAGGACCTTGGAACTATTAATTTAAAGCTATCCAATCAAATTAAAGGCCGAATATGAGAAATCTCTGCCAAATGCACCAAAAGTACGAGCATGAATGTTTATTCCAAATTCGAATAGTGGGCTGACTCAGTACCGGTATTCAAAAGAACCCACTCTGCTTGTAGGTATAGAGGCGAGCACGGGTATGAAGTCCGAATCTGGGTTTGAGGATAGTTAGGGTTGAAGGTGCAACCCTCGTTCAAACATTGTAGACCATCACGAAGTGGGCAAGATGGCAATTCCACCATTCATGAAATATCCTACCAGATGACAGTCTATAAAAGTTACGTAGCACCCTTCTCGCAACATGACATTCTACCCGCGCGTCTAAAGTGAAGACACATAGATTTGGTCCAATAGTAATGCATTTCTTGTTTCTTGCAGTTCCATAGCCTAAGAAAATGAAGAGAGGAAGAAAAAGAGAACAGAAAAGAACACAGACCCCGAGGATTGAGAAAAGCGGAAAAAAGAAACAATTTGGGCGAGAGCGCTCGTACCATGCAACGCGCTGCACCACGCTAAGAGGACAATCATAGAGTAGAGAAGAGAGGAAGAGGAAGGGCATAAGAAAGAGGGAAAAAAGAACTCCCTCGACCGAAAGAGAAGAGGGTGCGCTTCATCAAAAAGAACTTGAAAGTGACATGTGCTGTCCTAACCCGCTTGACAAACCATGATACGAGTCGAGTCAATTAACCCAGGATGATCATTATGGAGATGAAATGAGAAAGAAAACGAAATCCATGGCTCTCATGCATGACAGCCCGCAAGTTTTATCTTCGTTCATGGGGTTCCCAATGGATGGGTTCAAAGTCAGAATTCTGGAAATGGGCTTGGTTGTATGGGGAACTGGGACAGAAAAGTCAATAAGGACGTCGATTGTACTGTGGATACCATTGACAGAACTCACTTTTTAAAAGGGGTGGTGACTGGCAACGAGCGACTGAGATTCGGTTTCATGACCAAGGGATTCAGGCGAATTTGCGGGCCGTCTGATGATCGACTAGGCAGTGAAGTCATTGGTGGCGGGGCGGAGGATGGCGGTGCGATTTGTGGAGGAGAGACAGGAATCGGTGGAATGGGCGCATGGGTTGGCATAGGCGATTGGTACATGTCTTGTTGCGGGGACATGCGGAATGGACTGGCGGGGGTTGGCGAGACAGAAGGCATTGGAGACATGGGAGCGCCCATCCCAAAGGATGTGTCTTGCATCAGGTTGGGGATGGCCATTAAGCTTGAATTGACGTCGAATCCGAGAGCTGCTTGATCCCAGGGGGAGTAGTCGGACGTCATTCCGTATTGGAGGTTGACAATGGGTGCCATATTCAAAGGTTCAACTGGGTAAAGGATATCATAATGACCTCTGCGTGGGATGTTAACTCGGTACAACACATGTTAACTGCCAAAGTAACTCACGGTCGGTATAGGAGGCGGATGGTTGCACCACTGGGACTGTTGGAGGATAGTTGGTGGGGTGTGACGGCATCGCCTTCGCTTCGGTCGAGGTAAAGAATTTCAACACCAAAGCCGGAGCCTTCGATCACACCGTCAATCAGTGCTTGAAGACCAACTTCATCGATTTCGGTCTTCACCGGGTCTATCCGCGAGCTGCAGTACTGGTTCAGTGGCATAGGAAGGAAAGCCTGGTACCGGTTCGGATTGAGCTTCATCCACGCGCTAGTCAAAATCTGCAAGGCGAGACATCAGTTCTACGTCCAGTAACAAGGAAGACCAGAGTCCAAAGGAAAAAAACTTACGCGGAAGTGGGTAATGATAGCATCAGAGCAGTAACCCTCATTAAAAGCATCGACAAGGAAAGACTCGTCTTGAACACCATTTTGGATAGCAGCATGCGTTCGGTTGAGGACTTCTTCTGTGGCATCGACAAAGATCTCGTAAATGGAATCCGACAGGCCGACCCGTTCCAAAAGCGTAGTAAGAGACTTCATTCTCCGAATCTCGGTCTCGATACGGAGCGTGTCTCGGAGGGCGAAGAGGGTCTCGAAATAACCAAATGCCACAGCTGTATAGAATTAGCATGAGATACACTTGATATCGAATGCAGATGATCATACCTCTCCAACCACAATTCCCGTCGCCTTTCATGATACGGCACTCGGGATGGGTGATAGCAAGCGCCTGTAAGCAGCAAGTTAGATGCGAGACACGCTGCGGTAACACAGGAGGCTCAAGCCACCAAAGCTTACATTTGTTTTCGTAGCTAGAGTAGGATCCGCATTTGAGTAATCCAACGCGATGCTGTGGCTAGATTGTTTGGTTGAGACAAGGGGGCCCTGTCGACATGTCAGCCATTGCCGTAGGCCGGGATAATCGTGACCAATCACCTGGACATCCGGCTGATAGCTATTGGAAAGCTTCTGGAAGCGTTCCATCTCGTCGGCCGAGAGCGCATTCATGTTGGCGGAGTTGGTAGAGATTGGGTGAGAGAAAGCAGCTGATAATGAAAGGGCTACTGGAGAAAGAAAAGATGAGGAAAGGGAGTCCCGGTAAAAACCAACGGGATTCTGCTTTTCCGGGAACGGCTGGTGAATACCGAAATGATTCCAAGTAGGTTTTGATAAGGACATCGCATACGGTTGAAGTTGCGCTTATTCGGAGTCGAAGAGTCCACGCCGTGGTTATGTCAAGGTTTTCTGGTGATGTTAGAGAAGAACTTGACCAGGGAAAAGAACGGATATAAAGAATAAGTTGACGTACAGCTCAAATGGACATCCCGAGGTTTCCTTGGAAGATTCGGGCGAAATACGGGCTGCACAGTTTTGCCTTGTACGACGCTGTAGAGTGTCCCAGAGGATCGGCTTTTACTATCAGAGGCTCAGCATGACGATCCAGACGCAAACTATGCACAGAAGTCATCGATGGCAATCTCGAATCAAGTTCGTGAGGCGCTAATAGGAGGATACAAGGAGAAAAGATGGGGCAGAGGAAGTACTACAAGTCTCGAGGACCGCTCTCCCACTCTGATTGGGTGTGTAAAAGAAGGTTTGTGATGAAGAGATCCGGAAGCCATCCAAAGGGGATAGCACAACCACATTAAGGGAAAAGAAAGGCAGGGCAATGATGTCAAACTGCCACGCGGCAGAGGCTATAAGCCGGTTGGAATCGGCCTAGGGAATCTTCTGAAGGAGGGTGCACGAACCGCACACACCGGATTGAGATTGACAGGGATGGAAACTGATTTTCCCATATGATCGCGCGGATATCGATTCCGGGGAATTATAAATGGAGGAACCAGAAGGGGGGCTGTAAAGGGGGCCAAGAACAGAAAAATAAAGAGTGTGTATGACACAATGACAAAAGAAAAAGGCGATCGGGGGAGCCCACCTTGTTTATGACCTCGCACACGATGAGATAAGCATGGAGGGGTGAATAAGAAGGTCAAAGAGAGGAGACCTCGGGAGAAGGACGATCTCTCAAAGTGATAAGAGTGGGAGTCGGAGGAGAGATGGGGAAGAGGTGAGTTTTTGCGGGGAGAGAAGAGAGGGAGAGGATAAATTGTAAGAGATTTAGCAAAAAAGAAATCGAAGGGAAGTTCACCTTTCTCCCTCCCTATATGGAAATCGGGATATGGAAATTAGAAAAAGATGAAAATAAAAGAAGAAAAGAAAAAGAAAAGAAAGGAAAAACAGAAAAAGAGAGAAAGAGAAAAAGAGAAAAGAAAACACATATGAAAGTGACGATGCACCGTGCCCCAGTTACCGTACAGATGGTCTGAAGATGCTGATCGAACAAACATCTCGCGTAAACGCTCTTGACTTCCAAGGTTTCCCTTTTCCTATTTTTAAAATTATAAAAGTATATAGTAAAATGTAGTAAGAAGTAGTAAATGTAGTAAAATATTAGCACATACTTTTTACGGTGATACATAGGTTCAATGTCATACGTACTCAAGTTGTACATTGGGAGTACAACCCGTATACCCCACAAACCCTTATAAGAGTTATATAGTAGGAATTGATAGGATACGTATATTGTACTCCGTTCTTTATCTTTATACATACGGAGTATGCATATTGAATATACTATTGCCCAGTATGCGGATTAACGATCAAATCCCTTATTATCACCCCACCTATAGTTATCCAATTAACACCGACTACTAATCGGAGCTCCATATTAACCACGGACACGCCCGAACTAGACATATAACAGGGGAGAACAGTAAAAAAAAAGCACGTAAAAGACAAAAGGCCAACAACCTCCTAGGTTAAAAGGCCCAAAAGCGGGGTTTGGAAATCTCCAGGGCTGAAGTCCAGGATTGTTTCGTTTGATGTTGGGCTCCATTGATTGGTGCAGGGGCCCGATTTGATGCAAAGGACCCGGTCTTTGCTTTCTTTTCTTTTTATTTTCGGGATTACTTGTTTTATTTTTTATTTTTTATATTTATTTCATATATTATTTTCTACTTTCTTCCTCTCTAATCCTACCATTCTACATTTACATTTACATTTATATTTACATGCATGTTGGATGTTGGATGTTGGTGTTGGTGTTGGGGTTTACCTGGATACAATTGTCAATCACCCGACCTGGCGCTCGGATATCCTTGACAAGACAAGTTTCTTTGTTGTGATTGTGATTTCCACCGTAAGACGCGTCTAGAGCTCATATGCCGACAGGGAAGAGAGTCAATACATGTAGTTATATGGCTCGGGTCCGAGCCATTATACTCCGTACGTGGTTCTAAGAAACCGGAAAGACCTCGGGAGAAAGGCCCCCCGTACCTGATGCACATCAATCATGCAATCCTATAGGAGATAAGGAAATGTGTTCACATGCCTTTGGTCCTCCCCAGCAGTATTGCTTTTTCTACTTTGACTTTTCTTGTTCTTTTCCCGAATTGTAATCTAGCCTGTTATTATCTGGGTATCAGAGTATATACGTTCCACCCGGGCAAAAGTTAAGCTAACTTACGTGAGACTTCTGGCTGGGCTTCCAAGTGGACCTTGGGAGAATTTACTCCGTAGAACTTAGGCAGTAATAATACCTACAGACCTCCACTATAATCCTACCCACTAGTACATCCACTACATAAAAAATAAATCGAAACATAAAAGAGTTCATCTTATCGTGATTTTAGCGCTGTCAGACCCAACTCTAAATAGCGGGTCTGAATTCACCATCTACGCTAGTAAGCCCAACCCAAAGAAACGGTGAGAGAGCTCTTTTTGTTTTCCACGCGGCTCAGCCGGATATGCACACGTGGAGTGAGGGCGCTTAACCTTGGAAGAGTCCAACTTCAAGCCTAGAACCATTTGGCTGGCATTTTGCCTCGGCCATCCTTGCGTGCACGGGTGGATCGCATCGCCTCATCTCCAAGACTCGATTGGAAAATGGAACCCTGAGACGGATCGTTTGCACGCAACCCCTCACCGTTGAGAGTTGTTTGCCAGAGGTTGCGCAGCGCGGAGCTCCACTCTCCCACAGCTCGCAGCCGCTCCACGTCACTCGCACTCTCCACTACCACCGTCCCATTATCTTGGTCAATCTTGGCGTTGAGCTTTTTGTCAAGGATGAGAAAACTCAGAATGTCCAACACCTCGGGTACAGAGATCTTGATGTGTTTGGAGATAAATTGCAACGAAAACCGGGTGTAGGGCGCAATCAGTTTTAGAATGGCCTTGGTGCGCATGTTGCGGCTAACCTCGTCGATGTTCTCCGCGATGAAAGGATCAGCCAAGACATCCGGATGTTTGCTCAGCACGTCCTCGTATGCATGGATGTCATCGCGCTGGAAGGCATCCACCAGGTCGGTCATCGCGGAAATGCGTGGATCATTCTTGTATGGCTTGGTTTCCTGAGAATCGAAGGGGTTGATGTCCGACTTCATAAGCATGGTTGTCAAGACAAGGTATTTCAGAACTTGGATCCGTTGCATGGAACCCGCCTCGTCGTAGTTTCGGAACGACTCGAAGAAATCACTTTGTGCCTCCTTCCAGTTCTCTTCGCTCATGTGCATCTTGCCTCCACATTCGCGGATAATGCCCATGACCTTGGGATGGGGCACTGCCGACCGCACTCGGAGGGCGCGCTGGTACAAGGCCTTCAGTCGTTTGTTATTCTTCGTTTCGGAGGACATCTGGATCTCCAGGGCGTAGAGCTCGAGTAGGTATGTTCCTTTGCTGGTGTCGTCCGATCCGTCCTCTCGTTGGCATGCCCGGTGCAATTCCCGCACCTTCTTGCCCAGCTGGCCATATTGCTTGCGCTCCAGCCATAACCGAGCGAGTTTAATATTTGTCTTCAGCCAAAGGCGCTCGTTGTTTGTGTTTTGGAATGATTCGAGGGTCAGAGAGTAGAATTCCTCCATGCATTGGTACGCCTCTGCATTATCGGACCCTTTCTCAATGAAGTCGAGCATATTGTTGATCGATTTCTCTGAATAGTTTCGTGTAACAGCGGATTTAACGTATGTGAGCAGTTCCCGGTAGTGTGCGACGGTCTAATGAAGAGATGGGAGTCAGTATATGAACAGCTAGATCAGCTTGGGACATGAGCTTACATCGCTGTATCGCCCGAGTTTGAATTCCAGCTTGATAGCCTGCTTGAGACCTTTGAATCCCCTATGTTTCCATCGTTAGCGCCAGTCGTTGCGATCAGCCTAGGAGCCGTCAAATTACCAGTCGCTTTTGTCTTGTTCCATGGGCGCTATGCCCAGGAACTCATCAACTGCCTCTTCTGGATTGTCGACCTTGATCTGCTTGGCATTGTAGTATTTGTTCTCGATTCCGATATCACCGGACTCATCCTCGTCTGCATCCTCATATTCGAAGTCGTAACTGTGATTTCAACAGTCAGCTCAGTCTGGAAGGAGAAGTGGAGGGACCAATACTCCTCATCCCCAGAATCCTGCATAAAATCATCATCGTCAGACATCTTGGGCGCGTGATATGTCGAAAAGAGAAGAAGGGTAGGATAGAGAGGGTCGCAAAGTGGTGGGGTTGGAGTGTTGGAGAAGCTCAGATAACAGCTGCGAGCTTCCGCCTTGACTATCGTGAGGAGAGCACTTAGAACTAACTACATTGTACATTGTTGTATATTTATTTATGTACCAACAATATCAATTCAGCTTATTTAAAGAATGATCGTTCAATAGGCCTATGCCCATTTATTGATGGGCTTCAATAGTTTGTTATTATTATTATTGTTCTACTCTAAATTACTGGCCTATGTGAAGGTAATCCTATCCATCTACTTATGAAGGACTGTTCAATCGCCTGCATACATGAATTGTTCTAAGCATGCGACAGACATTAGGCTGATAGCTTAGGCCACATACAGCAGAAAGGAAATCAATAGTTCCGCCTAAATATTTGTGTCTTGGAAGTTTTGTTACCTGTCAGGGGCTCGGTATGTTGATTATTGTACGGAGTACCTATTCTACTAGTCTCTCTACATATTGAAAGCTAAGTATGATCTTTACTATGCCGGCAAAAGGAATATGAGCTAAACTGGTATGGAAAAGAGCAAGAAAGTCCTAAGCTATGAATTGATACTCTCTTATTCATGTCCCTTTATAGAAAAGCGGGGAGTATTAGCCCCAAGACCCAAAACATCCAGGAACCTGCTAAACAAACAGTATGAGACAGTTCTAAAATGGGCTGAATTGAACAGCCGAATTATCGAAAAGTCAAAAAAACCCTTCGGTGGACCAGAAGGGGGCTGACGCTATTCGCCGATCCCTCCAACCCTTCAGTGCGCGATGTCATCGACTCAATTAGTCCTGGAATCTTCCCCCGACAACAATCTCGTTCTTCTACTGTCACATAATTGATCCCAACTCTTATACGAGTACCGTTTCACGAACCAAGACAAACTCCGTGGACATACTGTCCATTGCCCCTTTATCTCCTCACACCGAGTCTCCTGAATCACATTGCGCAATGCAGCTGTGCGGCCGTCAGAAGGTGGTCCAGCGCAAGATGGTGCTGCTGTTAGTTTTGATCGGAATTTCCCCGGTTATTAGCGATTGGTCTGACATTAGTCCAGAGGCGATGGTGCCTGCGGCAAGACATCTGCGCTGAATGTGTTTACTCGTGGGTGCGCAATCTCCCCCTCACCCGTCTCCGAGGATGATAGCATAGCTAACGGACTTTGACAACTAGATTCTTCCCCACAGTTTAGTAAGAAATTATACTATCTCCAAAAGCATACTTCCACAAGTGCAGGTTACTGACTCTGGTTATTGGTTATGCTCAGCGAGCCTACAGTCTTTGGTATGCGCGCATTCCCCCGAAGTTGAATTTCTGAACCCGCATTGCTAACCTCCGAGGGATATAGAAAACTACGTGCATGGTACATGATTACCCCACTCCCCTTCACCTGACCACAACCGTCGAGACTCACGCGCCCTAGACATCTTCGTCGACAACATACATGTGGAGCTCTCGCTATGGGATACCGCCGGCCAAGAAGAGTTCGACCGACTGCGCGCGCTGTCTTATGAGGACACACATGTGCTCATGCTCTGCTTCAGTGTAAGAGCAATGTTTCTTCTCAGACACCACATGAGCTAACACGTTCTGATAGGTCGACAGCCCTGACTCCTTCGAGAACGTATCGTCGAAATGGATCGCCGAGATTAATGAGAACTGCCCTGGCGTGCGCGTAGTCCTGACAGCGCTCAAGTGTGATCTGCGCAAGGACGAAGACATGAATGAGAACCCCAACACCATCAGCTTCGACCAGGGCCTAGCGAAGGCAAAGGAGATCGGCGCCGTGAAGTACCTGGGTGAGTGCTCTTCAATTTATCTATACCTAATCGCCCGGCTCACTTCGTTTTTAGAGTGCTCCGCGGTCCAAAACCGCGGCATCAGAGAAAGCTTCTACGAGGCAGCTAAGGTTGCCCTCGAGGTTAATGCGGGCGGGAGCTCGTCCTCCGGTTCGCAGTGCATCATTCTGTGAGATGATGTGTCGCGGTCTATTACTGACACGCATAGTATTCTTCTATGTCTATCATATTGGCCTTCATCTACTCGCTGGATTTCCATCTTGCGTCGCCATACTGTCTTCCCCCTTTCTTCGCCCTCTATTACTTTTTGTTGCTCCCCATGTTCCTCCCGGTTGGATTTGTTGATTCCCCCATGCATTCGGTGTTTTGAGCTTGCTTTCGACTTTTTTTCCTCTTCTCCGGGGCAGACTATGTCTGCTCTATCTAGACCACATAGAAATCGGTCTATGTTGATTGCATGGTTGCATAGCTCCGGATCTCTGTGTTCCGAGCATTTCAGCGAGGTTGGTTTTTTGCCTCCTAATTATGATATAGGAATATATTCCCAATGAATTTTGCGTGGTTTTCTTTGGTATTATCTCTGATATTCCTTCAGTGATTCGAAAGTTCTCGCCCGGAATACTCGCTGCCTTTATCTCACCGCCTTGTGGATACCTTCTGTAAGGTACTTCACCACCAAGTTTTCTCGAAAAGATACTTGATGTGGGGTTCCTTTTCTGCTGGCAGTACATCCACATCCATGTTGGTCGATAACTTTCAAGGGCCTCCATCTTTTGTTTTCACTCACCTTATGTGGCCTACATTTGCATTATGACTACATTACGATACAGCTATGTTCAAAATGCACATACTCATTGGGATTCTTACGTTGCATCTTTGTCGTGATCCAGACCATGCAGTCATGTCACTATATGCACAGCTCTTTGCCCGAACTAGAGCTAAAGTATATACATCGGAAGTATAGGTTGTACAAGCTTGACAGCTGAGCTATCTAACAGCATAAAATGACCAAGCAATGGAAATACGACACTAATAATACAAGTCCCGCATCATCTAAGCAGACCATTCACAAGCACAAGCTTCAAACTAGACAGAGTTCAGTAAATCCTCCTCCCTAACCTGATAAACCTCATCAATCTTCTCCCCCAGCGAATTCTCCCCACAAGCAAAATCCGCATTAACCCGACTAACAAAATTCTCCACAAACGCAGCAGCAACGTCCCCAACCTCCAATCCCGGAACCCCCACACCCTGCAGACTAGTCGCTTCCTTGCCCTCCAGCCCACAAGCCACAATCTGCTTAAAGAACCACATCGGCTCGTCCGTAACATTCAGGCCGATTCCAAAGCTGCTGATGTTGCGTCGCAGATGCACCCCCACAGCCGTGATCTTCCTCGGCTGCAGTGCTGATCCAGATCCAGATCCTGACACAGGATTCACCCATACCCCCGGATCTTCCGTCGTAAACCCCTCAACCCCGTAGCTTTCTAGTAGATCGATGACGCTGTTCTCTAGAACACGGATGTGACACCGGGGCGTTAGACCCAGTCGCTTGAGATCTAGGATTGTGTACGCGACCATCTGGCCCGGCCCGTGGTAGGTTGTCTGTCCGCCGCGGAGAGTCGGGTGGTACTCTGCCTTTGCGGGCTTGGTGCCGTCCGGGGTGAGGAGGGATCGAATTGGTTCGAGGGCTGGGGGAAGTGAGAGAATTGGGTTTGTCGCGGAGGGTGGCCTTGTGTTTGAAGGTGGGAGGTCGCGGCGGCCGGTGGTGTAGACGGGGTTTGGGGTGAAGGTGATGATTGTTGGGTCTGGGGGCGGGGGTGGTGTTTTGGCTAGTGTGGCGCTTGGATTGCTCGGCTCTTGTGAGGATATTGAGCCTGGGGAGGCGAGCTTTTTGTGCGTGAGGAGGCGGGTTGTGAGGGTTTGTTGGAGGTGAGAGACGCGGCTGAAGGGCGTTGTGTGTGGGAGGTGGAGGTGCGCAAGTCTCATTTTGGGTGGTTTTGTTGATGCTGAGATATAGAAGTTCTTGGGTGTATAGGAATTGGATCTATCGGCGCATTGTAAGGTTGTGGGAGAGAGGTTGCGTTTTCCACGGAGTACGAGGTCGGTTGTTGCGGAGAAGCTGCAAGCTCGCTCCGATAAGGTTTGATAAGTGGCGGCCATATGCGATCTCTTCTACATGCCTTGAACATTGGCTACTACGAGTCTAATGCAGACATTAGTTTTGACTTTACTTCTGTTATTCCCACTCAATATTGTGAGGGAAGCTATTCCACAAGGTGACAACCTTTACACAAATCAAGCCGGAGAGAATCATACACTAGCGCAAGATTCTCTAAAAATCCAACAGTCAACTGTGGAAGTGATACCATTCGAATTAATCGGGGACAAAGTCATAATGCGTAGGAATCATAGATCAATTGATGTACACTTATTTTCTTGCACTCCAAATGCAGACTAGAGCATATCGACCTCAAACTATGAAGAGGTCACGCCATTGACCAGTCCAGAGTCCTGCTGCTCGGCAGGAAGCAGAACCCAGTCGCGGACACCACCCTTCCAATCTGCAATACGACCTTCGGTGACTCTGACAGTAACGACCCGCACGTCAGTGTCAATGGAAAGGCTAGGCCGTCTCGCGCTAGGATCCTGTTGCTGCTGCTGGCCGAAGAGATTGATCTCCTCTTCCTCGAAAGTATTATTCTCCAAATGGCGAGCCTTGCACCATGCCTCCTCCTCCGAGCCAGTTTCCAAGAACTGAGCCTCGCCCGTAATAGTGGTCGAGATGCTGGAGAGCGCGCTGGTGTTCAGGTTGAGTAGCAGGCTGGCAAGAGACGAGCGGGTAGCGGCGGGCGGTGGTGAGCCCTCGCGGTCACCTTGCGTCGGGGCTCGGGTTGGTGGGCGATGCGACACCCAGTCGTGGACCAGCAGTGAGACTCGCGGATTGGACAGCAGGTGGTTCGTTTTCCGCGATGCGGGGTTTGTGGTCATGATGATGGTGGGGTGCGGGTCGAATGGGGTCGAGGGGAGATAGGTGTAGGACATCAGTGAGATGTGGGGTGTTTTATCATCACATGTTGCCAGGTGCAGCTTGATTTGGGCGATGGAGGTCAGCTCGGTGAATCGGTCATCTATTCAATGGCGTTGTACTTACGAAGCGGGAGTTCTTGAGACACGCGATGACCTCGGATGGCAATGAGGTGGCGACATGGGGATGAGTGGTGGTGGCAGATGCCTCATAAGACAGCGGGGGGTTGAGTGATTCCGCCATGTTCATAAGATTTCAAAATCAAAACAGTAATAATCGAAGTTACCTAGGTAGGAGCTCGGAAGTTGTTCAAGATCTGCCCGGGGGCGGTGTCCCCGTTACCTAAAGGGCTTAGGCGCCCGCCTGTCCGGCAACGTCATCACTTCAAGTTTGCCTGTGGATTTTCAACTTGATAGAGGGTATGCTCCGATCTACGGATATTTGTTTTGTCAGACTCATCATTGGGCATAGTACAGAATCCAGGCAAGTGCCTCAGTACAAGCAGATTACCTACCTAGGTACCATTGGTAGGTACCCCGGTAGAGATGATGTGCAACAGCGTGGAGACCCAGACAACGTCATAGCGGTAGATGTATCGGGTCTTGTATTATTATTGCACGATATTTGCGTCTGTCGAGTACAAGCAAACAGCCGTGTCTCAACTCCGTACGGAATACTCTAGAGCTCTATAGTCCTAGCCCCTAATAAGTGGCGATGTACGGAGGACGCTATCCCAAGTACATACAGTGGCTTGCAGAAGTCCAATAGTACCAAGTACATCTGGGCGATGTCATCATTACCCACAGTTTAGTGTCAGATTAGCTGTAAACTTGGGCAAGTGGTACCAACACAGCCCGTCACTATTACTCCATACCAAGAACTCGGGGAAGCTCCTTCCCCGCACATAAAGAGCTACCGTTAACAATATGAAGTCAACAGCATCTTCTGACATTCCAAGGTGATACTGACTCGGAGTATTTCATATTGTAAACAATTGGGGTAGATTAAATCTACTGGTCAAGTCTAGAACTACCTGACTTTTGTTACTGGTATTTGCACATTCTCATACTCTCCGATCTGATCGGTACACCCACCCCGATCATCGCCCCTTCTTCAATCCTCCGTCTCCCCTGCAACTTCAACCTGATCCCTGCATTTACCTCTCCACTCTCCTATCCCCCCTCTTTACTTTGTTTCTACCATCTTCACCTCTCACTCTACTTCCTCTTGTTCCTCTTCTCCCCACTTGATTCTCCTCCCTAGCTTATTGTCAACTTCGGATTTGTCATTGTCAAGCGTATCTTCTCTTGTTCTTTCCACCTACCATCATGTTGGCTCCACGCGCAGCCCGCTCAGCGCGATCGGTGACTTCACTCTTGCGACCCTTCAGCTCGTCAGCCGTGGCCTATCGTGCTCCCTCCATTCGAGATATTACAGCCCAGTCGACTGAGGAGTACCTCAGACGGCGGAAGGAGTTTCGCGAGAACTTGGAGCAGGCTCGTTTGAAAAGAGAACAGCAAGAGAGTCAGTCTGTCAATGCTTCTGCTTCTTCATCTACCCCTTCCCGTGAGTACGCTCCCACTGCTCCAGAAGTGAGCAATGCGAGCATCCATGATCGTATCTACCCTACTTTCGATGCTGCCACGGCACTTGACCAGAAAGGACTGGGCTCACTCTCAACGCACCGCTATCTAGGGGATGACCAGAACCAAGAAGCCGCGGCCAAACGTGGCCCTTTGTCTTCGCTCATCTACGGCACCAAGGAGGGTCAACACTTCGACAAGGATATGGAGCGCTCGTTCTCGCAGGTCCTAGCACGCGGCAAATATGTCCACTCTATCGTTATGCACGACGTCAAGCCCGACAAGGTTGATGAATATGTGGACCTGGTGGGCCAGTGGTACCCCCGCATGGCGGGTACCGAGGAGAACCGTGTCAACTTGGTAGGCAGCTGGCGGACGCAAGTCGGTGACAACGACACCTTTGGTAAATCCCGGATCAAGTGACCCAACTATTTTCTGCGCGCTGACTTTTGTCCTTGAATAGTCCACATCTGGGAATACCAACGCTACGAAGGCTACCACGACTCTCTCCACAACATCTCGCAACACCCAGAGTTCCGTGAGTTCGATCGCAAACTCAAGAGCCTGATTAAGAGCAAGAGGACTTCGTTGATGCAGGAGTTCTCATTCTGGCCCACCACCCCGCCTCGCCGTCTCGGTGGACTGTTTGAGCTTCGGTCGTACACTCTCCACCCGGGCAATCTCCTCGAGTGGGAGACGCACTGGCGCCGTGGCCTTACAGCTCGTCGTGAGGTAATGGAGGGTGTAGGCGCATGGTTCGTGCAAATCGGCGAATTAAACACAGTGCACCACCTGTGGCAGTATGCGAACTTGGAGGAGCGCAAGATCTGCCGTGAGCAGTCGTGGGGCATCGAGGGCTGGGCCGAGACAGTTCACAAGACAGTTCCTTTGATCCAGAGCATGCAGAGTCGGATTCTTGTCCCCATGCCCTGGAGCCCTGTCGGCTAAATTGGAGAGCCAGCTGAAACGTTTCCCCTTGGCCTATTCCCCGGATCTTTGCGTCTAGGGAATCTTCATAATTTGAACGAGCAGGATGTTGCGAGGTGTATTGGCCGAGATTGGTTACCCCATACCCTTATTTCCTTTCTGTCGGGATGCATGCTATGGGGATACTAGGCCCTTTGCATCCGATTCTGTATTGTGTACCTAGGCATTAAGCATGTGTCAAATCAATTAGTCAAGCATCGAACGTCTTCTTAGTTACCTTTCATATTATTCGTTGATTTCTTTTGAGCACGGATATCACTTCCAGTCCCGAAGGCTCTCGGATAACCCCACTTTACCCATCTCAACACTTTGAGGCATTTCATTGGGCTTAGATCGCTGGGCAGAGGGGTTAATATCGTGCACATGGATTGATTGCCGAGCTCATGAGCAAAGAATAAATTTGTAGAGTTCCAACATGTAAATACTTATATCCATGTAGAATAAAGACGAATCATCTACTCTACGATCTAATCCAAGACCTCATTGCATCTCTCCGCCGGCAGAAAAAAAAAGTCAACAAAAGATCACTAAGTGGCCTCTTTCGCTCTTCAACGCCGATCTTTAATATCAAGTCCCCATAGACCCGCGTCTACGGCTGTTCCTCCTTAACGGAGACCCGGTTTTTTTCTCTTCTTCATCCTCTCTTTCTTCCCTTTGTTTTCTTTACTTCCCGGACCTTCTCCGATATCCCTCATTATTACCCGTCAACCTTAAATCGCACTTCTACAACCCACAAAAGTGCTCGATCCGCGCGTATTTAAAGGCGAAAACCGAAACACGCCAGCTCCATCAGATATAGGCCCCGCGCTCAGAACGGAGTACCCAGGCAATAGACACCCGCGCGTGACAGACGCGCAAAACAACCTAGAGAATGGTGTACATCCGGCAACATGAACTGGCGAATCTGAAGAACTACAAATATGCCGGAGTCGACCACTCGCCTGTCAGTCGGTTTATACTGAAGCCGTTCTACAACAAATGCGTGATTCCCTGTTTCCCCATGGGGATGGCGTGAGTATACTTCCTCTCCTTGCTTTTGTTCCCGCGGTCTTCGTGTGCATAGGGTATAAATCCTCGCGCTAGTGCCCTTTTGTTTTTGCATACTGAGACGGATACGTTGTTTTTCCTTCTCGTCTTCTGTCATCCCATTCCAAGGAATTTATACACAGCGCAATATGGCTGACTCTATTCTTCTACTCTTTGCGCGTCTAAAGACCCAATGCCGTAAGTCTTGCCCATGCGACACTGCTACGATTTCCCGAGTATAAGAAAAGATCCTAATCCCTCGCTCGTTTTGGTAGATCACTCTCAGCGGATTCATGTTCGTGGTAATTAATTTCCTCACCGTTATGTGGTACAACCCGAACTTGGATACGGACTGCCCGCCCTGGGTCTATGCCAGTTGTGCGATTGGCTTGTTCCTGTACCAGACCTTCGATGCTGTAGATGGCATGCAGGCGTATGTCAACACCTTCCGTCGGAAAGTTGAGCGCTTTACTGACACTGGCTGGATTTTAGACGGAGGACGAGACAGAGTGGCCCACTGGGTGAGCTCTTTGATCACAGTGAGTTTCCGAAGACAGTATGCAAAAGGCCGAAGTGTATGGATTGCTGATTCTTCGTTTCTACGTTTCTAGGTGTCGATGCATGCAACACCGGTCTTAGCGTCTTGGTCTTCGCAGCAGCAATGAACATGGGCCAGTCCTGGATGACCTTCATCGCTCTATTCGGCTGTAAGCCTAGCCCTCCCCTGCCCTTACACACATAAATCATCTCTGACAATCGCAGCAACGATGACCTTCTACGTCCAAACATGGGATGAGTACTACACGCAAATCCTCACATTGGGCGTGATCTCCGGACCTGTTGAGGGCATTCTCACCCTGTGCGTCGTCTACATATTTACCGCCTATATGGGCGGCGGTAGCTTCTGGCACCAGCCCATGCTGGAGACCATCGGCGTGCCGAAGCCTAGCTTCCTCTCAAACCAGGTGTACAACATGCCCTTCACGCAGTGGTATCTTGTGTACGGCGCGATCATGCTCTGCTTCGCCATCAGCTCGAGTATCATGCACGTCATGAAGGTGCGTCGCGAGCGAGGCCAGGACCCCTTCTCGCCGCTGTACGGCCTCCTGCCCTTGGCATTTATCTGGACTCTCATTCCCGCCTACCTATACCTGCAGCCGGTGATTTTGGAAAACTACACCATCCCCTTCGGGCTGTTTGTGAGTCTGGTCAATGCGTACTCTGTTGGCCGCATTATCATCGGCCACCTCACTCAGACGAGTTTCCCCTATCAAAACGTCCTGCTGTACCCGCTCGCTCTGGGTGTTTTGGACAGCGTAGGTGCGCTGATCGGCTTGTGGTCCGCCCCTGTGCTTGGGTATGGTGTTGGGCAGGTAGGATTCGTGTTCGGGTTATTGGGACTGGCTGTCGGTGTGTACGGTAGCTTCGTGGTATGTTTTCCTCTTATGTTCCCCCTGCGCGCGACGATTTGCTGATCTTGATTTCCTCCAGTTTGATATCATTACCACGATATGCGACTACATCGATATCTGGTGCCTCACGATCAAGTACCCATTTGTCGAGGAGACCGAGCGCAAGACCGGCGTGTCGAAGAAGACCATATAAAGACACTATCGGCGCAATCCGGAGTGTCTGGTGGGCTTGTGGATGAAATGGAGTTCAACCTCGATCACCACAGGCGAGACAGCTCAATTGAGCTGAGTGGGAGAGTCGGGTGTCAGTCGGACACTCTAAAAAGAGCGTTCGACAATATGATGCCTGGCTGATGACATTTCCAGTACATAATTTAGTTTCCCTTCAACACAGAGCAAGTAGCTCAGATTGGCGTTCTAGCGATAGAATATAAGACTCGTAATATTGTTGTTTTGAGATTGTTGTAGAAGAATGAAGCACCTGACTGCCTGCCTGGGGCGGAATCTATGTCTCCACACGGAACCAGCGATTGAGCTCGTGCTTACCTCAGTACCTTACCTAATCCAGTTGTGATTGGTGGAAAGTTCGCCGCCTTCCCGAATAAGGACAAGCGAGGGCACAAAGCGGCACAAAGCCCTACCTCCACCCAAACTGGTCCAAATCCCTTCAGACTTCTCTTGGAAGACCACCTCATCCGCATCACACAAGGCCATCGCCATCAGCGCCATTAATCAACTATCTCGCTGATCGACTTTCACTCGTCAAGATGGTAAGCCCATTTTCGCCCTGATTTTCCGCTCGGTCCCTTTTCGATACGATACACGGACATGGGAGACCTATACGGATTATCGATTCCAAAATTCAACGTCCACCGACGCTAACATGCTGTCCTCGATAGGTTCTCGCGGTCGATCTCCTCAACCCCACCCCCCAGGCCGAGGCCCGTAAGCACAAGCTTAAGGTATGAAACGACTGGACTCCCGAATAAAACACGATGAAAAGAGATGAAAATATCAACCCGACGAGGGGCGAAACCTGGATATTCGACCTGGCCCTGGACCTCCGATGCTCGACATGGAGCGAATGGGAAAAGGCACCGAACGACAGGATGATATGGAATCTTTTCAGGAAAATGGAAAATGCTGGAGAATAATGATGGCTGATTTATCGACTTTCTCGCCTACAGACCCTCGTGCCCCAGCCCCGCTCCTTCTTCATGGACGTCAAGTGCCCCGGTTGCTTCACCATCACCACCGTCTTCTCGCACGCCCAGACCGTCGTCATCTGCGCCGGCTGCTCGACCGTTCTCTGCCAGCCCACCGGTGGTAAGGCCCGTCTGACCGAGGGCTGCTCTTTCCGCCGCAAGTAAACGAGAAACGAATGAAAAACTTTTTTTTCTTGTTATGTTCCGGTTGAAACGTCAAAGAGAGAATTAGCATGGAGAAATTAGGATGAAAATACCAAAACCCGGGGTTGACCTCTTCTTACCTTTTTTTTGATCGTCTCGGCTTCGGTTTTCGGTGTTTCGGGGAGAGAGTTGCTATTCGGGCCCAGTTCCATATACTGGGCTTTCTCTCTTTCTTCCTACCGGGCTTCAAAATGTCACATACCAAACAACCCTTTTTTCAATATCACCCTTCCCCTACCGAACCACGTGGACATTTTCCTTAACTGTTTTTTCGACTGGTGTTGGGTCTGTGAGGTGCGATTTGCAGATGATGTGATATGGTTCTTTTTCCATACTATATCAGTATGCTGGATCCCCTCTTGAAGAGGACTAAATTTGAATGTGGCCTTTTGGACCCATTTCTCATCCTATTTTCCACCCATTGTCTGTTCTTTCTTCTGCATTTCACGGTGATGATTAATATCTCAGCGTTGAATTATTGTTTTCCTTGCGCGTGATGACAGATAGAAGATGGAATGCCCCGACCCTGTCAACGACCCCCAAAAAGCATTCAAAAAAAAAGCAACCAGCATTCTGCTAAGGGAGTTCCGGATATCTGGCACAAAAAAGGCACCTTGCTTGACTTTGTGCTCTGTTTTCTGCTTTCTTGTGTTTAATGTTTAAATGTATCTGCGACTACTGTATATTGGGCTCTACACTCTATATCATGAGTTGTACCTAAGATCGCTGCCAATTGTAGATGTATACCTTGGTAGTTGTAATTCTATACTACCGTAACATTACATGCCGTTAGGTTATATGCATTGTCATCCATGAATAGCGTATCAAATATTCAATACACCGACAGCCCAGCTTGGAAGCATACCAAGTAATCTGTCGACTAAATGTAAGCTGTAATACATCCATAGGTTCAAGCCGTATATCCAAACCGCCCAAAACTGTAGCCACGATTGAATTAAGTGCACTTATGCCAATCCTGACGAGCTCACTTTCCCTGCAAGGAACAGCTGTACGGTTTATAAAGGTAGAGACGAGCTACTCACACATAGTACGGCCTTCGTGTTCCTAGCAAATCTACCTACTGGGGATGGCACCCTAATGTTTTCAGATTAGCCTCATCAAGCCTATAAATAGGTAGGTAGGAGTCCCTGCGTGCTGATAGCCAGGACAACCTTGCCAAGGGGATATACCACTGTCCTAGCATATACAGGTATTGACTTAGCAAACTATGAGCCAAGTAGAGTTATCTACTTTGACGATGCTTGAGAAGATCTAGATATTGCCAGGATCCCAAGCGGGTCCCGAGTGTTCCCCACCTTGCGCACTGCGCTTGTCTGCTTTGGTATGTATAGCCCTCGAGGTCTCAAGGCGACAAACCTTGAAAAATAGGTCTGATTTGTCGTCTTGCCTAATGCTTGATCTTGCTTGACTGTCTTAGCTAACTTTTATAGAATGTATACAGCCTCGGGGTATATGTCACGGCCCATCTGCTTCTCGTCTGTGCATACAAGAAGAGAATCTTGAAGGACGCAAAAGAAACCGAAACCTGGTCTCATTCAACATTGTATGTAGATGTGAATATTTCACGATAAGTTCTGTTTGTTCCCAAGAAGCCACTGAAGAAGATGCCAGTAACGAACAGAAAGATGGAAATCGAAGACCAAGAAAACCAAAACCAGACCACGCTTATCCTAACCTTCCCATCCCCTTGGATATATACATATGGAGGAATGCATAGAAAAATCTAGCATTTGAACCCCTTACTGAGTCAAGATCTGGGCCTTAGCCTTGATCTCCGCGCCGAAATCAGCAGGGTTGGAGGGATTGCCGCCGGTCATCATGGACAGCTTTCCAGAGGTGTCATTGATGAGCATGTTAGCAAACGCATTGCGGCCCTCGACCTCGCTAACTGCATTTTTAGCACCGTTATCGCCGGCAGCGTACTTCTCGGCGTCCACAGCCTTCAGCTGGTTGTGGGTGTTGCGGACGAAGTCGTACAGGAAGAAGATAGTTGGATGGGTGTTAGGGGGCTTGCACTGTGGGTGGGATTCAAATGCACTGCTCTAGATGGTTAGCAGCATAGTCTATGTTCCTGAGGGGTGAATTATTGAGGGGCTCAGAAAGATGTTGCATGGCGGGGTTGTAAGGTGGGGGAGACATGCTCGATGAGAGCCTGCATCTTGGTATTGAGATCTTGGATGTTGGTGGTGGACATGGTGCCAGGTTGTGTGTGGATTGTGAGATTGAGAATTAATTCCAAGGTTGGGACTCGAATTAAATGTTTGTTGATGTGATGAAGCTGTTTAGGGTCAGAATTTCCCGAATAGGACTCCGCACTCCGCCCGCCTATCTTATCGCGCCTTAATCGGAGAGGGGAAGAAAAAGAGTCACTTTCTTCCAGGCTCTCTTCTTCCCTATGTATAGAAAACCCCTCTCCTCCCAGCCTCTAAAACCTCTCCTATTCAGAATCACCCAAACCCGACCCCTAACAACAATGGCCCCCAATCCCACAACCTCGACGCGGCAACCGCTCAAACTGCTCATGCTCCACGGCTACACGCAGTCTGGCAGCCTCTTCCACGCCAAAAGCCGCGCCCTGACAAAACACATCCAAAAAGCCTTCCCCCTCCACGAAGTCACCGCCATCTATCCGACAGCCCCAATCCGCCTCCTGCCCGCCGACATCCCAGGCTACGAGCCCTCCTCGGAAGGCGGTGCAGACAACGAAATCGAATCCTACGGCTGGTGGCGGCGCTCCAACACCGCAAACCCGCCGCTGTACATCGGCATTGAAGAAGGGTTCGCGACTGTAGCCCGCACACTGAAAGAAGAAGGCCCCTTCGACGGCGTGATCGGGTTCTCGCAGGGCGCTGCGCTGGCAGCAATGGCGGCGGCGCTGTTAGAGCCCGGCCGGAAGGCGTCATTCGAGCACTTTTCTAAGATAAGCGCTGAGGGCGCGGCGGGAATGACTATTCCCGCGCCGTTTGGCGAGGAGGGCTTCCAGCATCCGCAGCTTAAGTTTGCGGTTTGTTACTCTGGGTTCAGGGCGCCTGGAGCCCGGTACAGGGCCTTCTATGAGGAGCCTGCTATTCAGACGCCTGTGTTGCATGTGCTTGGGTCTTTGGATGCTGTTGTTGAGGAAGCGAGGAGTCGGGCTTTGATTGAGGCTTGTGTTGGTGAGCCTGAGAAGGATGGGTTGGTTGTTTGGCATCCTGGTGGTCACTTTTTGCCGAGTCAGCGCCCGTATCTTGATGCTACTGTGCGGTTCATTCGGGAGCAGATGGAGCGCAGTGATGGCTCGAATGATAAGGGGAAGGAGGTGGAAGAGGATGTGAATGATATGGATTTGCCATTCTGAGGGCGACGTCTTTGTATATACAGAGCTCGGTCTTCACTAGATTAGATTAGACCTTCTAGACCATGATTACATGTAGCACATATACTCCCTTGAGAATAACGACTTGATGATTGCTACTGTTATGAACCCGAGATCGTGTTGTGCATGGTCATATAAAGGTCAATGCTGCGACTTCACTACTCATGGGTCTACCGGCGAATTAATTTACACGCGATGGCAGTAATCCCCGCGTCAAGTCCCATACATACTTTCATCTCAACCCAGTTCAATGCACCTTGCCCTTGTCACTGCGAGTGGGCTGGATACGGGCCATCATCTCCTCCTTGGTGATCAGATGGTCGATCCGCTCGAGCAGGCCCAGCAGATTCTTCATGTCGCTGCTCCACTCGTTCAGAACGTCATCCGCATCCCGGGGTTTGGCAAAGTTGACCAACCGCGCAGGTCGGTCGATCTTAGCGTAGATGGTCTTTGATGTGACCAGGTCACTAATGTACTTCTCCGTCTCTTCCTCGGTCAGATCCAAAAGCTGGGTCAGACGGCCCATCTGAATGCGAGTATAGTACTTGGCCACTACACGGACATTGTGCTCAATGACACGCTTCCGCAGGTCTTGCCACCTCTGGTTTGCTTGGTTCTCAGTAGATTGCTTCGCCTCGGCGTCGAACACGTCGGTGCTGCACAGGTGGGGGCCAAACTGCTCGGCGACCATAGGCCAGCGCATCAGCTCGGGAATTGTGAACAGCTTCAACAAGCGGGATTCCTCGGAGACTTGTGACAGCCGCGAGTCTTGCTTGATGCGGTGCAAGAGGTCGGATTGTTCATTATCGTAGGGAGACAGGACAACATAGTACACAATGCGGGCGAGTGACTATAGTCGGGTTAGTGGTGGCCTGTATTCTGAGATGGGAAAGGTTTACTTACGGCACGCAGGTGCTCTGGGTTGTTCTCAACTGCTTCCGTGTCCAGGACTTCCCGGTAGTTCTTGCAAACCTCGAGATATTTGTTATCGTGGTTGGCCAAGATAATCTGCTGTTCGAAGTAACGAAGCTTGAGATCTGTGACGTCGTCGTCCACCTCCATAGGTGGTTCATCAGGCGCACGGGTCTTCTCTCGCTCCTCTGCCTCCTTCTTGAGCGTCTCGATCTGCTCAACCGACTTCTTCGGCTTGCGGCTGAAGTACCGCTTGTTGATCTTGCGGCTGAGAATCTGAGCCTGGGTCCAGTCTCCGCGCTCAATGCACAAAGAGACCTGCTCCAGGATAAATTCTGTCTTTTCCCGTCTCGTCATTGACCCGAATGTCTCCACCTGCAACTCACACAGGATGTCTGCTGCCGAAGTAAGATCACCTTGAGTCTTCTTGATATTTGAAAGTATGCGGGTAACGCGGGCTCGCTCTACTTCAACAAAGATCTTCGCGATAATTAGCGCCACGTCGATCAAGATCAAATGGTTCTCAGCGTACCTTTCCCTCAGTCACTGTGCGCAGAGTTTCAATCACGGACATCTTGACCTCCAAGCTGGGTGTCTCATCCAGGAATGTCATCACCGTCTGCACCATCTTCGTTGTGGCCTGCTTGAGTTGGGCATGTTTCTTAGAGAGGAGCAGTACTTGGTCGTTCAGAAGGTTCCAGTCGCCGGAGTTCTTGCTGATGGTGACAATGGCAATCAGGAGCCGCGATGTAGTGGCAAGATCAGATGCCTGAACAAGAGAATTTGGATTAGTTTAGTTGGATCGGGGACGGGGAAAGCACTCGGCGTCATACCTGTCTGGATTGCTTCTCCAAACCCAACAGCTTATCGACTGCTCCCTGGACATCGGTCTAGAACCATGCATGTTAGCATCGGCTCTTATATGGATAACGAGATTGAATGTACCTTTGCGAGAGCCTCCGCCTCCGGGATGAGCTTGTCGGCATCCTTGGTGAAGTCCTTCTCGGGCTTCAGCAGGCCGCCGGACATGATGACGAATGAGGCTGGGAGGCCGGTGAGTCAATTTAAAAGATTAATAGGCTGAGTTGGTAAGAAATGTCTTTGAATACGTTTGTTGCACTTGACAACGTGAGATTCGTGGAATGGGAGAGGATGATGAGATGATGCTTGTAGCTCCGGTGTTGCGCGCCCTTGCGAGCTGGAAGCTCCGTCCCACGTGACCGAAACATCACTTTGTCTTGGGCCTTCTACTCCTCTTGTCTAGCACTTTAGAAGATTTCCAGCAAATTTTATTTAGTCTGTTCTGGATAGTTGGAGATTTAAAACAGAGCCAACGATACATATATTTCATCTGGTCCATGCTTTCTGTTCATAGAGTTAAACATGCCATAAAGACCAATGTAAGAGGCTCTAAACCAGATTTTTTCACACCATTTGACCAACTCTTGGAAGCCTCCAGGGAGGTAAATAATAATCTCAACGCTACCTAAATATCAATATAAATATACATTGAGAGCCTGGCTGAAGCGGAACACTATTGTGCGTGGCCTTTGGGTCATCATACTGTGATGTTGAGAGTACTGCCAAAGACCACGCACATCTTTTTGCTTGCACACTCCCACTAAACTACTTTGGGTATATCTCCTACACCATTTCCCCGGCATTTAGGGTCACGTGCCAGTAAGCACGCAATTGCCTTTAACCGTTTTAGGCAATAAAGATCTATAGAAATTTTGGAAAAGAGTTGTGTGTCTGCTATAATTTTGCTATATATGAGTCAATGGTGTAAGATCGACCTCAAGGACCTTTGCCTGACTCTTGATTATTCTCAAAATCAAACCTCAGGGCTTCCTGTCAAGTGTGCCAGGATCCCCCACTTCGATATCCTTATCGCCCGTTATCACCAATCGTGACAGGCCTTTTACTCACTCTTGATATTCGCCGCTTTCTCCGCGGAAGTCTAGAAAGTCACTTCATTGGGGCCTCTGTTAAATACAAGCTTCGATTCTCTTGAATCCTCGGAACTCCAGAGCGTTCCGCAATTTGGTCTTCTTTTCCTCTCTGAAACTGGCATATCTCTTACTGATAAAGTCATTGGCGGGGCTTAACATTTCGTTCTACTATACCTCACTATGAAGGACGCCTCATGCGATCCCAATCCACCGGCGCCATTAATGGCTGCGTGGAATACCGAATCACAAGTCCACTTGATTGTCGGTTCAAATCCTCTTGCCGCCGCTCGATGTGCGAGGAGCCTGGAGGTCGGCGCAACGCCGATCATCATTGCGCCGGAGACCGATGACATGCATTTCACTCTATCTGAACACATTGCCAATGGCTCTGCCCAGTGGATTCGTCATGAATTCCAAGACAAGGACTTGACAACCCTAGGTAGAGAAGAAGTCGATCACATTGTCGACTTGGTCTTTGTCACTTTGGGTAGCAACAACTCACTAAGTATGACCTGCTTTTCCAATTACCAAGCCACTCTTACTCACATTTCCTATTAGGTCCACACATATCGAAGCTCTGCCGACGCCTCAGAATCCCAGTGAATGTATCAGATGCCCCCGAACTATGCTCCATCACCCTACTTTCCACCTACTCAGACGGCCCTCTTCACATTGGAATCACTACTTCCGGCCGCGGATGCAAGCTTGCATCTCGGCTGCGGAGAGAAATTGCCTCTTTCCTACCTCAAAACCTTGGAACGGCCATCGACAGACTTGGTGCTGTGAGGAGGCGGCTGTGGGAAGAGGACAGTGCTGCTGGGCTAGTAGAAGGCATATTTGACAGAGAGGACGACGATAGTACAGGCCAAAAACACACCTTCAACAACTTGGTCACAGAAGGCGATGCTGCCGCCGCGAAGACAAGAAGGGTGCGTTGGCTGTCTCAAATCTGTGAATACTGGCCTCTCCGGAAGCTCGTGTCTATCACCGATGCCGATATGGATGCCATCCTGAAGGCCTACACAGCTGGCAATGATACCACAAATGCCCCAAGCGGCCTCGATGTCCTCGCAAAGAAGGGGAAGATTGTGCTCGCAGGCTCTGGTCCCGGTCATCCAGACCTACTCACCCGCGCCACCTACCACGCAATCCACAATGCCGACATCATCCTCGCTGACAAGCTCGTCCCCGCTCCAGTCTTGGACTTGATCCCTCGCCGAACGGAAGTCCACATTGCACGCAAGTTCCCTGGCAACGCAGACCAGGCGCAGGAGGAATTCCTGATGATGGGTCTAGCAGCTTTAAAGCAGGGACGGCAAGTCCTGCGCTTGAAACAAGGAGACCCATATCTATATGGACGTGGAGCGGAAGAGTTCGAGTTCTTCAGGAGGGAGGGTTATTCTCCGGTCGTGTTGCCAGGTATCACCAGCGCTATGAGTGCTTCCCTCTTCGCCGATATCCCAGCAACTCACCGCGGCGTTTCCGACCAGGTCCTTGTGTGCACAGGAACCGGCAGAAAGGGAGCTGCTCCAAACCCTCCCACCTATGTACCTACTCAGACCGTGGTCTTCCTCATGGCTCTTCACCGACTTTCTGCTCTTGTGGAGTCGCTCACTACCTTCCCCGCGGAAGACACTGGTTCGCAATCACGCACACTCTGGCCTAAGGAGACACCTTGTGCGATTGTTGAGCGGGCATCATGCCCAGATCAGCGTGTCATTCGCTCGACCTTGGAACACGTCTGCTTGGCCTTTGAAGAAGCGGGTTCGCGACCACCGGGATTGCTGGTCGTGGGTGCCAGTTGCCATGTGCTGCACAATCCCCAAGGCCAGCGATGGGCGATTGAGGAAGGTTTCCATGGACTGGATGAACTCCGTAGCGAAGTGGATGCGGTCGCTGTGTCAATGGACGAGAAGCAGTGATTCAATCTTTTTTTTTTTTGTGATATTATATATTTCCGAGCGATGGTTGCAAATTGTGGTGCGCAATGTACATAGACAGCATTCAGATACCCCTAGAAATGAGATATGCATGACCATTGAAGAATATTATTTGAAAAGATATTAGTATTTCGAAACACATGTATACATGACCATTCCTTTGAAGTTGGTATGTTGTATACGATGTACGGAGGAAGGTGCGGCTATAAATTAGTGGAACCCCGGCCCCGGCCATGTTGATCACTCCACCTCATTCACATCTTCAATTCTGACAACCACCCTCCACCATGTCTGCCAGACCCCCAAAGCCAGTCTATTTCTCCGACGGGCAGGCTCTCCAGAGGTAATTTCTCCCCTTTTCTGCTATAACCAGTGAAACAAACCGCTAATCAGCGCGCCCATAGCCCCCCGCTCACCGTGCGACTCACCCGCTTCATCGAAAGCGTTTACTTCTTCCTCGGCTTGTACTTTACTACCCTTTTCTCTGTAAGTACATATATCTCTTACAAGTGTTATTATACGCAACATCATTTTTCATTTTGTTTCTCCTTTCAGCCTGCTGCTCTTTCATATTCCGCAACGAGATCAATCTAACCTGTCTCAGCTCGATTCATACGCCGCCGCCGAAAACTCCTCTTTCAACATCAACAACCAGAGAAACAGATATACTACCCGCTCCCGCTGGGGAGGTAGCACAACCCCATTCGGTGGAGGAGGTGGAGGAGGTGGAGGAGGTGGTGGCGGTGGTCCGGGATTTGGTCCGCGGCGCGTTGGCCGTGTGGATGATGTTCGTGGACCGGAGTGCAAGAGCTGTCAATAAGCGGACAGTAAAGGCGGTTGAATTGCTGCTAAAATGTAACCTCAAGGAGGAAAAATCGGCTAATGGACTAAGATGTCGGGTTTTAGGTCCTCCGGTTTGTTGTCTTTGGCCAAGGAGCTTGTCATGTGCGATGCGTCCTGCAATGCTCTTTTGATGTTCAACGGAGACTGTACTAGTACTTTGCTACAACAACCTTCGAAATATACGTATACTACAGGTTGATACTTGCCCAGTGAACTTGATATTTCTCCAGAATTTACCGAGTGCTAACTAGTTTGAGACACACTAATCTCTTAGCGCCACATCACCGCCTCTTCAAGGTGACATCGTGTCAATATGAATCACAGGCCGTCATGATGATCCTAGAAGCGCCACGTGACATCCCCTCTTCCCCTCTATGCCAAGTGTAGTAGGAAATTGAACACATTTCCCGGAAGTAATCCCTAAAACCACACCGGCGGCGTGCTTCCAAACCCAAGGCACACTACACCAGCCGCCCAGCATGAGTGAAATCCCAGCAACAAACGCCGAATGGGCGGACAAGATAGCCAACATGAAGAATCAACTGCCTCGACGCTCCCTGACCCAGCCACCAATCCCAACACAAATCCATCGTACAATAGACCACACCCTCCTAACGACCCCTGTCGACGCCTCACAGATCGACACGCTGTGCAAAGAAGCCCTTGAATACGACTTCGCCGGCGTATGCGTGCGACTGGAGCACGTCGCCCGGGCCGCAGGCCACCTCAAAGGCAGCAACACAGCGGTGGCATGCGTGGTCGGGTTCCCGGAAGGCACGCACGAGACAACCGAGAAAGTGCGCGAAGCCAAAGAGGCCGTTCAGCAGGGCGCCACGGAACTCGACATGGTGATCCGGTACACCCTGCTGAAAGAGCGCCGGTACAAGGAGGTGTTCGATGACGTTCTTGCGGTGCGCCACGCAGCGCCGACACCAATTGTCCTCAAGGCGATTCTAGAGGCGTCTGAGCTTGATGAAAACCAGCTCATCGATGCGACGATCGTGGCGTGTATGGCTGGCGCCGACTACATCAAGACTAGTACGGGCTGGAATGGCGGTGCCAGTACTGAGCAGCTTAAGCTTATGAACTTTGCGGCGCAGATGTGTGGGTGCACTTGCTTGATCAAGGCTAGTGGTGGTATTCGCAATGCGGAGGAGCTGTTGCGTATGCTTAAGGCTGGAGCGAGTCGCATTGGAACTAGTTCTGGGGTTAAGATTATGAAAGAGATTGATGAGGGCGAGGTTCTTGAACAGGGATGCGGCCATGCAGTAGCTTGAGCTTTCTGAGATTCCCCGGAATATGTCTTGGGGTGTGTGGGTGGACGTTAGAGGTGGAGTTTCATAGTGGAGATGGAGACTCGGGAGATATCAGATTCTTTGTTTACTGTTCGGCAGTACTCTCTGCTATCAACACAATAAGCATCAATCGAATCCTTACACTTTTTCTCGGGAGCCAATATCGCTGTGTAGTAGTTGTATAGGGATCGACCCCCCTGCGCATAGACCCAACGGGAGGGAAAGGCGGGAGCAGCGGGATAAGAACCTAGATGATATACGCTCAAGGATTGAGACCTTGCTAAATCAGAATTGCCATGGAGATATGCCCTTGGTGAACGAGAGTAGAGAATCTTGCAGAGCTTCTTTAAAATAATTGTCACCCTTGCGCATCATGTCATGACAGTCCTGCATTACCCCTTCGCGGTTGCCTGGCGAACACCCTGGCCCACCAGGAAATGAGAGTATCCCCTCCAAGGTATATATTTACCTCATATTGTAGGAGCCGAGACCCCTGTTCGAGAATCAGATATCAGATGGTTATTGAAACAATATACCTTGTTAAGTGTTGAACATAGGCCTGAGCTGTGATCCAATGGAAAGAGCACACTTAGGGCTAATGGCCCGCCCATCCAAAGACGTAGATGAGAATCGTATCAAGGCACGAGAAAACTATTCGGGAGGTTAATTGCACTCATATGCATAGTCCTAAGGACGTGGCGGACATTTTTATTATTGACCTGGAAGCTCCAAAATGATATAGTATATACTATCCAAAACCCTGCGCCGATCCATTGACATGCGAACCAAAAAATCCAAAGCTTTTGTTTATTCATCACTCGGATCATCCGAGTCACTGGTCACAGCACCATCAATGTCCATTTTTTGAATGACTGCATCACCATTGCGACCCTTCTTCTCTGCAGCGAGCCAAGCTTCCCGTTTCTTCGTCTCGTGTTCCTGCTTCCTTGCTTGCCGCAGGACCTTCTCCTGCTGTGCGGCCTCCTGCTTCTCATGCAACTCATTGATGTAATCCTGCAGATTGGCGAGATCCGAGCGGAGCTGTACAACCTCATCGTCTGCATTATGGCGAGCAGTCTCGTTCACCGCAACCTTCTTCTTGAGCACAGCCACCTCATTTTCTAGCTCGGTGACCTGCGAATCGCGGGCAGCTGTGTCCACTGGGGTTTCTCTGGCGGGCGCGGCGTTTGAAGCAACGCGGGTAACTTCCGCACTACCAGGCTGGCGGAATGCCGCGAGCTCTGCAAGACCATCTTCGATCATGGAGGTGGGGAAAGAGGAGTGGGTAAGCGCCTGAGAGAATTCTGTTGGTTTGCGGGAGTCGGATGGTGCAATGATCTGCGTGTGGAACATGTATTCTGCGGGAACGGCGCCAGGGGCATGGTTCGGGGCGGAAAGGCCGCTATCATGGCGCGGCTTGACGATGGTATGGGCTTTTCTCTTCAAATCTGAGGAAGGGTGAGGGATGCCTCCCGGAGGGAGCATTACCAAGTTGGTGATCGGGTGCGTATAGTCGGCAACTGATGATGTGTACTTTCGCCGCGCGACATTCCAAGACAGCACCTTGCCATTCGCGTGGCCGGAGAGCAACGTGGTACCATCATATGTAAGGGAGATTGCCTTCGCTGAGCCTGTTTCAGCCGAGGGAGGGAGCCACCGGTCCTCCATGGACACCTGCGCGGGTGTTGATTGTACTGAAGGATCGTGAAGCAGATGCTGCGCAGACTGGCTCCGGTAGAAGTCTACTGATTGCACGCTGCCATCTTCATACCCGACGTAGAAAGCCCGGTCGACGGGGTCTAGAGCCACAGATGTTGCGGATAAGGGAAGGAGGAAGGTTCTCAAAGCACGGCCAGTATGATAGTCCCATGCGATCGCAGTGTTGTCCTTTGCGGTTGATACGACAATGTTATGGCGGCCATTGCTATGCCCAACAGCAAGAGAGGTGATAGCTGCGCGGTGGTTGGAGAAAGTTCGGATAGGTGAATTCGTGGGTTGGCGAGTCGCGCTAAGAGCGGGTTTCGAGAACGAGAGAATGCCAGGCAAGGACCAGACATGTACACTGGCATCAGCGGAGCCTGACAGGATAAAATTGGACGTGGGGTCGACGACGAGTGAAGCCACCGGTTGCAAATGGGAGGCCGTTGTGGCTACTTGGCGTCCTGTGCATGTCTTGAAAAAGAAGCTGTTAGACCCATGGCATGGGAAAATGTATCTATTAAGCCCAACATACCTCCCAAAGAATTAATCGACCACCCTCGGTGCCCAAAACCAAGACATCACCATACTTGCCCCCCGCGACAGCAATGCTGCGTATCCGCTCCGGAAATGGAACAACGCCCTCTTGGTTACCCTTCTCCCGGTTGTAAACGTGAAGGACAGCCTTGTCTGCTTGGGCTGTGAAAATATGTGAGGGGCTGACAGCCAGACAATTCGTCAAAGTTGAGCTCTTTTTGAAAGTCAATCGCAGTATGGACGAGGGCTGCAATTCGTGGACGCAGACCCCAACATCTCTGAGGGAGGCTGTCGGAGATTTGGCGGATGACAGCGTCGACGCCACAAATGATTCGGAAAGCATCAGGAATTGAAGAATGAGGCTGTCATACGAAGTATGGGAGGTTGGTTTCGAAAGTTGCCCATTCCGAGCTTTTTTTTTTAGTCGATTGATAACGAGATGTTTGCACTGTTTGGACTCTAATCAACCTCCAGCCCAGGTGCATCCACAGTTGTGATCTATCTTAACCAATTTGGCTTTCTAACTAATGCAACCTTCTAAAGATTTCTCCGATCTTTCTTCAATAGACAGAGCGATTGTTTCCAATACATCTATCAACTAATTGTGCCGTGTTTTATGTTAGACCCGCCAGGAATTCGATCTATCATTCTTAGTCAGCCCCATCTGGGCCAACCGAGCTCAGCAAGTATGAGGGATCATCTTGCGCCAGTCTATCAATCGAAATAATTTCTGTTTTCCGACACAAATTGGGTGCACAGGACGATCAGGCCAAGCCCTCATCAGGCATTTATATCCAAACCTCTATAAATTATGCTGATATATACAATAACATTGGTATGAACCAGATGCATGCAAGGGATAGTCCAAAGTTAACAAGAAGGGGTGGATTGCTGTTGCGACGAAACACAAGATTCAATGAAGACCCGCTTTAATACACCCTCTGGCTGATCCTGTTGCCCTTCTCAAGGGTCTGATTCGCCATGGCTCCCTTCTC
Organism: Penicillium flavigenum; assembly: GCA_002072365.1. Lineage (NCBI taxonomy): Eukaryota > Fungi > Ascomycota > Eurotiomycetes > Eurotiales > Aspergillaceae > Penicillium > Penicillium flavigenum. The sequence goes on from MLQL01000010.1 coordinate 378,909, forward strand.
CCCCCTCTTGCATCCCAATGTCTCATTCCAAGTACCCAGTCGGAACCAAGCTATGACGAGTTGAGGCACCGAATGGGTCTCTCCACGTTGACGGGCTCCTGCAGGACGAAAGATTGAGATCTGGAGCCAATTGTTGCCCGTCGTTGTCCCGGTTTCTATCTTCTTTGGAATGCAAGGACGACGCGACCTCATTCCCACTATTATTACATTGGCCCGTGCCTAGTAGAATCTGACTTCAAGTGAAGTGTTCGTGCCAGGCGACGGACCCTTTTTTCGCGCTCGAAGGGGGAATCGACCCGTTGAACATTTTCCGTCTTTCATGGCAGGGTTGTTGTCCTGTCAAGGGATGTGCACTTGAGCCTGATGACCATCCCCACCTTAAATTAGCTGACTAGCGCCACAGTCGCTGTATAAGGACATATCGAGCCCCTGCAGGGACTGAGGTCGGTTTGTTTTGACTTCAAACTTCAACAATAAACAAGCTGGATTGCAATCTCATCTGGGTTACTCTTGTGCAACACGCTTTGCTTTTTTTCTTCGACATTACAGGCCAGGATTCTTACTTCCAGCCGCCAATACCATTGTCCAATATGGATTCTGGTGCAACAGACATACCTAGCCATGCATGTTTTCCGGCCCAGATCCAAACCCATATAAGAAACCAGGGCTCAAACTCGTCGTCGATGAGCCACGATGTGATGGCAATGGCCGAGCCTATTCCATCGCCGCGCCGATGGTCTCCCACCTATGTACCCAGAAGGCGAAGTAGACAGATGCCGTCACTATCATTTGTACCGTCACCAGTGATGCCGCGCATAGAGTCGCATGACTTTTCGACCTCAGCATCACGGCGCCCCACAGATCGGGGTCCAGCTTGCATGTCACCCTTCCGCTCGGTTCGAAGGATGAAAGAACCATTTCAATTAATGCTTCCGACATCCCCGGCGTCCCTGGAAGGTCCTCCCCCCAGCTTTCCTGAAAAGACAAGGAGACCGTCAAAAGCGCTGGCGGACCACACATTACGAACATGGCGCTCAGACCAAAACCTGACTTGCGGCAGCATGGAGGCATTCGGCCTTCTACCCAGCCCGCCTATATCAGAATCACGCCCCGCAAGCACGGGTCCTGAGTTATCTTACTTTGATTCACAGTCCTCTGATGAATCTGTTCAATCAAGTGACGGGACGGATGAGAAGGATGAGCCTGGTACTCAACCGGAAGTTTCTACCAAGGCCGCAACACTTGAAATTGGGGAAAAGATACAATACACAGCGTACCGCCCTCCAGACTGGAAGAATCAGCCGCGAACAGATGTTATGAATGTTCATGAAGCCCACTCAGAGTTCGTACGTCAGTGTGAGTCTGGCAATGCACAAGAGTCAAACCCCCAATCTCCGAAGAAGGCTGCACCTTCTCAAGCATCTCCGAAGCCAGAGAGTAGTGAGACAGACCTTATTCCCGGGAGCTCACCTAGACCCCAACGTCCTCGGACTGCGACAGTCTCGAGTGAAGCTAGCTGGGTGCCCAGCAACTTCTCATACTGTGAAAGATGGCTGCAAGGGGTCCCGGTTGACAAGGTGGATGACCAAAAAACATCTACAAAAGAGTTCACCAACCGGCGGAAGTTCCAGATTGTGGAGAACGATCCTCCAATGCCAAAACTGGACATCATCCCGGGGGCAAAGGCCCTCGAAGAACCTGTGGTAAGTCGGTCAACTCGTTACTCTGAGTTGCCATTGAATGAAACTAATTCCAATATAGAGATTCGTCGTCGCTAGCAAGACAAAACCGAAACTTGTCGATATCGCTCGACAATCATCACCATCCCCTCCACTGCTTCCACCGCCATGCTTGCTGCGAAACACCGTACCGACGACGCCCGATCAGCGTCAAGAGGAAGTATCCGCATTTAGCCCGGACACCCCGCTTGATATGTCTGACAGTGGTTACGGAACTCGCGACTCCGGCTATTCCTTTGATAGCTTTGATGGTAGCAAAGTCGATGATGACGACGATGCCTATACCGATCCAGGGTCATTGACCTCTTCGGACAGTGTCGGATCAACCGTCATCTGCGAGAAGCCTGAATCCGCGCAGGGAGAGCGCGAGATAAGCCCACAACCTGAAATCAGATCGGGCAGCGTGAGCCCAAAGGCATCATCCCCACCAACAACTCACGCACCAGGGCGAAAGTCTCCCATGTCGGAACAGGAAGATGAAAAGCCACGGATACTGCACCATGACTGGACGCTGGACGATCATGAATGGACCCTAGATGAGCTCGACCACTCTGTCAAAGATTTCCCTCGCCATATGCTCCGCCTCACATCCCCTGTCATGGTATTCCTTCGCAAGAACGACGAGAAGGCCCTCGTTAAGCCCTTCCGCACTATATTCCCCGATGTCACAGAGAACCTCCTCGACGGTCTCTGTGCTGCCCTCCTCGCTCGAAACTACCTCCTTTCTCTATCAACCACCTGCCGAACCAAGCCAACCACCTCTCCGCGCAAAGACGCATACACCATCGACGGTGTCCCCAAAAAAGCATTCAATACACTGGGGATCCAGCTTCCACCCGGGTCTGCCAGCAAGCCCAAGGACCCCCTTTTCAGCTCTCGCAGCGCGGAGCTCCAGACACATCTCGAACGAATTGTGGACAACCTCCTATTCGCCATCTGCGGTCGATCAGATCCTACTCTGAAATCTGCCGTTGAAGTTCTCGCCCAAGTGCTCGAAACCAATGCTTCGCATTGATCACTCCTTGCATCCAACATGTCCTTGCCTTCATTAATCCTATTCTCTAGCTATACCTGACTGAGGTCTATCCTTCGTTTCAATCTCTCTTTTCCCCTGGAATTCTTTCCTGCACTCTCTTCTCCAAAATTCTTTCTTACCGTCTATCCTTGTCTCCTTTCATATCTGTCTGTCTCCCTACCATTACTCGCTCTAATCATTGAGTTTTCTTTCTCCTATCTGTTTGTCCATGCTCTCTTTCTCCTCTCTTTCTGCTCTCCTTTTGCTTTTGCTTTTTTCATACCCTTGCATCGAGCGGTCTTTGGAACTTTCTTTGGTAAATTTTGTGCGTTGGGGATCAAGCATCTATAGGTGGTGTTTCATTAGCATAGCAACCATAATAATAATGGCATAATCAACCAGTATTCGAGATCCCTGGCCATGCATAGAAAACTCGGCTGTAAGTTTTATGCTTTTTAGCGCCTTTGGATCTTTCTATAGAACTGACAAGGGCAAAAGACATGAAAAAGGCATTGTAGTCCTTGAATCTAACGCCAGGCAATGAGTCCGGATAACCAGGTTGCTTCCCCATAGTATTTTAAGCATTATTCCAACTTTGAATATCATATCATTGCCTCATTGCCCATGGATACAATGGACTTACTTTCCCGCCCGATGTTGCGGCGAAACTGATTAGTCATACTTTTCCGCGGGATCCATTGCCCAGACAAACTCCAGTTCGGCTTTCTGATTCACATAACACACACTCACACATCATGGCAGCTCCAACGAGAAGTCTACGACGCCTGTCGTCTTTCAGAACCACCATATCCCCATCCTCGACAGTAATTGCTCCCATCGGCTACCGAAGCTATGCTACAACGGACTCCTCATCCGCCACGAACACACCAGGAACCACACGGCGGAGAGCAACCAAGTTCCAGGATAAGCTGAATGCAGGACCCTCATTCTCAGACTTTGTCTCAGGAGGTCGAGATGAACCTCTCGACCCATCCGAAGCCTACGCCCTTAAGACCGCGCTTGTCGGCCCCGCCGGCCGCAAGAAGGAAATGACTCGTTTGCCCGAATGGCTGAAGACTCCCATCCCAGACTCAAAGAACTACCAGCGCCTAAAGAAGGACCTGAGAGGATTGAACCTGCACACCGTCTGCGAGGAGGCCCGGTGCCCCAACATCTCCGACTGCTGGGGCGGCAGCGACAAGTCCTCTGCCACAGCGACAATCATGTTAATGGGCGATACCTGCACGCGCGGGTGCCGCTTCTGCAGCGTCAAGACATCCCGCGCCCCTCCTCCGCTCGACCCGCACGAACCTGAAAACACTGCCGAGGCCATTTCCCGCTGGAGCTTGGGGTACGTGGTGCTGACGAGTGTGGACCGCGACGATCTGGTGGACGGTGGTGCGCGCCATTTCGCCGAGACGGTTATCAAAATCAAGCAGAAGAAGCCGAGTATGCTGGTCGAGTGTTTGACGGGTGACTTCCGCGGTGACACGGAGATGGCGGCATTGGTTGCGCGGTCTGGACTGGACGTCTATGCGCACAATGTTGAGACTGTTGAGGAGCTTACGCCCTTTGTCCGTGATCGTCGCGCCACGTTCCAGCAGTCTATTCGTGTGCTCGATTCTGCGAAGAAAGCTGTTCCGGAACTTGTTACGAAGACTTCGCTCATGCTCGGTCTCGGCGAGACGGATGAGCAGCTCTGGGATGCTCTGCGCCAGCTCCGCGCTGTCAACGTCGACGTTGTGACCTTTGGTCAATACATGCGCCCTACAAAGCGCCACATGGCTGTTCATGAATACGTGACCCCTGATCGCTTCGAGCTGTGGCGCCAACGTGCCCTTGATATGGGCTTCTTGTACTGTGCTTCGGGCCCCTTGGTGCGAAGCAGTTACAAGGCTGGCGAGGCCTTCATTGAGAACGTTCTCAAGAAGCGTCGTGCTGGCTCTGGCACCGCTGAGCGCACTGTTGACCAGACCGCTGCTACCACTGACGAGGCTACCCGGTGAAATGTCTTGCATTTGAACAAAAATCCAATTCAACTACCTAAATAAACCTGTTTTCTTGTCCTCTGACTACATGCACATGTCATTCACCCTCCTGGCGCTATCTTTCTTGCATCTTTCTGGGCTGTCGGTTTTGGGGGTTTCATAAAGGGGATTTTCGCTGGTTTTGTCATTTCAACAGTCCAACATTTCAGCACAGATATGTACATTGTATCACCATTGGAGAAGTCATTCGTGGCCTATTTCTGTCTGCTCCTAATTCCAAGCTACACTAGAAATCAACTCAGTGCTGCTTTCCTTATATCAAATCTCAAAATTTCATAGATTATGGTCTGAGCCTGCTCCGTTCCCCAACCCACTACATCCGCCTTCAATGCAAAAGGAACCCGCCGCAAGTATCAACAGGGACAAAAGCCACACGCTATACAATGATTCCATACTCCGTACTACGTCCTATCCGTCACAACCACCGACTCTGCTAAAGGTAAAGACCGACATAAACTCCACAACTCTTCAACAAGGAAACTCCAAGTCAAGCCCCACAACCAGCTGTCGGCGGCGTTTGAGGCTAGACTCTTCGAGGGGTATAATTATCCAAAAAAGTTAGATCGAAGGGCAAGATTCGCCAGCATACATGTGTATACTTTACCGAAAATGGCGCGTTGCCCGTTTGACTACTCAGGACTTATTGCATATCGGAGGTTAACTCCGCGATGTCCTCGTTGTCCATGCCGAGAAGGTAGAGTACATCGACAAGGCTCTCGCCGTTGATGCGGACGGGAGCTTCCAACTGGACCTTGGACTTAGCGCGCCAGGCGACGCCGAGGCCTGCAGCGTGGAGCATCAGGAGATCGTTGGCGCCATCGCCGACGGCCATTGTTTGCGAGAGGGGGATGCCGTTCTCGGCGGCGATGGACTTGAGGAGAGTGCGCTTGTGCGCGGCGTCGACGATGGGGTAGGACGGCACCAATTTCCCGGTCAGGGTCTGGGTGGCCTCGTCGATTTCGAGCTGGATGAAAGGTCAGATCGGAGGAAATGTGAATAGTAAGAGAAAACAGGAGAGGCTTACGTGGTTGGCAATGGCAATATCGATACCGAGCTGTTCGGCGAGCCATTCGGCGAGGGGCTGGAACCCGCCGCTCACCACTGCGATCTTGTAGCCCAGAGCCTTCAATGCGCGGCAAAGCTCACGGGCGCCCTTGGCGATTTTGAGGACGGACTTGAGCTTCTCGAAGACATCTGCGGAGACGCCATTGAGAAGACCGACACGTTCCTTTAGTGATGCGGCGAAGTCCAGTTCGCCGTTCATAGCGCGTTCAGTGATTTCCTGCATCAATGTTAGTCACTGACTTAGAGGCTTGAAGCCTTGACAAGAAAAACTTACGGAAACCTCCTTCTCAACACCGATGAACTTGGCAATTTCATCGATGCACTCGTTGTCAATCAATGTGCTGTCCATGTCGAACACAGCCAAGCGCTTGTGACGACGGAAGACGCTCTCCTTTTGCAGGACAACCTCGACATTCCACTCGCGCTCAAAGCGCCAGATGCTCTCATGCTTGCGCAGATCCGGGAACGAGAGATATTCCGGGTTTGGCGGGGGAGAGAATGTGACCTCCACGACGCGGGGGTGTTCGTCGCGGTCAAGACAGCGGTGCGAGGTGTTCATGCGCTGGTAGGGCGTGGGGAGGGTTTCCAGGATTTGAAGGAAGTTGGTCAAGCACAGCTGAGAGACGTATGGCCCGTACAGGTGATCCAGTGGCTCGGGCTCTGGGGCAGGCGGCTCCCGTGGGAATTTATCCATGTCTTCTGTCGGGGCAGAGCCTTCGGGCACCTTAGGAGCTGGGATCTTGTCGCCTGGGACATTCTGGGGCCCTGAGTCGGGATGATAGTGGGGGTGAACGGGGTTGTTAGATTTGTAGTAGATGGTCGCGACGATTTGCGATGTGCCGGTTGGAAGAGGATTTGCTTGGTGGTTGAAAATGCTGTGAATGATGCCGCTGTCGGTGACTCGCTCCGGGTCTGGCTTGATTGGATTCGAGTTAAGTACCAGTTGATCTTCTGTCTGGTTAGCCAGAACCTCGCCGATGGTTTGACTGATTGAATTGATTGGAGCCATCGGCTTGTACTGCTGGTGGTCCTGCAGGAATGAACTGCTGCGCATTTGACCGAGGGACGGCCTCGTGGTGCGGGTAGACTCTGCCATCATGCACTACTAGTGAAGGGGTAAACAGTTATTTGCGAGTTGACACTATTCAGAGAGATCCCACATTTCCGAAGATCAAAAACGACGCCGATCAGCACGTGGAACCCGGTACCCACCAACGATACACGTGACGTTGGCTTTCCCCCTCATGTGTGTGACCGCCTGGCAGAATTGACAGTGAGGGAGTGAGGTCACAAGAGATGGACCACCTCCAGGTTTAGATGAGCTTAGTTTGAAGATTAGTACCTCATCCAGATCCACCATGACTTCAGAGTCAGATCATTCTATTCATGGGTATAGTACATTATCCAATATATGTACGGAGTACATAGTATGATAATCAGGATGGTAGGTATGCCCCGGTTTATTGGTGATTAAGAAACCTGCTAACATTATATGATTTAGGAGATATGGATCCAAATCTTGGAAGATTACTCCTATAATCGGAGATATTTATCATCGACTGGGTTGGTCAGCGTCAATTACCAACATCCGGGGCGGTAACCTTCCAGGGTTGGAATCGATAAGCTGCCCTAAATGACCTTCCACGCCATTCTCTCGCAAGAACATGGGCAGAATCGGCTTTGATATTCTGCCGGTCCGAGTCTACAACTCCTCCAATGGTCCTACCGCCTTCTTGAGATGGCACTCATCTTCGCATTAGGAAGGCGGTGAGGTAAAATCATTCAAGCACGCAATCGCACCCGATGGCGTGCTTGGGTGGTTTTCATTCCCCACTCTGGCAACTGACCAATTGCATCGTTGAGTGTTTGAAATGAAGAATATCGGATGAAGAGTATGCTAGGGACGGATCTCCGGATGATGTGATTGCCTCTACTGTCCTTATATTCTTGCCCCCATTGTCATCTGTGACTTTGTTCTTCATACTCCCACTCTGTCTCTTAAGCGAATCCTTTATTCAATCATCTCCTTCTGTTCGTCAACGTTATCTCTGTGCAATACTACTTTACATTATGCCGGCCAAGATGCCCAACTACTCCTCCGAGATGGAGGGCGTTGACAATCACGATAACATGACTGAGTCGGGCTATGTCAGTGCTGGTTCTGGCTCTAGCGAGGACTATGTTCCCGAGATTGTTTTCACCAAGCCCCATCTTCAGTTCCTCAACCGCCAGTTGCAATTCCTTGAACCTCAAGGTTAGTACTAATACCCATAACGACCCCTCTTTCCCAAGCCCCTTTTATCTGACTCCTCCTTATAGAGATCTTGAGATGGTGCATTACTTCGCTTCCTCATCTCTTCCAGACCACAGCCTTTGGTCTCACAGGTCTTGTTACATTGGACATGCTGTCGAAGCTGGAGGTGCCTCGTCCCCAGATGGTCGACCTCGTCTTCCTCGACACTCTCTATCACTTTGATGAGACAATGTCCCTGGTCGACCGTGTGCGCCGCAGGTACCCCAACAACAATGTGCATATCTACAAGCCCGCTGGCGTCGAAACCACTGCCGAATTCGAAGCCAAGTATGGCGCTAAGCTCTGGGAAGTCGATGACCAACTCTACGACTGGGTGGCCAAGGTTGAGCCCGCTCAGCGTGCCTACCGTGAGATGAATGTCCACGCCGTTCTCACTGGTCGCCGCCGCAGCCAAGGCGGCAAGCGGGGTGACCTTGACATCATCGAAGTTGACGAGGCCGGCCTCATCAAGATCAACCCCATGGCCAACTGGTCCTTTGACCAGGTCAAGCAGTACGTCAAGGAGAACGATGTGCCCTACAACGAGCTCCTTGACCGTGGTTATAAGAGCATTGGTGACTGGCACTCCACCCAGCCCGTTGCCGAGGGAGAGGACGAGCGCTCTGGTCGTTGGAAGGGACAGCAGAAGACCGAGTGTGGTATTCACAACCCTCGGTCCAAGTATGCCCAGTACTTGATGGAGATGGAGCGCAAGCGTCAAGAAGAGGCCCTCTCACAGGCCTTGCACACCCAGTTGACGCCTGTTGTCTGATGTTTCCTTTTGACTCCTTCCACTGCATTCCTCTCGGCGTTCCTTTGTGATACCTATCTGTTTTCTTTTCTGTTTTTTGAGCGGCTTTCCTTCTACCAAGAGACGGTACAAAAAGTACTCTTCGCATTTAGAACATACGTCCTCCCTGCACAGGGGGTTGAGTTTAGTTCTCAGACCCACTATGGGAATTGTTTGAGACATGATAATGATATTCATACGATGAATGAAATAAACATGACTATTTTATATTCTAATCTTCACCCTCCATTTTCATATATGTAAATCTTGTAATAGCCCCAAAATCCGTTGTGATCTTTGGTTTGTGGTAGAAGTGACGGTCACGTGCGGGACCAACCCTAGTTTCTTCCAATCCTCAGGCCTCAGGTATTAACTTTGACCCACAAGACGGATACTTGAATCATGAGTGAAGAGTATTTTATCTTTTAAACATCTAGCAGATTTGTATCGTACGATAAGGTAGAAAACAAATTATTATCACGGATCTATTATCTATTTCTGGGGGTTCGAAGTCCAAAGATTTGCTGATTACTGTGTGATGAGTCAATCTAGTTTGACCAATATGTCCGAACGACAAAACGGAGCTGTGAAATGGAAGATCGAAATTTGTAGCCCATTAGAGGCCGGGCTGCAGACACATTCAGGCTTTATTGTATTGAAGTAAAGCAAAACAAAAACAAGAGCCATGAGATAAGTTTCTTTGACAGCGCCACATAGGGTATCAGCAGAATTGATCGTAGAGGCATATGAAGAGAAAAAGGACCAAGGAGCCCCAAAAATAAATCAATTTCAGGCGCACATTCCCGGAGGTGAGCCTCAGTGTTTGCGGTTTGACACTCCCTCGAGCAATATGAGACTTGCAAGCACTGAGAACACGGATGCAGGGGCTTATCCATGGACGGAGTAAACCCACAATTCCCACAACTCATCTCGACATTTTCGACACCGTCATCTGGGAGATCAAACATAGCCATTGCTTCCACCAAGGCCATGCTCCACTTCGTCCAGCACGCCTCGGCACTGCGAAGCTCTTCGGCGATAGTGACGCCAACATCACACAGATCGCGTCTGATGCCAATTTCCTGGCACCTACGAGACACAGCCTTCGCAGGGCTCTCATTGGTGGTGCTCCAAGTAAACGGCGCGAATGGTTCCATGTTGCTGCCCATCTGGGAAATTAGGCCCGGCTCGTCGAATCGGTTGACGAATGCCTCCAGTAGCAAAGGTACAATAATCCTGGCCTGCTCGTCCGTCGATAGAGGGGAAATTCGGGACCGGCCCTCACACTCATGGTGTTTGTTGTATGGATTCGCAAAGAATACTGCTTCACCTGGGACTCCGGGAAGAGCCTTCAACGGCAAAATGGTAGTGGTTGCGTCTCCCGAACGCATCCCGCGCCGGGCGCTGGAGAGAATTGAAGCTCCGTAATTGCGAGGCAGTAACACTTGCCATTGTTGTGGTTGAGAAAGGAAGGAGATGACGTTCCACTCAACTCTCCAAGTTTCCCAGGTTGTGTCACGTTCAATTAGCCTTGGACGATCCAGGGGTCGAAAAGCTTGGCGCCCCCGCGGACGAAATGCTTTCTTTCATAATATTCCATACTCCTCCTTTCCTCTTGATAGCATCTCTCAACTACGTGAAATTCAAGAGTCAAGTGCTATTCTCAAGGAGATCCGCCAAGTCCTCGATGAAACCCAAAGACAAACTCAGGGGAACTACGAAGACAAGGCGGAAAAAGATCTCCTACACGATCTAGCTTCTGATTATGAAGGCTACAAACTTTTCAACCGTCTCAGAGTTCAAGGCACGTGCGAATGGTTCTTCAACGATGAAAAGTTCCGCAAATGGCGCGATAGCAACACGTCTGGGCTTTTGTGGCTCTCTGCTGGACCTGGATGTGGAAAATCGATTTTGTCGCGAGCGCTTATTGACGAACGCCGACTATCCTTGAACGTTACAACCTCGACCGTTTGTCACTTCTTCTTTAAAGATGGCTACGAAGACCGCATGTATAGCGTCAATGCTCTATGTGCAGTACTCCACCAGCTTTTTACTCACGACCCCAGCGGTGCTCTGATCAAGCTAGCTCTGCCTGCTCAAAAAAATTACGGCAAATCTCTTATAAGGAACTTATCTGAACTATGGAATATCCTTCTTGATTGTGCCAAGAGCCCTCACGCTGGAGAAATTGTTTGCATTTTCGATGCTCTGGATGAATGCGAGCAACAAGCAGGTTGTAATTGATCAGCAAACTCAAAGACTTCTATTGCCAGCCACAGGGCTCTTCGGCATTATCTTCGAAACTGAGCTTCCTTATAATCAGTCGGCCATACCCTGAGATCGAAAGAAATTTTGGTGGGTTTTCCACGACAGAGTATCTGCATTTTGAAGGCGATAAGAAGTCTGTCGCCATCACAGGGGAGATCGACCTGGTAATTGACGATCATGTGGGCCAGATCATAGGCAACTTCATGATCAGCTGAAAATCTCTAAACGTCTCAAAACCATGGAAAACCGCACCTACTTATGGCTTTATGTCATTCCCAAAACGACCAAAGAGGACCCGAGCCGCCACGGGAAGCGGTCCAGCATCGAAAAACTGTTGAACAATATCCCATCAAAGTTATCCGAAGCGTATGAAAAGATCCTGGCCAGAAGCAGATGCCAAGAAGAAACCCAACATCTTCTTGAGATCATCCTTGCTGCGGAACGGCCTCTTACTCTTGACGAGGCTAACGTTGCCTTGACATTGGCTTTGGCAGAAGAAGATTTCACGTCATACTCAGCCTTGGAGGATGATCTATGGCCTAAAAACAATTTCGAAAGTATTGTTAAAGGCTTAAGTGGCCTCTTCATAAGCGTACACGATTCAAAGCTGTTCTTCATTCATCAAACGGCAAGATAGTTCCTCATTGCCCCTTCAGGTCGGGGTACATGGGAAGGACGCTTGAGCATGTCTAAATCATCCCGAACCATATCAAGAACTTGTTTCAAGTTCTTGATTCTCCCTGATCTTCGCGCCTCCGTTTAAAGACGCTGACTTTTGGGATGACGATGATTATGACCTAAATGACCCAAACCACGTTACTTTGGAGCAACTGCCTCCGTTTTTCTGCTACGCCGCCGATCATTGGCCGTCACACTTTCTACCACAGGGGGCCACAGACATTGACCAGTCCCTAAAGGATGCGCGTACACTTTGTAACCGCCATCAGGCATGGGTGTGGGTAACAGCCTCTGGATGGACTCCGGTAAGTAGGTTCACACTCTTTCATCACATGACTGATTTGTCTTTGGCAAGTTACTTTGGATTGAAGCAAGTGGTCGAGAATATCTTGACAGAGGAACACATTGATGTCAACACCGAAGACGAGTCTTCAACACTGGCACTGAAATCTTCAAGATCGGCACTTTCAGCGGCATGCCTCGGAGGCAAGTCAGATGTCGTCACGCTACTATTAGACAAAAGTGCCAATGTCAACTCCTATCATAAACTGCACGCCACGGCTCTCTTTACAGCTCTGGTCTACGGTCACCAGGACATTGTTCCAATCCTCCTCGAACAGGGTGCCGACGTCAACATCACAGACGAACATCACGGTACAGCACTTTACATGGCCTCGCCTCTCGGCAACCCAGATATTGTCCTTAGCATCCTGGAGAGAGGTGCAGACATCAACTATAATCACAAACGGCACGGAACAGCGCTGTACAGGGCATGTCGCTCAGGCCGCCCGAAAGTCGTCAAAATCCTACTCGAGAACGGGGCCAACGTCAACATCATCGGAAATAAAGGATATGGCTCGGCGCTCCTCGCAGCATCTACTCTCAACCATCCAGATATTGTCATTGATCTGCTAAAGAAGGGTGCTGACACCGACTATAATAACCAAAAATACGGCACTGCACTACAGATGACATCTGGACGGGGCTGGCAACATATCGTCGACTTACTTCTAGCGCATGGAGCCAATGCGAACACCAGAGGCACAGAAGATGGTAGCTCACCAATCCAGGTGGCATCATTCTTTGGTCATCAAGGTGCTGTCGAAGAATTACTCAAGCACGGAGCTGATGTCAATTTTCCAGACCAGCGGGGAAACAGCGCTTCACGCGGCTGCGCGATAAGGTCATCGAGAAATTGTTTCAATGCTCCTCAGATGTGGGGCCGACGTCACCGTGAAAGGGGAACTTTATGGCACGGCACTCAATGTGGCAACTGAAGCAGGTCTCACAGAGATTATAGAAATGCTAGCTAAGCGAGGTGCGGTTTGATCTAACACGCGAATCAGCAAGCTCAATAATCCAAACTAATGCATGATTGTTTTGTAATGATGGCATGAGACTATTTTATTCAAGTGCTGCGTTTATCCTTTCTAAAGCCACGCTCAAATAGTCATGGCCCTGTGTAAACACAATTCGGAACCACCCATCCTTCTCAGACCCGAAAAGGAAGCCGCTGGCCAAAAAGACCTTCTTTTGCAAAAGGCGCTGCATGATTCGTTCCCCGACATTCTCGCACTCATCCTCCGGGTGAAGCTCGCGGTATTTCTTTCCCAAGTTCATCCAGACGAAGAATGCAGCATTGCACTCTGTTGCATATTCAATCCCGTGCTCCTTCAGGTAGTTCGCCGTGTATGCATAGGACTCTGACAGCAGCTTCTGATTCTGCTGAATATACCGGGTGGTGAAGTCGAAGTCTTCAAGTATGAGAGCAGTCAGGTGATCCGTGATTCCAGAAGCATAAGAATAAAGTGATGGGCCCGTCAACGCCATATGGACATCCCGGTTGGCTTGGGAAATAATGACACCGAGCCTGATACCGTTTGCGCCAAAGTCTTTACTCATACCCCAAAGGACATGAACCAAACGCGGGTCGATGATGCCAGTCAAATCGATAGAGAGGGCCGATTCAAACTTGACAGGTGGTGGGTGTTCATCAACGGTATTCTCAAAGACCGAAAGCGCATAGATTTCATCACTGATGAAATGGACCTGGTATTTCTGACAGAGCCGCATCAACTTAACGAGCACTTCTCTGGAATAGCAGCGTCCGAGCGGATTATGAGGATGAGCGAGCATCAAAGCCTTGACTTTCTTCCCGGTTGTCCGGTGAAATTCCAGCAATGCTTCTTCGTACTTATCGACGCCCTCGAGGCTGAGAGGATCGACTTCTCCGAAACTAACCGGAACCACAGAACTGCCCGTACGCAATGACATATCCGGAATGAACATGCCGTAGTACGGTCTTCCTAGAAGAATCCCCTCCCCGGGATCAGCGAATGACCACGCAACATGCTCAACCGCAGACGAGACACCGTTGGTCGCCATGATATGGCTCGGCTCGAGAGGTATCACTGGCTTCAGGTTGTGGTTCAAGAAGGCAGCGATGGCGGCCTTTAATCTGGCAGAGCCGCCTCCGCCATCGTTGTATGTGAGATACTTTGCTGGTAGCTCGAGCTTCTTGTTGATGAATTTTAAGAGCTCGTCGTGCATCAGGGTGTTTTCTGCTACGCCTACATTGACGTAGCCGTTGGGGTTTGTCGATGCGTGCCATGTATCCTTCATCACGTCCCACATGGGATTCTCGGATCCGGCATCGACGACATCTTGTGCCCGTCGGGAGAGGACCGAGTGAGTCATTTTGCAGGTCCTGAAAAGTTTTCACGGGTGGAAAACTAGGGCAAGTGAGTGAGTGCAGAGAATAGTTTCAGAGCAGTCCGTAGCGAAGGAAGTCCTTTAAACATCCGCAGGGTCGGCTACTATCGGCACCACAAATGGCAAGTGCTGAGTATCTCCAAGTGGAGAGAAGATGAGTACCCGAAGGGCGTGGGCGGTGACTGGTAAAAGATATCAGGGCATTTCAGCCTAGTCGATGTTGATGTTCACAACGGTTGAGTATCAAGTCTTTGCATTCGGTTTTTACCATCTCAGCAATTTCTTATCCAACCCACTTCCAATGGCCTTTTTTCTTTCTTGACGTCAACTGCCGAAGATATCAACCCCACATCAAAAGCCGAACACCGAAACTGAACTATAGAGATCTATAAAATCTTAATTTGAGGAACGCGACAGTTAAAAAAGATAATAAAATTGCGAACGAGATTTCAATCTGAAAATAAAAACGCAGAATAATTAAATTCAAAAGTCCATTCCATCCATAAGCATAGATTGTCACCGTTCTCCATCCCCTCCATCCTCCATCCATCAAACGCCGAACCCCAAAAATAACTACTCAATCAGTCCTAGCTTCAGATCCAAGATCACACGAAGTCTCAAAAACAACCTGCACACAACAATTGAGCACGATATCCTGAGGCGTCAAGCTGACCCCACTAGGATGACGATAAGTAGGCTTCTGTGACAGAGCCGAAGGATTCAAAGACTCATTAATTTCCCTAATATCGATCGGAATAACATCCTCAAAACCCACAGCCTCCGCATACTGATTCGCCTTGGTAACAGCATCTCGCACGGCCTTCTTCCGCGACTCGGCACCAATATCACCCTTGGTAGCATCAGTGAGGTACCAGACGACATTATTCAATCTGGCATTGGGATAGCCATCGACCTTCTGGATGAATCTGTGCAGCTCGTTGAAGTCACAGAAGACGACGTAGATCGTGATGACGGCGTCGTAGATGCCCGGACTATCGGAGACGTTCTCCATCGAGTCGTATGCATTGCGGTTCTTGGTTGTGAGGTACATTTTACTGGCGGATATGCTTGATACCGCGGTGGAGGGGGTTGTGCCGTCTTCTCCTATTGGACGGAGGGTCTGCAGGCTTGCAAGGAGATCGTTGCTGGTCGAGGTTACTGCGTGTGTGACTGTCGCTTCGGACTCGCCTGTTGATTCTATTGTGAGGTGGACCATGGCTTGTTCTGGGGAGCGAGTTGCCGTGTAGTGGCCTCGTAGGGTGATGTTGAGGGAAGACATGGTTGATGATTGTTCCATTAGGAATGAAGAGGATGAGGATGAGGATGGAGATGAGGGTAGAATGAGGGATTTGGGGTTTAAATAGCCCTCCGGGCATAAGATGGTGGAACAAACATTGGGAACTCTTGTGGTGAGTCTGAAGTGAGGCATATGGATGGTAAATGTTTGTTTGAATTTATTCTCGAATATAAACCTCGTTATTACCAGTCTTCCTTAACTGATCATCCGGAAAGATCCCTCAACCAAACATTGGCTCCTGCTTAGCGCCCTCCACAGCAGCAAGGTAGGTCGGACGGTCCTTAACATAGAACTCGACATCAATCTTTCCTTTAAGATTCGCCTCGCCGCCGTCAAGGGTTCCGGCCTTGATAACGGTGTTGTCGGGCATGACCTCCAGCTCTGTGTAGAGACCTGAACCGCAGGTGGGGCAGAAGGAGTGCTTATTGATCTTTCCACTGTTGCCAACTACATCGTAGGTATTGGGGGTACCTGTGTGAAAGAGTGAATTAGAGAACTGTATGTACATAAGGAGTTGATTGTGGGAGTAGATTTTACCCTTTGTCAATTTGAAGCTGGTGCGGGGAACGACTGCGTTGGAGGTAAATGCACCACCAGTCCACTATTTGGTATTAGAGATCATTTTCGGGGTTCATATATGTAGAAGCCTTGGATTTCACCTTCTGGCAATCAGTGCAGTGGCACAGGGCGGACAGATATGTGTCAGCTAGTATATTGTTAGCTTTTAGAAGAATATTCGATGGATCCAAAGTTGACATACCTTCGACGGTGTAAGTAATACCGCCGCACATGCAGCTTCCCGTGAGAGTCATTTTGAGATATATATAGTATATTTAGTATGTGTGAAGAGATACCTTGGTGGAATCAAAGTACAATAAGCGGGGTCAAGTCTTCGATATTTATATATTTGGAGAGGCAGGTCCTCGTCAGCCCCGGGGGATCGGTGTTTGGTCGAACACCGAAGTGGGGGGTTAGTCAAATCAGATAGATGGGAAGTTTACGGCTTAATAGTCTGGAAAGAACCGGAATCAAATGGGCAGGGGAAAAAAAGATTGGCATCATTCCTAGAAACAAGAACCTGCTTTATATACATCCAAGAATTGAAGCAGTCCAGACCACAACGCCAGTCTCTACCAAAACGCGACATTAAACAAAGAGATAAGAAATAAAATGAAGGTAAAAGTTGACACAAGACAACGCTGGTGTATATCACTTCAAGATCCACGTAAGAAACGTCAGAAATAAGAAAGGAGAATGACAGAAATGAAGGAATGACAATAACCGGGGTATAGAGAGGATACATAACGGCGAAGCTTGATCGAACTAGAAATGGAGACATTCAAATGCCCGGGTAAAAGGAGTTATGGGGTATTGACAAGAAAATGAGATTGTATGTGTCCATAGGGACAGTCTCAGGGACAGTCTCTTAATCAAAATGCCAGCACTTTTACAGTTTGGGGACAATTCCCCAAGAGGAAGCCAAGCATTATCAGGTTTTCGGTTTTTTATGTGCACCTTCCCCTGCGGATCCACTGTCTGGGCTTTTTCTCTTCTTGTCTTGTTCGTCTTCTCGAGAAAAGCTGGGACCGCTTTGTACTGCCGGAGTGGGGAAGGTGAGGGGACTGGGCAGCATGTTGGAGTCAGGGCCTGACCGGCCAAAGCCCCATTCGGGGAAGAAGCTGGAAGGTGAGGGGAGGAGTGCATCGGATACAAAGCGACTCGGCAGGGCAGATATGGGCGTTTCGATGTTATTTGAGTTATTCCCATTGTTCGGATTTCCGCTATTGCTGCCGTAAGAGTCGTTTCGCGTTGCGGCAACGGGAGGAGGCGGTCGGGCGAACGGATTTGGAGGCCCTTGGGCTCCCGCACTCAATATTGCACCGGCGGATGGCGACGGAGGGGGTAAGACCACGCCCGGCGGGCCATTTTCGGCATTTCCTTTCGCAGGGGGCGAGTTCTTATTCACAGCGGAATCGCGCGAGGAGTCGGCCGTGGCACTGCCAGCATCGGAGGTTTCGCTAGGGATCTGCACCTTCAACTGCGGTCGTTTTGATGGCAACGGTCCACTGTTAGTTCGGGATGGCGGTTTGATTTTTGGCGTCGAAGCAATTGACCCTGCACGAGGAGCCTCCGTCGCAGCTCTGACAGGCATTGATTTGGAAGCAATCGAAGCTTGTGGTGCTTCGACCTTGAGAGAATGGTTATTGTGAGATTCATATGATCCCGCTCCGGCTCCAAAATGGCGGGCGAGCACCGATCCTCGATCATCAATAGGCGTGAAAATACTCCGTGATTTCGATAACGACTTTATTTGGGGTGGCGACTGGCTGTGCTCTGCTTTCATCACCGAATCATCCTGGGGATGCTCCGAGGCAGGCCGTTCTTGGTGATCAGGTGCGAACCCTGGAGGCATAGAATTTCTTCCATGTTCCTGCATATATGCCTGCTGCACTTGTTGGTGGGGCCCCGGAGGCATTCCTACGGGGTGGCCGTGTTGGAAATGCTGTTGGCCCTGGTGTTGTGGTGGCATTTGCTGTGGTAAACCATGCGGGTGCATAGGAGGCGTCCCTTGATGTTGTCCCGGTGGGTGTCCATAGTGTGCAAACTGTGCCGGTCGAGGTTGCTGGTTCATCGCATGAACGTTCGGGTTATACATGGACGGATTAGGCATGTACGTAAACCCGCCATTCTGGGGGCCAGGTGGTGGCGGCGGTGGTGTACCATGTTGCTGGGGACCTAGATTTGAACTGACTCGGCGGATATGATTCCTGGAAGAGGGACGCGAAGTGCCTTGCGGTTGCGGGGTGCCATGACGTGTCATAGCATGATGGATCGGGGGTGACGCGGAGGGTGCATGATTCATGTGCTGGAAGGCGGGCTGGTTTTGGAGGTGAGGGGGAATGGCGGGGTGGTTCTGTTGAACTGCTTGGATGTCCTCGGGAGCCGGCGAGGCCTCGTCTTCCTCATCATCATCATCTCGCTTGCCCGCAAAATCTTCCGGTCCTTTGTGTTCGTGGGGAGGGCCAAACTGAAAAAAAATCACCAGTTAGAGGGTTTCGGAATGAATCGAAGAAAATTCTACCCACATATTGATAGCGACCCAGAGCATCATGCATGTCGCATGATGAGTACTCGTATAGTTTCTTGTTGTGGCCAAAAATAATGACAGCGACATCAACCGAGCAAAGGACAGCAAGCTCATGCGCCTTCTTGAACAGACCTCCCTTTCGTTTCAGGAATGTGCTATAGGAGAGGAAGCTTGATCAGCGACTAGAATACTCGACTGGGATGATTGACTTACACTGAGCGGTTGCGGTCATCTTTGATGGCCTTGATCTCGATCTTTCTCCGACCCATGATGAATGGCTACGGGCGCACCAATTGCGCACCGATAGCAAAGTTGAAGAATAAAAGGTACAGCAAGTCGCGGAGCGACTTGCGAGATACGTCGCGCGATTAAGTTTAATTACCCAGGATACAGAATCGACGCGATGGCGATCCTAGCCACACGGTGGCACACGGGTATATGTGGAGAATCTTCGTCTGTTCACGAGAAGATCTGATGGAGAGACTAGTTAACAAAGGGAACCGGAACCAGAAACCGATGTGTTTCAAGATAGGAAACCTTGTAGATACTTGAGGGGGCGGGGGCTGGACGCGACTTGAAAACAATGAAGACCCCCCGGAGTTCAAAAAGAAGCGAACCCGAGGAGATGGGGAATGTCAAGGGGAAACAAAGGAACAAGACAAAGCCAAAACGAAGTAAATGATGGGAGCTGGGGATGATTGACGATGCAGGAAAGGTTGATTGATCTAAAGATAGAACGAGGGCCCTGGGGATGCCCAGGTGAGAAGATTTGCTTTGCTGAGTCAGCAGGCTTTTTGGCGCCGTTCTATATTTATCTTTGGTCTGAGCATGTGTACTCCGTACTAGTATACTGTAGGACTGACAAAGTACGGACTAACTGTAGTTAGTCTTTTGTCCCTGCAGTGGCTTGTCACAGTGGAGTCATTCCCCTCCAGCTCCTATTGGGTATTGACTTATTGAAGCTATTCTGATATGTTATGTGTACTTTCAGCTGTTCAGTCCCTGGGATGGGTCTATGATGTCAACACGGGGAAGCTCAGGCTATTGAATATAGAGACAGGTTAAAGATCCACAGGGGACATGTCAGATTTATATTTCCAGGCTATCCAGGCTATCCACCTGGGTAGTTTATATCTGATCCCTAACCATGTCCCCGTGATATCCCCAACCCTATGTCCCTATAAGAGTAAAGCGTCAGATCTGTATAATCCGATCTCAAAGCACAATGCTCAGATTAAGTTAAAGTAACGTCCGATATGTATATGTAGGTAGTACTCATACGTCAAGTATGTCTTTACATCGTGTTCCTGTTGATAGGTTGGGCAGGAAATAATATAATAGACACGTCTGAATGACAGTTCCTCCAATTAAATAGGTCTATAGCCCATATACATAACCTTGGATCCCCAAACCCAGATCAGAGAGATGACCATTGTCGGTATCATTCATTTAATTCCCCAAGGCCAAGTCCAAGTTCATCAAATTTTATAAAAATTAATTGAGATCTTTCTTTGTGTGGAGGCATCTGGGCATCCAACGGAGTCGAGACTTGCGGGTAAGTTTAGATTTACCCCTGAGCCTGTGAATCGCCTCGTTTTCCTTTTCCCTTTCTCTCCCAACTCTCCTTTTGTCTTTCCTTTCTCTCTTGTCTTTTCTTTCTGTTTCTTGTGTTCGAGACAGATCCTAGAGGGTTTCTTTTATTTTGTCCTGCTGTTACCGGGGCTGCAGGACATCCCGGACACGCCTAGACGTTTTAACTATTCACTCGGTCTAATTACCGTGTCGGTTGTCTGCATTGTTGTTTATTTGAACTTCTACTAATCTGCTGAGCAGAAGCAAAAAAGGGGGAAAAAAAGAAGAAAAAAAGCGGACCCCGAATATCCCCCACAGTCCGTTTTCTGACACGCAAAAGTCAATTGACAGTCGCATTTCCGACATGTCCTTCTTCTCTCGCGTCTTTCGGGGCAAGGACTCCACTGCGACAAAGAAGCAGGTCAAGCCTACCGCGCCCGTCAACACGGCCCCTGCGAAACCCAAATGGACCGATGCGTGGCAGCGGACAGAAGTTGCGCCGGAAGAAGTCCAAGACCTTGTACGAGGGTGTGTGCATGAGCTCAAGGCCCGAGGTAGGTGGATTGATATATTGACCGTGGGATATGGACCATTGTTCGGATTGCTGATCATTCGTCGCTGCAGCTCTCGACGCGCCATTCCTCCTCCTACCGTTCCGTCCTAGCTCCGACCCCAGCGCAGCCCGCACGTTCATTCGCAATTACTTTAATCAGTCTTTTGAAAAGGGCTCACCCGTTAACGGAGATGCCTTGACGCAGGAACTCAGGCTCACTGAGCCGATGGTGAGGGATAATGTCTTTCCCAGGGGTTATCGGGGAAGTTACTAACGCCATTTCTATGAATAGGTTGTCTGTGGTGTGATGAAATGGTGCTGGAGCAGACTTCCTGGCGGTGTTGTCACTTGGGAGGCGTACGAGACCTTCAAGATGGGCGAACATGGTATGCGACATTGAATGGAATGCGGGGAACACACGCGCTGATGGAACATTAGATTCGGATATGGCCCGCGACGCTTTCTCGACTTTCATTCCGATCGGCGGCGATTCCGAGGCACGCACCAATATTATTCTAGACTTCTTCGACCTTTTGGCTGCCATTGCGGCCCATGGAAAATCCAATGGCTTGGGTGGCCGCAAACTTTCCCGATACGCTGGATGGTGGGCATTTGAGCATGTCGATACAGGCAATGGCTTCGAGGCCGCCTATAAGAACTGGGCTGCGTATGCATTTCCATTGATTTCATATTTTCAGATGGTATTCTAACGATCTCTAGTGCTGCCGATGCTACCAGCCATTTGTTCTTCGCTTACCTTCGTTCGTTGTCTCCCGATGTCCCTGGCGGCGTGAGCGGCATCTCATCGCTGCCAATTTCTCTCCAATCACTCGTTGAAGCGACCGAATACCCTCCTGAGACCCCGACTTTATTGCAAGTGACAACTACAAAGGTGGTCATGATTGTGGAGAATGTTTCCCCGACACCTTTTTCCTTGTTGCGACGCGCTAAGAACTTTGAATACCGTGACGACGACTGGCATCTGCAGGAATTTGCCAACTACGAAGACCCCGTCAGCGCATTGACTGACGAGTGCCTCCGCGTTCTCACATGTATCTCATCTACGAACCAATCCAGCGTCTCGAGTACCAAGCAATCCACCAGTTTACGGGATGCGTCTTGGTCTCGCTTCGAGGATATTGGGTTCGGTGGTTCGATTGAATCTGACCCGGAGGATGAAGCCAAGGAAACTGCTCCGCCAGTGACTGCAAAGAGTGGATCTGCGGCAGGCTTGAAATCCGTTCCTCAATCTGGAACAGGCGACCTTGGCCGTCCCACCACCCCCTCGTGGGCAGACTTCATGTCATCCGGATTCGCGGATGAAAACAACTTGAAGCAGCATGTGGGCCCTTTGCTCTTGCCTCCTGACAAGGTTCTGCCTCCCATTGCCTCTGCACGTGGCATGAGCTCTCAGTCACACAAGCGCTCTTTGGATATCGAGCCGGCTCTCGAGCCTGCCGAGTTGGCGAGTATCAACACCCTAGATATGGATGACTCGTTTTGGTGGGTCTGGATCAGCAGTTTATCTGGCGATGAGCCGTCCGCCCGCAAGGCTGTGTTTGGTCGATGCGCGCTCCTGGAGACCAGAATCCGGGATACCAAATGGCTGATCCTCGAAGAGCAGGTCAAGGGTGCTGCCCCAGAGCCTGAGGCTGGTGCTCAGATTGTCGAGAAGAAGCGATTCTTCAGCTTCGGTAGCCGTAAGGGGAAGCTCAGTCGCCGCAAGTCATCGGCGAAGAAGGTGCCTTCTTCCATTGAAGACTCGTACAAGCGGCCCAACAACCAGGGAACGCAAAGCAAGACCAGCATCGGACCGGACCAACACAAGCGGATCCAAGAAGCTGCGGCGGCTCTGCAAAGGAAGCACCGCGAGCAAGAAGCCGAGGCGAAAGAGAACCGTGCCACCCCCAATAATAGTCGTTACTCCAAGACCAACTCCGTCATGACCCTCCAGCCTGCCATTGTGAACGAGGCCTCCCAGGCCATGAAGTGGACTAAAAACTACGACAAGGGTGCCTTCAGAGCGGCATATCTCAGTGACAACCGCGCTGGCACTGGTCATATTGAAGAACCCGAGGAGACACCCGAGCCGATTTCGAAGGACCCCGAGGAGAAGTCTACCGCACCGTTGGCACCTCTTCCAACCAACACTGCGAAGAGTGCTCCCCCGCCACTTCCCAAAGAAGCTGCTGCTGCTGTGTCCACCCCTCTCCCCCCTTCTCCTAAAGAAGTGCCAACTAAGCCTGTCAGTGTCGCCACTCCCGAAGAGGAGAAGCCCATCACTAAGCCTGCCGTTATTGAACAACCCACTGAGCGTCGGGAATCGATGGACGAGATGGGCAAGAAACTGAAGAAGAAGACTGGCAATTCTGCCTTTAAGAGCATGTTTAGTGCCAAGAAGAAGCCCGAGCAGCAACAGCCTCCCATGAAGAACGGTGATTCCAAGGAAATATCCAATGTGGCAGCTACTCGTGCGGCCCTCGAGGCCAAGGCAAAAGCAGCTCAGGAGTCCGGTCCCGTGAAGAAGAAGCCTCTCCCGACCGCCGCCGCCGTCGCGGTTACGCCCGTGGCTACTGAGCCGGAAAAGCCTTCATCCCCCCAGCCTGTTCAACCGACCATCAATGAACCTGTGACAAAGCCCACAAGCCCGACTCCACCCTCGGCCTCTCTGAAAGAGAACGGTGAGAATGGTGCGCCGCCCAAGACTAGACGCGCCGTCGAGTATGATGCTCTCTCTCGCGTTGGTACCAATGAACGCGACGCGGCCGATCAGGAGTTCTCCAAGTTCGACCAGGGCCCACTGACTGACCAGCCTGCTTTCGTCCCCGAGGATTCGCCTGTGGAAGTCACACCTGCAGCACAGAAGCCCGAGCTTCCCCAGACCCCGACTAACGGCGATGGTGCCCGCCCTGTTTCCGCCACTTCGCCCGAGTCTACCGAAGCTACACAGGATCGCTGGAAGGCGATTCGTGAGGCTGCTGCCCAGCGGACTGCCGCTGCCCAGGCGGAAAAGGCCCATGAGCACGATACCGACGCTAACACCAGGACTAGCCAGTCAGAGCGCACTGACGAGGGTGATACTAGTGGAGAAGAGAGTGAGTAGTAACTTCATACCCCAAAATGACTCCACACTAACAGTTATTTTCGCAGCCATCGAGGCCCGTGTCGCCCGCATCAAAGCCCGAGTGGCCGAGTTGACCGGCAACGTGGAGGATGGACCAAGGCGCTAGCCTGTGACGTCCCCCCATACCGGTTTTCCTTTGTTCATTTTTCCTGATCATTTTTCCCTGGCTCTCTATTCGCTATGATGATCCAGGATGTATCTTTTGTTAATCGTATACCCTTCTCCGACCAGACATTGGTCGTGTTTGCTTATTGAGCGCGGTCTGATGACCGAACAAGGTCCCCATTTTCATATCCTGGCGATGGGCAGACCGACGAACACTGCGATACGATTGATGTATTTTTTATGGTTGCGACATCTGTTTACTTTCTTTTTATTCTTTCAAATCTCTCTTGGCCCTTCGGTCTTCGAACTTCGACTGAACAAATATCCCCCTGTCTTGGTTTATTTCCTTCCACTGTCTATTCAATCTGGGCTGCTGTTTTTGTTTTTTATGTCCGTCACTTGCTCTATTCCCCTTTCGCTACTGCTCTTGATTCTGGTTCGCTACCAATAGTTATGAGTCGCTTTGTGTCTTTGAATTGAAGTCCTATGTAATATGGAACTACTACTTATTTCAAATATACAATCAAAACCAGAATACTATATTAACGGGAACCATCGTACTTATGATCATTATATCCCATCACTTCCAAATTATAACTAACCTACAATCCCAAAGCCTTCAAAATCTCCTTCCCAACCCTAGTCGCCGATCCAGGATTCTGTCCCGTAATAATCGTCGACCCCGTCCCAGCCGCCTTCCCAACAACAACCATCTCCCCCCAAGGCTCCGCAGCCTTAACATACTTCCCACCGGTAACACGACCCAACTCCGTCTCCAGCATAAACGGCATCGCAGCAGAAAGACTCACAGCATCCTCCTCAGCATTGGAGAACCCAGTCACGCCAACGCCAGAGATAAGCGGCACACCAGAGGGCGCAGTCGCATTGAGCAGAACACAAGGACTATGGCAGACAGCCGCGACGGGCTTGTTAGCTGCCGCGAAAGTCTGGATTAGAGCCAGTGAGGTCGGGTCTTCGGTTAGGTCGAACATTGCTGATATGGATTTGTTAGTGGTTTTCATAGATGGATCTCATAATGCGAGTATAGCTGAAAAAGAACAGGAGAGGAGGTAGAAAATGGTGGGCAACTCACGTCCATGACCGCCAACGTAGAAGATGGCATCAAACTCGCCTGCGCGCGGGAGCATATCTGCCAGCTTGTGCGTGTTCGTCCAGAGGGCTTTTTGTTCTTTTAGGAACTTTTGCGAGACCTCGTCTGATTCGAACATCTTTACGGATGCTGGGTCTAGGGGGGCTTCGCCGCCTTTTGGTGAGGCGATGGTTAGGGAGACCTTTTCGTGGAGGACTTCCCATGGATGGGCGAATTCGGGCTGTGGGATGGATGGTTAGTATCGGTTCATTGAAGAATTGGTTTGTCTTTAATCTTCAAAATAGAATGTAGGTGTTGTGTTTGATTGAAGCTGTGGAGTTGCATACCAGATACCAGCCGGTTGGGTTACCGGTGGAGCCGAGCTTGTCGTGGGAGGTGAGGACAACGAGGACTTTGGGTGTCATTTTGGGTGGTTTTTGATGAATGGGTGGATTGGTTGAAGAGTATGGAGAAGGAAAAAGTAGATTGTGATGTTTTGTTTTTCAATTGAATTAAGGATCGAAGGGTGTGAGCTTCTTTATATGTCTCCCTCCGCTTGCGGCGATCGGCATCACCATGTGTATCACTATCCCTGACCTCAACCAAGGTTCATCATGGATTACCAATCTATGCCACTCGAGCCAATGAGATTTCTTGCTGGGAGCGGCTCACCCTCGTGCAGAAGATTCTGCCCG
This sequence comes from Penicillium flavigenum, assembly GCA_002072365.1. Taxonomy (NCBI): domain Eukaryota; kingdom Fungi; phylum Ascomycota; class Eurotiomycetes; order Eurotiales; family Aspergillaceae; genus Penicillium; species Penicillium flavigenum. The sequence goes on from MLQL01000010.1 coordinate 405,041, forward strand.
AGCTTGACCCATATGTGATGATGTCATACCCAACATGTACTTCTTCGACGTCCATACAAAGAATGCTGATAGCACACCGCACTTCAATATAGTTCAATGCTAATTACTGTTTGAATGAATTACTAGCTAGTAGAGATTATGATAATGCAGGTATACGGATACATTGGAAAGTGTTTTATGTCTTGGCATTGACACCGGTGTCAATGCCAAGACCTAATGGCTTCTCGGATCATCCTACTACTAGTACACCGCCAAGGTGGCTACAATTCAGGGTAGAAATAAAAGAAAGGCGCTTGCCCTCGAAAAGGGGGGAAATGAAATAATAAAAGGAAAGAAAATCATATGATAGAGGCTGCGATCCAGACATTGATTATCATTATTCTACTGTATCGCATGAAGTACTATTACCTTACCCGTTTTGTTGTACATACATGTATGTTGTAGACATGTGTGTTTTCATCTCGGCATGGATATCTCGGCATGGATGAGACAGCCTTGGAATCAGGTACCCGGGTAGATATCGGGAACTCGGGAACGGGGCTGGTGGGGCTACCAGTCCGCTTAGATAGTTCAAGTGTTTAGTTTGACCTCACACTCTTCAGATTATACACTTCATGCAATTGATTTATTCAGGCTCTAACGCATTTCAAATTCCCAAGTTCCGTCCTTGCCCCATCCTATACATTAAAAAAAAACTCCAAAACTTATACACATTCATAACCCAAAACCCAAAGCTCAGCATTGTCAGCATCGATCTCAATCAAACATTCTATGGCATCTTCCCCGGTGCTCTTTCATGTTATCCAGGCGGCCAAACTTCCGATCACATTCCGGACATTTGAAAGGGCGATGTGCCACATGTTGTACTTTGATATGGCGCATCAAGGATGCATGGCTGCTGAACGTCTCGCGTTGTGATGTCCTGCGGGATTTACAGCCATCCCAGAGGCATTTGAAACGCCAGTCCGATGCACTGAGATAGGAGGGAGACTGTTAACGATGAACTGAGAAGAATGGGAACTAGTGACTCACTCTTGTTTCTGTGGTTCGTGATGAGTAGAGGTTGCTTCCACATCAGCAACTTCGACGTTATGATCGTTTGATGGATATGCCTTTTGGGCGGAGGGGCTCGGCGTCGAGGACTGGATCTGAATTGTAGTTCGATCGGGACTGAAATGGCCTTGAATTCCATCCTCGGTGGCTCTGCGCTGATTGGTCGAGGAAGACTGCATGATGCTATGGTACAAGTTGTCCGCTGTAGGGTGACCTATGGTGGTATGCATAGACCAGTTGGGATCAAGAGACTCGGAGGCATGGCTCATAGAAGGGTTGTAAAGAGACCACTCTGTGGAGTGTACAGGTGGCTGCGCAGCAGAAATTCCGGGATGGTGGTTGAGTTGCTCACCGCTAAGTTGAAATAGTTGGCGTAGCCTCAAATATTCTTCAAGGTCTGAAGTATATATCATGATGAGTAGAAGAGAATATTCGTGTACTTGAGTCTATATTAGAAGGAAGTTGAAAAGCATTTAAATAGTCCACTGCTGTAGCTGTACCTCGACTAAGGTATGGAACCTTACTAGTCCTAAAAGGGAAAGGGTAGAAGCTCAGACCCTCAGCATTACAGTGGAAATTTTCAACAGAATGTTGGAAGTGACGCACATGCACTGAAGATCCGATGGGACCTCTAGGGATCCCTTTGAAGTTAAGGGCCATTCTGGTCTTTAGAGTGCTGGGAGACCATCCAAGTGAAACCAACGAACGATGGACTCTTTTTCTCCGGCAATCCGCTGGGGTGCAAAGAACGTCCATGGACATGGCGGAAAGCAGAATCCTTCTAGATGTCTCCTTAAACAACTCTGCTTTAACAGCACTTTGAGAGGGACTCTTTTCAATAAACCTGTAAAGACAAGTCAGGTGGGATTCCCCAATCCCCTTCCCCCTTTTACCTATTTGGTGTCATTACTCCATGTGGGTCTTCAAAGATCGTCATATAGTACTCCGTACCTACGTGTCAAGGAGCCTGAGCCGCAGAAAAATTCTACTCCGTAGTACTCCGTACCTGACTTCAAGATCGATTCCTGGAGTGGAACAGTTTGTCTCCACCGCGGAGCCCCGTCTTTATAATTACATATGTTTTGCTTAGTAATCTATCGAAACGATCGAACTTGGTCATTTTTAGAGAATTCAGAATTCACCATTACGATTTTTTACCAGTACGCTCGCCATACCTTAATTTCGAGAAATTCTAACACGATACATAGTAAATGCAAAATATTATATATCTATATCTCCACGTTCTTATTTCGCTTCATTGCTTGTCGATAGCTATTGATAAGGATTATGAACACTATATATCACTTTTCAAGAAATGCAAACGCTATATTACCCTCATTTCATAACACTGAAAATTACATATCTCGATAAACAAGAGACATACATTTTCCTAAGCTCTCCAAAAAGGCTAGATATCATCTAAAGGCCATTGGACTACAAAGTGAGATGAGACCAACGTTGTTGAGATCTCAAATTGTAATCGCATTTGCTAGGGGTTTTGGATAGGAGCGCCCAGCCACATCCCGTATCCATTCGTACACAGGTCGGGGGTAAACACAGCCCCTTAGGGGGCTGTATTGATCTAGTCTTTGAACGCCACAGTCGTCACACCGTACCGTTAAAGCACCTTATATAGAACTTACGACCCGATGGAACAAACCCTGGTCTGCCGCTCGTTCCTGGCCCCGAATTTCCTCTTGGTCCGGTACTTCCGAGATCCCCCTTCACAGGTAATTCGGGCAAGGATTAGTCTTGGCACTCGGACGGTGAAAACTGGGAGCGAAAAACAGGTAGAGATCACGAGATAAACCGTATTATAAGGCAAAGTGCTCTTTTCTCTTTTACCTTTGGAATCTATAGATGCCTCTGACCAATTTCTGGGTAATCGGTGAGAGTTGAGGTCACCTGGGCAGTCTGAGCCCTAACTGGAATTCACCCAGTGAGCCTAATTTTCAGCGCCTTCATATCAGCGGTGGCAGTTAACATTTGAAGATAGGAAAGCCATCTGGGAGAGAAATTATGGTAGTATTATGTATTATGTATGTGCAGATGCCAAACCAAAAAGGAAAAGGACAAAACTCCTTTTGGGGAGACAGATGAAGGGCCCAGTTCACTGTACATGTAGACTCTCCATGAGCGTGTGTCACAACACACAAAATCTCATTAGTCAAGACAAGGCTCGCATGCAATATACACCGGGTATCGAGCAAAAATCAATAACTATTCATCGCAACAGATCGTAATTTTGCATCCGCTCCGGACTGCTTGCTCATAGTATATACCGCAGTCGCCGGGTAGCCTCAGCCGCCACGAGAGCGCTTATCGCCCCGATGAAGAGACAGATAGAGATGGCGTTATACCTATCCTTGTCGAGGTTCATCCACTGCGTATCTGAATTGCTGTTTGTGGGCTCTTCGCCCGGTTCGAGGATACTGAAGACAATCCAGCTGATGAAGGTTCCGACGAATTGTGGCAGGGTCGTGTACACGTTCAGCACGCCCAGGTAGATGCCGGCCAGTTCACCCGTTGACGGGATATTGGACGCATGTTCCTCCTCGTCGGTGTCGCTGTCGGTGGAATCGTGGTGGTTGAGTCGGAGAACATCCAGCTCAGTGTCTGCTGCGGAGTTGCGCAGACTGGCTGAGGTGATCATTGTCACGCCGGAACGTGAGGACGGTATTGTGGGGTAATAGCCGCCCATTGTTAGTCTGTTGATTTCCACGCCCATGAAGGCAAATGGAGCCCAGCCGCTGATTGCCCAGGGAATACCGCATACTGCTACTAGGAAGGTTGCGAAGGCGCGGGAGTGTGCTAGTGGGGCGAAGATCATTGTCGCGGCAAACATGACGTGGGAGATTAGCCAGGCGGTTTGGAGATCGGGTCGGATTGCGCTGATGGCTTTGAGCACCGCTGCAACCTTTGGTGGTGGTCGTGCGGTGAATCGGGTCCTCTTGGCATCTGGCTGCAGGATACAAAAGGGTAGGAGTACAGAGCTGAGGACTGTGATAGACGAGAAGACCGTTAATGAAAGACTGCCCACGCGGCCGACTTCACCAAGCATATCCGTTGCTTTGGCCATATCATCTTTTGGTACTTCGTAACGGAAGTAGGTTTCGCCAACCCAGGTTGTGCTGTAGAAGAGGAAGGGGAACCAGCCTACTTATTGTTAGCATTGTTGATTTCACAGTAGGTGCGGATTTTCCATACCAATCCAAGCCCAAAATTGGGCCCAGCAAATTGCTTGGATGCGAGGTGGCAGTTCGAAAGTCGTTTTGAACAGCTGGGAGAGGACTTGGATAGCACCTGCACTTCCGTCGTCTCTGTTATCACAAAAGTTAGTTAATGGCAATAAGTATCGGTTCGAGTCCAACCCACCTTGCAGATATAAGCACTCGCTCTTTCACCGAGTATGATGTGACTCCCACTGCCAACATCAATGACAAAGCAGCAATCACTGTCATCTGCTTGAACTGGGTATCTCCAAGGAAAGTACCAAAGATACTAACGGTGTCGATGGCACCAACCACATAAGCAAAGAGCTGACCAATGGCAGACATTCTTCCGGCTACAAGAAAGGTCAGCGTGTTTTAGGCTGAGACATATGGGGAAGCGCCATACCCCATGCGGATCCAGCTTGTTGTGATGGAATCGGTAGTGTATCCACAATCAGACCGCGACAGCACGCTTGAACTAAGACATTGTAAGCCATCTTCAATTAACGTACGGGTGAGTCCGCCACTTACCGACGTTGATGGAGAAATCCACCGCATAAATACTCAACACAGCCAGGGCAATTGTGCCATTCTTGGCCTGTCGAAAATCGGATAAGCTTCCACATGACCACAGACCTAAACAGGCGAGTATTTTAATGAACAGGGAATGTACCTTTTCCGGATCTTTGACAAATAAACCAACAATCTCTGCCGTCCACCCCAAGACAAATAGACAGAAAGCGACAACTAACGACCCAAAGACCATGAAAGGTCTACGCCGACCCCATTTCGACCGTGATCGATCAGCAATGACTCCAATAAGAGGCTGAATAATCAATCCAGACAACGGGCCAGCAATCCACACCAACGAAGTCTTGGACTTCGTCAGACCGAGTTGGAGGAGGTAAGGTGTACAATCTAAAAGAAAAATAATAAAACCAAGTCAGCGAAAATTATCCCTGAGTCCCAATGGAGATTATTTGGAATGTGTAGATCTTACAAGTCATCTCAGTACCCCACGTGAACCTATTCTCAAGAAATTCTCCGAGTTAGCCACAGACAACACAACATCCCTTGGAATTCTCAATTGCCTCCA